>CM059415.1:20627542-21227542 GCA_030378225.1 Knoxia roxburghii | reverse complement strand
TAATCGACAAGGTAAATTAATTAATCCAAAAGGTTTAATTAATATTTAATCGACAAAGTGAATTTAGAAATTAATTCTATTTTGAATTAATTAATTCTAAGGGTTCGATTAAATTAAATTAACAAAGTGGATTAAATAAATTAATTTAAATGGATCGATTGGAGTTGATTAGTCGGGAAGACTTAGCGGTCAACGAAAGTCAAATTTAAAGGCCTAACTCGAGAGCCCATTAGGTCTCCTTAGAAGCTCCTATAAATACAACTTGTTGGGCAAGTCAAGACATAAGAAACTTGATAGCCAAGAAAAGGGCTAGTGAGAGAAAGTCTAGTCTAGAGAGAGAACTGTGACTTCATCGTCAAGTTTTCTCTCAAAGTCGACTAGGATAGCTTTCTTCTTCTACGAGAAACTCAGCCCATTGGATTTTAGAGTAGTTCGATTATACAGTTGGGAAAGCCGCCGGGTTTCTTCAAAGTTTTCGCCGCTGCACTTTTGTTCGCTGCACACGCAGCAGTCTTTTATTCCGACCGGGCGACTGCTATTGATCTGGGGTGCTGATCCGGTAGTTACCTTGCATTGATCTCTTCCTTTTGGTCGGTGATCCGTGAGGGTTGCTGTACAGATCGTGGTCGGGTCTTGGTAGATCATCTGGTTGGCTGTCCCATTGAGTAGGAAGAAAAACTGGCGGCTGTTCTCAATTTTTCTGGGCAGATTTTTGAGTTTCTTGAGAAGCAAGTTTCTTGGGATTTCTTCGATTTGCCGTGGGTAACTCCGTAGATAATAGCCCACACTATTTCGGAGTTTGTATCGGAGTCATTCTTCGGATTTCTTGTGGAAATTGCGCTAAAGATTAGATTTTTCTTTAAGCAAGGGACTTCGCTTCAAAAGGTAAAATCTTTAAATTCTGCTTTTATTAAAGATTGAATCTTTTGTGTCCCGATTAATAAATTAAATAAGTATAAGCCTAGATCCGTTCATGGATAAACTAATTTGAGCCTGAGCTTGGTCGAAAGCTTCCGATTCTGGAATGCATTGCACGAAAGTGAGGTTTTCGATTTAGCCCGGGCTTGTTCAGTTTTCCTTCACTATTATAGACATTTCTATTCAAAAACAATATGAGCCAGGACATGTCCCGGGGTTTATGAATTAAAAATAAAATTCTACCATAATAGCCGAGAAACTAATAACCACCTGTTTAAACATTTTGACAAAAATAATAATGCCAAAATAAAGCCGTGTAATAAATTAAACAAGTATAAAGCCAAAACACTCGCTCTGATACCATTTTGAAGGAAAACAAAACAAGCCCGAGATAAATCGAAAACCTCACTTTTGTGCAATGCATTCCAGAATCGGAAGCTTCCGACAAAGCTCAGGCTTAAATTCATTTTCCCATGAATGGATCTAGGCTTATACTTATTTAATTTATTAAATTGACATCTGATGCCTAAAGATTAAACCTTTGATTAAAAGCGGAAGAATGAAAGGTTATACCTTTGAAGTGAAGTCCAACGTAATAAGAAAAACCAAATCTTTGATTGCGAATACCACCAAAATCCAATAGATGACTCCAAGAAACTTCGAATATTGTGTGGGCAATAATCTATCGAACTGTACTCACAAAGCCCACGAAAACCCACAAGAAAGTCTCAAAAATCGGATTCAAAATTGCCCAAAAGATCCGATTAAACTGCTGCTCCTTTTCAAAACTGCCCAAAAGCCTCGACGTATGTGCAAATTTTCCCTAGTTACTGAGACGTGTTTAGCGTCAATTCCCACGGATACTTGGTGTGCGGATTCAGGAGCCACTGATCACGTTTGTAATTCTTTGCAGTGGTTCCAACTGACCCGGCTTCTTAAAGAGGGAGAGTTGCAGGTCTACCTTGGGGATACTACCAGAGTTTTGGTTGTTCAGTGGGAGTTTTATGTCTTTACTTTTCAGACTCAGTTTTACATTTGAGAGATTGTTTATATATACCCAGTTTTCGGAATAATTTACTTTCAGTTTCGAGACCTTTATTGGATGGTTATAAGTGTATTTTTTCTGATAATTCTGTTTTTATTAGAAAGAACTAGAAGCTTATATGTTCTGGTACATTAGTTGACAATCTGTTTTTAATCGAGACATACTCCCCAATAATGCAAAACACTGAAACTGGCAATTCTTCACCGAATTATAATAAGAGAAAAGAGTCTTCCCCTTTGAATCAAACTTATCTTTGGAACCTAAGACTAGGTTACATCAACTTTAGTAGGATTCAAAGGTTGGTCAATAATGGGCCTTTGGGCTCATTGGAGATTGAAAGCTATCCGACCTGCGAGTCCTGCTTGGAGGGTAAGATGACCAAGAGGCCTTTCAAGGCAAAGGGGTATAGGGCCAAGGAGGTTTTAGAGTTGATTCATTCTGACTTGTGTGGGTCTATGTCAGTTCAGGCTAGAGGTGGTTATGAGTATTTTGTGACATTCATGGATGATTACTCTAGATATGGATACATATACCTGATGTACCACAAGTCTGAATACTTTGGCAAGTTCAAAGAGTTTAAGGCTGAGGTGGAGAACCATCTGCCTAAGAGTACCAAGGCCCTGAGATCTAATCGCGTGGAGAATACCTCTCTAGTGAATTTAGGTCCTATTTGTTAGAGCAGTGTATTCAGTCCCAGTTATCTGCAACTGGCACACCCCAACAGGACTCTTATGGATATTGTTAGATCGATAATAAGTTAGAGTGAGTTGCCTATCTCGTTTTGGGGTTATGCCTTAAAGACAACATGTTTTATCCTGAACCTTGTGTTATCTGAGTCTGTGCCTTCGACCCCAGTAGAGTTGTGGACTGGGCGAAAGCCTAGTCTGAGACATCTCAGGATTTGGGGTTATCCAGCACATGTGCTCGAGGCAGATGCAGGAAAGTTAGAGGCAAGAACCAAGGCTATGTTTTTTATAGGCTATCCCAAAGGAACGAGAGGTGGTCTATTTTATAGTCCTCAGGATCAGAAGGTGGTGATCAGCACCAATGTCAGATTTCTTGAGGATGACTGTGTTTTAGATCACAAGTCAAACAGCAAGGTAGTATTAGAAGAGCTTAGAAGACAATCCATTATTCCAGATGCACCAGTACAGGAAGACACACCACAAGAGAATGCAAGCACTAACACAGATGATGCTCTCAAACAGGGTGTGCCTCGTCATAGTGAGAGGATTGTTAGACAGCCTGAGAGGTACATGGGTTTGGGTAAGTCTTCGGACTTTATCCATGGTGCTCATGAACCAGACCCAGTTAGCTACAATAAGGCTCTCCAGGATAAAAATACAGATTCTTTACAGAGAGCGGTGATTGCTGAGATGGGCTCTATGGACTCAAATTAGGTCTGGGAGCTGGTAGACCTTCCTAATGGGTTTTGGCCTATTAGGTGTAAATGGGTCTACAAGCGAAAGAGAGGATCTGACGGGAGGGTTGAGACCTTCAAGGCTAGACTTGTGGCGAAAAGGTATACTAATAAAGAGGGTAACTATTACGAGGAGACCTTTTGCCCGGTAGCTATGCTTAAATTGATCCGGATTCTCTTGGCCATGGCTGCTCATATGGACTATGAGATTTGGCAGATGGACGTCAAGACAGCTTTCCTTTATAGAAATCTTGAGGAGACCATCTTTTTGCAGCAACCAGAGGGTTTCATTGTTCAGGCCAAGAGCATAAAGTATGCAGGCTTAGGAGATCCATTTATGGACTTAAGCAAGTATCCAGATCTTGGAACATCTATTTTGACAAGGTTATCCAGTCCTATGGATTCACTCAGTGTCCGGATGAGCAATGTGTATATTGCAGGCGAGATGGTGATACGATGGAGTTCCTCATACTTTACGTAGATGACATCCTTCTGATTGGCAATAGTAAGAAGGTGTTGTCAGAAGTAAAGGCATGGTTGTCTAGAAAATTTGATACGAAGGATTTGGGAGAGGCCGAACATATCCTTGGGATCAAGATTATTTGAGATCGTATGAGATATTTTATGACACTCTTCCAGCCATCCTACGTAGACACGATTCTGGCCCGTTTTAACATGTAGAACTCCAAGAGGGGTTCACTACCTTTCAGGCATGGAGTGCATCTATTAGAGGAGCAGTGTCCCTAGACTGCTGAGGAGATAGATGCAATGCAGGGGGTACCCTATGCTTCTGCAGTGGGTAGCCTCATGTATGCTACGTTATGTATGAGGCCAGATATTTGTTTTGCCGTGGTATGGTTAGCAAATATCAGAGTAACCTTGGGAAGGCTTATTGGGAAGGCTCACTGGAAGGCAATAAAATGAATTCTCAAGTACTTTCGCGGGACGAGAGATCATGTCCTAGTTTATAGAGCGCATGAGCTTATACCATTAGGTTACACAGATTTAGACTTTCAAGGTGATTTGGACAAGAGTAAGTCTACCTCTTGATTTGTTTTTACTCTAGGGGGTGGAGCCATAGTATGGCTGAGTGTCAAGCAGAAATGCATGGCGGACTCCACCATGGAGGTTGAGTATGTTGCCGCATCAGAGGTAGCGAAAGAAGCTGTTGGCTCCGGAATATCCTGGTTGAATTAGATGTGGTTCCTGAGTTGCCTAGGTCTATCATAGTTTAATGTGATAACAATGGTGCAATTGCTAACTCGAGGGAACCATGAGCCCACAAAGCGAGTAAACACATAGAGCGCAAGTACCACCTGATACGAGATATCGTAAAGAGGGGAGACGTGACCGTGGCCAAGATAGAATCAGATGACAACCTTGCAGATCCTTTCACAAAGCCATTGACCCCAAAGGTCTTTGAGAGACATGTGGAGGGCATGGGAGTCAGATTTTTTAGGGAGCCATATGCGTGAGCTTAAAGGTGTTCTGTAGATTTCATTATGACAGCAGTGTAATAGCGGGTTGGATAGTTTTTTTGTACTTATTAGCATAGGTTTGAATATTAGTTGGAGATTGTTAGTTTTGAATACAGAAAAGCTATAGCTTATATCAAAAACTAATATCCACAGTTAACATATCATTTTGTTTTAGTATTAAATTGTTTAATTACATCATAGAACTAGATAATGGGGTGTAGAAAGACACAGAAGATACCGTTATTTGTTAAAGTATTGATATATAAAAAGTATGCTTGTAACTGAGATAGTCTGAACATACTATCGGTATAGGTTATTGTGTGGTTTGGAAATTAGTTTATCTAGACTAATTAAATCACACGGATATGCCCAGGGCATATTGAGCACGACCAATTTGGATAGAATTGACTTGTACTGATTGACATAGTCAATTCAGTCCTAGTATTCAGTCTCACAATCCCGAGATTGGAACGAGCGTGAGAGTTAGATATCGTATGCTTTGATTTGCCAAAGAGTGCGGTCAATTGAGGCCTATACCTCAGTAAGTTGGGTATGCGGTGTTTAGCTTCTTATGTGCCGTTGCTAGTAGGAGGAATCCACGTACCGGTTCGCCGGGTTGATGGTGCCCCCGAGATGAGCTCATAAGGTTTATTATACTAAATCTGGCCAGTGGACTTTATGTCCGATATAATAAGAAGGTCGAGTGGTACTAATCTCGGATACCAAGAAGTCGGTGAATTAATTTGTTAGTAAATTGATAAACCGATGAGCACTATATCCTTGATGTGGGAAGATAGAAGAAAAATAAAGTGGCGCGATGTAAAGTCGTTTTTGAACGGTAGTTCCATAATTAATCCGTTAGTGGTACGACTACTTATGTATTTGACTAATCGATAAAGTGAATTAATTAATATTTAATTGACAAAGTGGATTAAGAAATTAATTCTATATGAATTAATTAATCCTAAGGATTTGATTAAATTAAATTAACAAAGTGGATTAAGAAATTAATTTGAAAGGATCAATTGGAGTTGACTAGTCTAGGGAAGACTAAGGAGTCAACGATAGTAAAATTAAAAGGCTCAACTCGAAGGCCCACTAGGTCTCCTTAGAAGCTCACTATAAATATCCTTTGTTTGGCATTAATGAAGACATAATGAACTTGGAGGCCACTTAGCCTAGTGAGAGAAAGTCTAGCTTAGAGTGAGAAATTCTTCTTCTTCAAATCTTCTCCTCGAAGTCAGCTAGGAAATCTTTCTTCTTCAAAAAGAAACTCAGCCCATTATTATTTTTGAGCACCCATCAGACTAGCTTTGAGACCGATCGTCGCCGCCCAAGTCTGGCAGCTTGCGTTTTTTGATCGACGCTGGAAAAGCTTCATCCTTTTGTCCGGCACATTTGATTCGAGATTTTTCCGGTGTTGATCTCTTTCTTTGATTGGTGATCCGCCGGAAAATCTTTTGTAGATCACGGCCAGATTTTTATATATATTTCCAACGATCGGCAGTATAGGCGGCCAAGTGTTGGGTTGCTTCGGGAAAGATCTGTTTTGACAGATCTTGAGTTTTTCGAAACAAGTTTCTTGGGATTTCTTCGTTTTGCTTTGGACTACTCCTTAGACACTAGCCCACACTAGTTCGGAGTCAATTTGGAGTTATTATTTGGATTTCTTGTGGATTTCGCTTGCCCGAAGTTTTGGATTTCTTTTTGTTGGGGACTTCGCTACAAAGGTATAATCTTTGAACTTTCCGCTTTAATTAAAGATTGTATCTTTTGTGTCCTGATTAATAAATTAAATAAGTATAAGCCTAGATCCGTTCAGGGAAAATGAATTTGAGCCTGAGCCAAATCGAAAGTCTCCAATTCTGGAATGCATTGCATGAAAGGGAGATTTTCGGTTTAGCCCAGGCTTGTCCTATTTTCCTTCAAAGTTTAAATGCTTCGACAAGTTCAAAGAGTTCAAGGCTGAGGTCGAGAAGCATCTGGGTATAGTATAAAGACCCTGCGATCTGATCGTGGTGGTGAATACATCTCTAGTGAATTTTGTTCCTATTTGTCAGATGACGGTATTCAATCCCAATTGTCTACACCTGGCACACCCCAACAGAACGGTGTTGCAGAAAGGAGGAGCAGTACTCTTATGGATATGGTTAAATCGATGATGAGTTATAGTGAGTTTCCCACCTCGTTTTGGGGTTATGCTTTAGAGAGAGCTAGTTATCTCCTTAATCTCGTTCCATTTAAATCTGTGCCTACGACACCCATAAAGTTGTGGACTTCGCGAAAGCCTAGTCTAAGACATCTCAAAATTTTGGGTTGTCCATCACATGTGCTCGAGGCAGATGCAAATAAGTTAGATGCGAGAACAAAGGTTTTGCTATTTGTAGGCTACGCCAAAGGGCCGAGGGCTGGTCTATTTTATAGTCCTCAGGATCAGAAAGTGGTGGTCAGCACCAATGCCAGATTTGTTGATGAGGACTATATTTTAGATCACAAGGCAGCAACAAGGTAGTATTGGAAGAGCTTTGGAGTCAGTCAAGTATTCCAGATGCACAAGTACAGGATGACACACCATAGGATATTGCACACACTATCACAAATGATGCTCTTACACAGATTGCGCCTCGTCATAGTGGGAGGGTTGTCAGACAGCTCGAGAGGTACATGGGTTCAGGCGAGTCTTCAGATTTTATCCTTGGCTGAAGGAAAACTGAACAAGCCCGGGCTAAATCGAAAACCTCACTTTCGTGCAATGCATTCCAGAATCAGAAGCTTTCGACCAAGCTCAGGCTCAAATTAGTTTACCTATGAACGGATCTAAACTTATACTTATTTAATTTATTAATCGGGACACAAAAGATTTGATCTTTAATAAAAGCGGAATTTAAAGATTTTACCTTTTGAAGCGAAGTCCCTTGCTTAAAGAAAAATCCAATCTTTAGCGCAATTTCCACAAGAAATCCGAAGAATATCTCCAATACGAACTCCAAAATAGTGTGGGCTATTATCTACGGAGTTACCCACGGTGAATTAATCGATACCCAAGAAACTTGCTCCGGAAAAAACTCAAAAATTGAATCTTTTAAATAAAAACTGCTACTGCCCAGATTTTTAAGATTGCAGCGCAAGTCACCCGACCGCCTGAACAAGAAACAACCTCCGAACTGCCCTCTTCGGTCCCGATCTGTACAGCCCAGCTCCACAGATCACTCTGATCAGAAGATCGACGCGAAGACCAGGCCGGCTCAAAGCACCAAAGAAAACAGCACCGGGTTTTCTTTCTTCGCTGTTGCAGTTCCGCGAAAAACCTGGACAGCGGCGGGAAAAATAAAACTGGGCGGGCACCGGCGACTTAATAAGGACAATCCGGGCAGCTTGATGTTCGAGTTTCTCCGAAGAAGAAAGTTGTCTTAGCTGACTTCGAGTAGAAGCTTCGATGAGGAAGACGAAGCTCTCACTCTAAGCTAAACTTTCTCACTCTAGCCTTTTCTTGGCTGCCAAGTTTCTTATTTGATTTCTTGTCTAACAAGTTGTATTTATAGGGAGCTTCTAAGGAGACCTAATGGGCTCTCGAGTTAGGCCTTTAAATTTGACTTTCGTTGACCGCTAAGTCTTCCCGACTAATCAACTCCAATCGACCCATTTAAATTAATTTATTTAATCCACTTTGTTAATTTAATTTAATCGAACCCTTAGAATTAATTAATTCAAAATAGAATTAATTTCTAAATTCACTTTGTCAATTAAATATTAATTAAACCTTTTGGATTAATTAATTTACCTTGTCGATTAGTCAAATGCATAATCGGTCGTACCACTAACGGACCAATTATGGAACTACCGCTCGAAAAAGACTTTACATCGCTCCATTATATTTTATTCTATCTCCCCACATTAAAGATCTAGCGCTCGTCGGTTTATCAATTTACTGACAAATTAATTCACCGACTTCTTGATTTCTGAGATTAGTATCACTCGTCCTTTTATTATACCGAACATAAAGTTCACCGGCCGGGTTTAGTATAATAACCTTACGAGCTCATCTCGGGAGCACCATCAACCCGGCGAACCGGTACGTGGATTCCTCTGACTAGTAACGGCACGTAAGAAGCTAAACACCGCATACCCAACTTACCGAGGTATTGGACTCAATTGACCTCACTCTTTGGCAAATCAAAGCACACGATATCCAACCCTCACGCCCGTCCCAATCTCGGGATTAAGAGATGGAATACTAGGACCGAATTGACTACGCCGATCAGTATAAGTCAATTCTATCCAAACTGGTCGTGCTCAATATACCCCGGGCATATCTGTGTGATTTAAACTAGTTTAGATAAACTAATTTCCAAACCACACAATAACCTATACCGATAGTATGTTTAGACTATCTCGGTTACGAGCATACTTTTTATATATCAATACTTTAACCAATAACGGTATCTACTGTGTCTGTCCACACCCCGTTATCTAGTTCTATGATATAAAGGAACAAATTTATACTGAAACAAAATGATATGTCATCTGTGGATATTAGTTTTTGATACAAGCCATAGCTTTTCTGTATTCAAAACTAACAATCTCCCACTAATACTCAAAGCTATGCTAAGAAGTACAAAAACTGTCCAACCCGCTATTACACTGCTGTCATAATGAAATCTCCAAAACACCTTTAAGCTCACTCACATGGCTCTCTCAAGAATCTGACTCTCATGCCCTCCACATGCCTCTCAAAGACCTTTGGGGTCAATGGCTTGGTGAAAGGATCTGCAAGGTTGTCCTCTGAAGCTATCTTGGCCACGATCACGTCTCCCCTCTTTACGATCTCTCATATCTGGTGGTACTTACGCTCTATGTGTTTACTCACCTTATGGGCTCGTGGTTCCCTCAAGTTAGCAACTGCACCATTGTTATCACAATAAACTGTGATAGACCTAGGCAACTCAGGAACCACATCCAAGTCCATCAGGAAGCTCCTGAGCCATACAGCATCTTTTGCTGCCTCTGAAGCGGCAACGTACTCGGCCTCCATGGTAGAGTCCGCCACGCATTTCTGCTTGACACTCTTCCATACTATGGCTCCACCTCCTAGAGTAAACACAAACCCAGAGGTAGACTTACTCTTGTCCAAATCTCCTTGAAAGTCCAAATCTGTGTAACCCAATGGTATAAGCTCCTGCGCTCTATAAACTAGGACATAATCTCTCGTCCTGCGCAAGTACTTGAGAATGCATTTTACTGCCTCCCAGTGAGCCTTCCCAGGGTTACTCTGATATCTGCTAACCATGCCAACGGCAAAGCAAATGTCAGGCCTCGTGCACAACATAGCATACATGAGGCTACCCACTGCAGAAGCATAGGGTATCGCCTTCATGGCATCTATCTCCTCAGCAGTCTTAGGACACTGCTCCTTAGACAAATGCACTCCATGCCTGAAAGGTAGTGAACCCTTCTTGGAGTTCTGCATGTTAAAATGGGCAAGAATCGTGTCTATGTAGGATGCCTGAGAGAGAGTCAGAGAACGTCTGCTACGATCTCGAATAATTTTGATCCCAAGGATATGTCCAGCCTCTCCCAAATCTTTCATATCGAATTGCCTGGACAACTATGCCTTTACGTCTGACAACACCTTCTTACTGTTGCCAATAAGAAGAATGTCATCTACGTAAAGTACGAGAAACACCACCATTTCACCATCACGCCTGCGATAAACACACTGCTCATCCGGAGACTGAGTGAATCCATAGGACTAGATAACCTCATCAAAACGAATGTTCCAAGATCTGGATGCTTGCTTAAGTCTATAAATGGAACTCCTAAGCCTGCATACCTTGTGCTCTTGTCCTTTAGCAATGAAGCCCTCTTGTTGCTGCATAAAGATGGTCTCCTCAAGACTTCCATTAAGGAAAGCTGTCTTGACGTCCATCTGCCAAATCTCATAGTCCATATGAGCAGCTATGGCCAAGAGAATCTGGATCGACTTAAGCATAGCTACTGGGGAAAAGGTCTCCTCATAATCTATCCCTTCTTTCTGAGTATACCCCTTCGCCACAAGCCTAGCCTTGAAGGTCTCAACCCTCCCGTCAGATCCTCTCTTTCGCTTGTAGACCCATTTGCACCCAATAGGCCTAAACCCATCAGGAAGGTCTACCAGCTCCCAGACTTGATTTGAGTCCATAGAACCCATCTCAGTAATCATCGCTCTCTGCCAAGAATCTGCATCTTTATCCTGGAGAGCCTCATTGTAGTTAACTGGGTCCGGTTCATGAGCACCAGGGATAAAGTCCGAAGACTCACCCAAACCCATATACCTCTCGGGCTGTCTCATAACCCTCCCACTACGACGAGGCACAGCCTGTGCAAAAGCATCATCTGTGATAGTGTGTGCAGTCTCTTGTGGTGTGTCTTCCTGTACGTGTGCATCTTGAATAGTGGACTGACTTCTAAGCTCTTCCAATACTACCTTGCTGCTTGACTTGTGATCTAAAATATAGTCCTCCTCAAGAAATCTGGCATTGGTGCTGACCACCACCTTCTGATCCTGAGGACTATAAATTAAACCACCTCTCGTTCCTTTGGGATAGCCTATAAACAGCATAACCTTGGATCTCGCCTCTAACTTGCCTGCATCTGCCTCGAGCACATGTGCTGGACAACCCCAAATCCTGAGATGTCTCAGACTAAGCTTTCGCCCACTCCACAACTCTACTTGGGTCGTAGGCACAGACTTAGATGGCATGAGGTTGAGGATAAAGCATGTTGTATCCAAGGCATAACCCCAAAACGAGGTAGGCAACTCACTGTAACTCATCATCGATCTAACCATCTCCATAAGAGTCATATTCCTCCTCTCTGCTACACCATTCTGCTGGGGTGTGCCAGGTGCAGACAACTGGGTCTGAATACCCTCCTATGAAAAATAGGATCTAAATTCACTATAGAGATATTCGCCACCGTGATCAGACCGCAGTGACTTGATACTCTTACCCAGATGGTTCTCCACCTCTGCCTTGAATTCTCTGAACTTGCCAAAGCATTCAGACTTGTGGCGCATCAGGTATATATATCCATATCTAGAGTAATCATCTTGTAAAGTCACGAAATACTCATAACCACCTCTAGCCTGAACTGACATAGGCCCACACACGTCAGAATGAATCAGCTCTAAAACCTCCTTGGCCCTATACCCCTTTGCCTTGAAAGGCCTCTTGGTCATTTTACCCTCCAAGCAGGACTCCCAGGTCGAATAGCTGTCAATATCTAGTAAGTCCAAAGACCCACTCTTGACCAACCTTTGAATCCTACTAAGGTTGATATGACCTAGTCTCAGGTGCCAAAGATAAGTCTGATTCAAAGGGGAAGACTCTTTTCTCTTATTATGATTCGGTGATGAGTTACTAGTTTCTGTGTTTTGCATAACTGGGGAGTAAGTCTTAATTAAAAACAAATTGTCAACCAATGTACCAGAACATATAAGTTTCTGGCATTTTCTAATAAAAACTGAACCATCAGAAAATACACACTTATAACCATCCAAAACAAGTCTCGAAACCGAAAGCAAGTTCTTTCGAAAACTAGGTACATAAAGACAATCCTTTAAATGTAAAATAGAGTCTGAAAAATAAAGACTAATAACTCCCACTGCAGCCACAGAAACTCTGGTAGTATCCCCAAAGTAGACCTGCAACTCTCCTTCTCTAAGCAGCCGGGTCACTTGGAACCCCTGCAAAGAATTACAAACATGATCAATGGCTCCTAAATCCACACACCTAGTATCTGTGGGAATCGCCGCTAAACATGTCTCAGTGACTAGGGAAAATGTACACATACCTCGAGGCTTTGGCCAGTCCTTCTTCCAATGTCCCACTTTGCCACATCTGAAGCATTTGCCTTTCGGCTTCTGCTTCTTGGCAATGCCCGCCTTGGGTCCATGACTGGTTCCTGCTTTCTGGCCTCTCTTCCTCTTTTGCTTCCTGGCTTTGGGCCCAGCAGAGGAACCTGAGGGACCAACAGTAGCCAAGGCTTGCTTCTTCTCTGCGAAGAGGCTCTCAGCAGACACCAATGCAATCATGAGCTCAGAAAGTGAATATGAGAGATTCCCCATATTGTAGTTCAATCGAAACTGCTCAAAACTAGGAGGCAAGCTCTGGAGGATGATATCGACCTGGGAATCCCCATCAATCTCACCTCCCAATACCTCAATCTCATTGATGCAACCAATCATGTCCAGTACGTGATCCCTTACTGAAGTGCCCTCAGCCATCTTAGCATTCATGAGTTTTCTCATAGCTGACTGCTTGGCTGCCCTGCCCTGATGTCCAAACATCTCCCTGAGGTTGAGCATCATATCGTAGGCTGAGGTCATCTGTTGATGCTGGTGCTGCAATACACTCGACATAGAAGCCAAGATGTAGCACCTGGTCATCTCATCAGCCTTCTGCCACCTCGTATATGGCTCTCGCTGCTCAGGGGTGGCATCATCGCTGGGCTTAGGGGGACACTCCTCAGTTAGCACATACTTATAACCCTCAGCGGTAAGGACAATGTCCAGGTTACGTTTCCAATCAATGTAATTTGGACCGGTGAGTTTGTTTTGGTTCAGAATGATAGCTAGCGGGTTTAACGACATATCAACTGAAAATAAACAAACAAGTTTCAGTATACTTTTTTGAAAATATTGAAAAATCCTCAAAAAACAAATATAATCTTCTACCGACATCTCTCACACCGGGATTAACGCAGGTCATGATGGGTGAACGTCTACGCCAACCCACATTCGTTCGAGAAGAACCGAAGTTCATTAATTTCATTATCTGACCAACGATCTTATGATCAATGAAATTAATAGTCGATAATTTTACCTGTACACGTAAATAGCGTAACCTCGATGGGAGGGATACTATAAACAGTACACTAAGTGTATGCCATTACGTGACTTCTATGTTTGTTACTTAGGATACTAATGCGCCTCGGATGGCGAGGGTGTCGCAACTTTCTCCAATTAAACTCACTATAGTCATCCCTTTAGAAATTCATTCTGGTGATATCTGTGATTGAAAACTCATCCGATAGGGAGGAAGGTCTAAGCCAGCACGCAAGTTTAACCACATAACCAATGAACCCGTAATGGAGGCCATGGGGCTATTAACCAACCCGCTCCCACTTAGATTTTTAATTAATTCTGATTCGCCCAGGTTTTCTCGATTTTCTACGTAATTAGGAATCACCCAAAATTATGATTAAACCAAAACCCGCGAATTTAATTAAGTTTGAGGATTTTTACGTTTTAACATGCAATATCTTAACTATGGATATTCGCACCCATAAAACCGTTGGAGTTTTAATATGCGAATAATCTACCTTAGTTAATTGCACATCACCTTTTAAAAAAAATTTGGTTTGGATTTCGTTCATGCAAAATAAAACGAAAATCACACAATCAACGAAAAGACATAAATACGGGAAATTAAACAAATAAAATTTCCTGACTATTATGGCCTTCTCTATCGTTGATTCTTTGACGCCTCGGTGACACTTCCCGTCGTGTCGCTCCCACTCGTTATTTGGATTCCTCTCAATTCGCCCGGGTTTTTCTCGGTTTACTACGTAATTAGGAATCACCCAAAATTATGATAAACCAAAGCCCGCGAATATAAGTTACCCAAAATAACGTCTTCGTCATAGTACATAAATTCCTATATACAAAGGCGTTTTTCTAGGAATTTAAAGACGACATGATTAGATCAAATCCTACTTCAAGATTTTTCTAATCCTACATGGCTTCCAGCTCGTGGTTATTACTATTACAGAAATTTCCATTCAAAAAATAAAACGAGCCCGGACATGTCCCGGGGTTTATGAATGAAAATTAAATTTCTACCATAATAGCCGGGAAACCAATAACCACCTATTTATGCATTTCGATAAAAAATAATATTGCCAAAATAAAGCCGTGTAATAAATCAAACAAGTATAAGACCGAAACCAACGCTCTGATACCAATTTGAAGGAAAACTGAACAAGCCCGGACTAAATCGAAAACCTCACTTTCGTGCAATGCATTCCAGAATCGGAAGCTTTCGACCAAGCTCAGGCTCAAATTAGTTTACCCATGAACGGATCTAGGCTTATACTTATTTAATTTATTAATCGGGACACAAAAGATTCAATCTTTAATAAAAGCGGAATTTAAAGATTTTACCTTTTGAAGCGAAGTCCCTTGCTTAAAGAAAAATCCAATCTTTAGCGTAATTTCCACAAGAAATCCGAAGAATATCTCCAATACGAACTCTGAAATAGTGTGGGCTATTATCTACGGAGTTACCCATGGCGAATTAATCGATACCCAAGAAACTTGCTCCGGAAGAAAACTCAAAAATTGAATCTTTTAAATAAAAACTGCTGCTGCCCAGATTTTTAAGATTGCAGCGCAAGTCACCCGACCGCCTGAACAAAAAACAACCTCCGAACTGCCCTCTTCGGTCCCGATCTGTACAGCCCAGCTCCACGGATCACTCTGATCAGAAGATCTACGCGAAGACCAGGCCGGCTCAGGGCACCAAAGAAAACAGCACCGGGTTTTCTTTCTTCGCTGTTGCAGTTCCGCGAAAAACCTGGACAGCGGCTGGAAAAATAAAACTGGGCGTGCACCGGCGACTTAATAAGGACAATCCGGGCAGCTTGATGTTCGAGTTTCTCCGAAGAAGAAAGTTGTCTTAGCTGACTTCGAGAAGAAGCTTCGATGAGGAAGACGAAGCTCTCACTCTAAGCTAAACTTTCTCACTCTAGCCTTTTCTTGGCTGCCAAGTTTCTTATTTGATTTCTTGCCTAACAAGTTATATTTATAGGGAGCTTCTAAGGAGACCTAATGGGCTCTCGAGTTAGGCCTTTAAATTTGACTATTGTTGACCACTAAGTCTTCCCGACTAATAAACTCCAATCGACCCATTTAAATTAATTTATTTAATCCACTTTGTTAATTTAATTTAATCAAACCCTTAGAATTAATTAATTCAAAATTGTTAGTTTTGAATACAGAAAAGCTATGGCTTGTATCAAAAACTAATATTGGCGCCCATGAACCAGACCCAGTTAGCTACAATGAGGCTCTCCAGCATAAAGATGCAGATTCTTGGCAAAGAGCGATGATTGCTGAGATGGGTTCTATAGACTCAAATCAGGTTCGAGAGCTGGTAGACCATCCTGATGGATTTCGACCTATTGGGTGCAAATGTTGGTGTATGTGCCCTTTTGAGGGCTATTTATGTAAATAAACTTTGAGGGTTATTTATATAATTAAGACATTTGTCATTTGATTGATTATTTATCTGATGAGTTAATTTCATGTAATTATATTCTTGTGCATATTGAATTTCATGAAATCGATCCGCCAAAAGAAACACTCCATGGACTGTTAGATCATGAGTGATTTTTTTGAGTAGTACTCGTACGAGGATCCTTAGACCAGAAATCATTGCATAGTCTTAGGTGAATTATAGTATGCTTTGACATATGCCTAACGGGACCGTAACAGGTTGCCAAGTATGGGTATGATTGGATACACTATGAGTCACGCTAAGGTATGTAGGTGAAGTGATGGGACTACAAGTCTCTCTTAAATGAGAGATGATATCTTGGCCACTTGATAGTGAACTGAGAAGTGCATGGCCATGCCCAAGAAATGATAAGGGGTATCATTTGCTTGATTAAGTTCAGTTTCACTAAGAGATCAAGTAAAACATTTAGCTATATAAGGATGATTGATTCCATGCCTTGTGCTAAACTAGATATCAATGTAGAGGACAGTACGTAGTTTACTCGAAAGGTTGTGTTCAATCACCATTCGACCCTCTATTCTGAATTGTGTAGTCATTATGTCTTGCTAGAGACCACTAATGATTTATGGATTAATTAATGAGATTAATTTATTCATTGTCAATTTAGAATGGGCCTACAGGATCGCACATAAAAGAGTTGATGATTCAGAATTAAATTGCTTGTAATAAGTATAAGAGTTATGCTTAAATAGATAATATTTAATTAAATGGTTTAATTAAATATTATTGAAGAGTTTTATGGTATTAATTAAAAGTTAATTAATTACCTGGGAAGAATTGAGTTAGGCTGACAAATCAAGGGACCTAATTGTGAATTAAGGTTCTTGACCCATCAGCCTGATCCATGGGTCAATGGGTTGATCCATGGTGTTGGTTAAACCCAACTCAGTAAATAATTATTAATTAATTATTATTTAATTAATTAATATTAATTTACTGTTATAGATAAGTATGTACTCTTTTATAAAAGAGCAGAGGTATCTGTGTGCTGATGGGATTTTTTTAACTGATTTTCTGGTTTTGAAACGTGTGAAAATATTTTTGAGAAAAACTTCTCTCTTTTCCAAAATTCTTCCAGAGAAAAATGTTTTCTCTTTTACAGGCAATTTTGGCTAGCACCGGTTCTGAGAGACTCTAGTGCAAGAACGTAGAGGCAATTCGTGTGAATTTTTTGGTGGTGAACGCAATCTTCCCAAAGGATCCAGGCGACGAGCGCAACCGATTACGCGTCGAGGGTAAGACCTGATTCCATAGAATTTAGGCTATTTCGTAGCATAATTTAGGAAATTATGCATGCCTAAGATCCAACAGCAAATGGGTCTACAAGCGAAAGAGAGGATCTGACGAAAGGGTTGAGACCTTCAAGGCTAGGCTTGTGGCGAAATGGTATACTCAGAAAAAGGGTATTGATTATGAGGAGACCCTTTCCCCAGTAGCTATGCTTAAGTTGATCCCAATTCTCTTGGATATAGCTGCATATATGGAGTATGAGATTTGGTAGATGGACGTCAAGACAGCTTTCCTTAATAGAAGTCTTGAGGAGACCATCTTTATGCAGCAACCAGAGAGTTTCACTGTTCAGGCCAAGAACATAAGGTATGCAGGCTTAAGAGGTCTATTTGTGGACTTAATCAAGCATCCAGATCTTGGAACATCCATTTTGACGAGGTTATCCAGTCCTATGGATTCACTCAGTGTTCGGATGAGCAGTGTATATATCGCAGGCGTGATGGTGATTTGGTTGTGTTTCTCGTACTTTATGTAGATGACATCCTTCTAATTGGCAACAGTAAGAAGGTGTTGTCAGAAGTAAAGGCATAGTTGTCTAGGCAGTTTGATATGAAGGACTTGGGAGAGGCTGGACATATCCTTGGGATCAAGATTATTCGAGATCGTAGGAGACGCTTTCTGACACTTTCCCAGGCTTCATACATAGACACGATTATGGCCTATTTTAACATGAAGAACTCCAAGAAGGGTTCGCTACATTTCAGGAACCGAGTGCATTTATCAAAAGAGCAGTGTCCCAAAAGGGCTGAGGAGATAGATCCCATGAAGGTGGTACCCTATGCATCTGCAGTGGGTAGTCTCATGTATGCTATGTTACGTACTAGGCCTGAAATTTGCTTTGACGTTGGCATGGTAAACAGATATCAGAGTAACCCTGTGAAGGCTCACTGGGAGGCAGTAAAATGCATTCTCAAATATTTGCACAGGACAAGAGAAAATGTCCTAGTTTATAGAGCGCATGAGCTAGTACCATTGGGTTACACAGATTCGGACTTTCAAGGTGATATAGACAAGAGTAAGTTTACCTCTGGGTTTGTGTTTACTTTAGGAGGTCGAGCCATAGTAAGGCGGAGTGTCAAGTAGAAATGTGTGGCAGACTCTACCATGGAGGTTGAGTACGTTGCCGCATCAGAGGCAGTGAAAGAAGCTGTATGGCTCGGGAACTTCCTGGTGAACTTAGATGTGGTCCCTGAGTTACTGAGGTCTGTCATAATTTATTGTGATAACAATTGTGCAGTTGCTAACTAAAGGGAACCAGGAGCCCACAAGGCAAGCAAACACATAGAGCGTAAGTACCACTTGATACGAGAAACCATAAAGAGGGGAGATGTGACCGTGGCCAAGATAGCATCAGGAGGCAACCTTGCAGGTCCTTTCACAAAACCATTGACCCCAAAGGTCTTTGAGAGACATGTGGAGGGCATGGGATTCAGATTCTTAAGGGAGCCATCTGAGTGAGCTTTGAGAGTGTTTTGTAGCTATCATTATGACAACAGTGTAATAAATGAATTGGACAGTGTTTTTGTACTTCAGAGCATAGTTTTGAGTATTAGTGGAAGATTTTTAGTTTTGAATACTAGAAAGCTATTTGCTTGTATCAAAAACTAATACCAAGTTGACATATCATTTTGTTTCAGTATTTAATTTGTTCCATTATATTATAGATTTAGATAACGAGGTGTGGAAAGACATAGTATATCTCATTATTGGTAAAGTATTAATATATAAAAAAAATGCTTGTAACTGAGATGGTCTGAATATACTATCAGTATATGGTATCATGTGATTTGGAAATTAGTTTGTCTAGACTAATTAAATCATACGGATGTGCCAGGGGTATATTGAGCATGACCAGTTAAGGATTAAATTAACTTGTATGATCAACGTAGTTAATTCGATCCTAGTATTCTAATCTCTTAATCCCGAGATTGAGACGGGCATGAGAGTTAAATATCGTATGCTTTGATTTGACAAAGGGTGCGGTTAATTGAGGCCTAAATCTCGGTAAGTTCGGTATGTGGTGTTTAGCTTCTTTGTGTGTCGTTGCTAGTCGAAGGATTCTTTGTGTGTCGTTGCTAGTCGAAGGAATCAATGTACTGGTTCGCTGGGTTGATGGTGCTCCCGAGATGAGTTTGTAAGGTTTATTATACTAAATCTGGCCAGTGGATTTTATGTCTGGTATAATAAGAAAGTTGAGTGGTACTAATCTCGAATACCAAGAAGTCGATGAATTAATTTGTCAGTAAATTGGTGAATCAACGAGCACTAGATCTTTGAATTGAAAAAATAGAAAAATAATAAAGTGAGCGCGATGTAAGTCATTTTTTAGCGGTAGTTCCATAATTGGTCCGTTAGTGGTACGACTAATTATGCGTTTAACTAATCGACAAAGTGAATTAATTAATTCTAAAGGTTTAATTAATATTTAATTGATTAAGTGGATTAAGAAATTAATTCATATTTAATTAATTAATCCTAAGGGTTCGATTAAATTTAATTAACCAAGTGGGTAAAGAAATTCATTTAAAAGGATCGATTGGAGTTGATTAGTCTAGAAAAAACTAAGGGGTAAACGAAAGTCAAACATTAAGGCCCAACTCAAAAGCCCATTAGCTCTCCTAAGAAGCTCCCTAAAAATAGCTAATGTTAGAAACATTATTAAGACATTAGAAACCTTAGAGGCTATTTGCATAGTGAGAGAAAGAGTGGTCTAGAGAGAGAACTTCTCCTCATTCCTTGAAGTTTTCTTTCGAAGTCGACCAAGGATCCTTCTTCTTCAAGAATCTTCAACCCCATATCCTAGAAAACCCAGCCCACCTCGCCGCACTTGTCCGATCATTACTGCCACTGGAATCCGCCGTGCGCCACCTCTAGTTCTCGCAGGCGAGATTCCGGCCAGCTCCGGCGAGGGTAATTTTGGCTGCTTTGTTTTGGGTTTTGATCCCTTTGTTGTGTTGATCCTTTGGCTCATTCCTTTGGGTTCGCCAAAGTCTAGATCTACGAGCAAAGGTCATTCTTGAAGTGGGTTTTAAGATTAGGATCAGTTCCCGGGCTGAATATGTTTTTCAGAGCTGTCAGATTCTTGAAGTGGGCTTCTTTGGATTTCTTCACCAGTGCTTTTAGCCATCTTGTAGTCACTTGCCCACCCAAGTTTGAGGTCGTATGGAGTTATTCTTGGGATTTCGAGTGGATTTTGCTTTCCCGGAGTGTTGGTTTACTTATTATGAGAGACACGCTCCAAAGGTATAATATTTGAACAATTCCACTTTAGTTTAAAGATTTAATGTTTGAGTATCAATTTAATAAATCAAACTAGTATAAGCCTAGATCCGTTCAGGGGAAATGAATTTTAGCCTGAGCCAGATCGAAAGTCTCTGATTCTGGAAAGCATTGCACGAAAGTAAGATTTTTGGTTTAGCCCGGGGTAGTTCTATTTCCTTCAAGAACTCTTATGGAGATGGTTAGATAAATGATGAGGTATAGTGATTTGCCTATTTTGTTTTGGGGTTATGCCTTAGAAACAACAGCTTGCATTCTAAATCTTGTACCATCTAAATCCGTGCCTTCAACCCCTGTGGAGTTGTGGTCTGGGCGAAAACCCTGTGTCAGACACATTAGAATTTGGGGTTGTCCAGCACATGTGCTTAGGGCAAACACGGGTAAGTTAGATACAAAAACATAAGTAAAGCTTTTTGTAGGATATCCTAGAGGAATGAAAGGTGATTTATTCTATAGTCCTAAATATCAAAAGGAGGTAGTCAGTACTAAAGCCAGATTCTTAGAAGAAGACTATATTCTATATCACAAACCTAGTAGTAAAATCATACTAGAGGAACTTAGGGAACAATCTAAAACTTCAGATACACCAGTAAAAGTAGATAAACCACAGAATACTACACAAGATGTCACAGATGATGAGTCTACACAAGTGGTGTCTCGTCGTAGTGAGAGGGTTGTGAGACAACCCGAAAGATACTTGGGCTTACGAGAGTCATCAAACTTGGTCCCAGGCATGCATGAACTAGATCCCATCAACAACAATGAGGCTCTCCGAGATAAAGATGCAGAATCTTGGCAAAAGGCAATGATATATGAGATGGGGTCAATAGACTCTAATCAAGTATGGGAGCTTGTAGACTTTCCTGATGGTTTCAAACCCATTCAATGCAAGTGGGTCTACAAACACAAGAGAATACCAGACGGAAAGGCTAAAACCTTTAAAGATAGGCTTGCAGAGAAGGGGTATACTCAGAAAGAAGGTATCGATTTTGAGGAAACCTTCTCCCTGGTAACTATGCTTAAGTCGATCTGAATTCTCTTTGCCATAGCTGCTCATTTAGATTATGAGATATGGCATATGGATGTCAAGATTGCTTTCCTTAACAAATGTCTTGAGGAAACCATCTTCATACAGCAACGAGAGGGATTTGTTGCAAAAAACCAACAACATAAGGTTTACAAGCTTGAGAGGTCAATCTACGAACTTTAGCAAGTATCCAGATCTTGGAACATCCTGTTTGATGAGGTAATCCAGTCCTACAGATTTACTCAATGTCCAGATGAGCAATGTGTATACCGCAGGCGTGACGGGAACGTCGTGGTGTTTATTGTACTTTACGTAGATAACATTCTACTTATTGACAACAGTAAGAAAGTGTTATCAAATGTAAAGGCATGGTTATCCAAACAGTTTGATATGAAATACTTGGGAAAAGCTATACATATCCTTGGGATCAAGATCATTCAAGATCGTAGGAAACGTTCACTAACACTCTCTCAGGCTTCATACATAGATACTATTCTGGCTCGATTCAACATGCAAGACTCCAATAAGGGGTTTCTGCCTTTCAGACACTGAGTGTATCTATCTAAAGAACAGTCTTCAAAGACTACTGAGGAGATAAGGCCATGAAGTCAGTTCCTTATGCTTCTGCAGTAGGAAGTCTCATGTATGCAATATTGTGTACGAGACCTGATATTTGCTAAGCGGTTGGCATGGTTAGTAGATATCAGAGTAACCCAAGAAAAGTTCATTGGGAAGCTGTAAAATGCATCCTAAAGTATTTACACAGAACGAGGGACCAAGTATTGTTCTATCAGGTGCCTGAGGTTATCACTACGGGTTACACAGATTCAGATTTCCAAGGCGATAGAGTTAAGAGAAAATCTACCTCTGGTTTGTGTTTACTTTGGGAGGTGGAGACATAGTTTGGCGGAGTGTCAAGAAGAAATGTGTGGTGGACTCTACCATGGAAGCTGAGTATGTCGCAGCATCAGAGGCAGTGAAAAAAACTGTGTGGCTCAAGAAGTTCCTAGTGGACTTTGACGTCATTCCTGAGTAACCGAGGTTAATCATAGTATTCTGTGATAACAATAGTGAAGTAGCCAACTCAACAGAACCACGAGCCCACAAGGCGAGTAAACACATAGAACGCAAGTACCATCTAATATGAGAAATTGTAAAAAGATGAGACATGTTCGTGGCAATAATAGCATCAGCAGAGAACCTTGTAGATCCGTTCACAGAAACATTGACTGTAAAAGTCTTTGAACCTCACGTGGAGGGATGGGAATTAGATGCTTAGCTGAGCTGTGACAGTTCTCTAGTTATTAGTATAATAGTAGGATGTTCGAATTTTTTAGCTAGTTTTTTTTTTTTTTTTTTTGAAATTGCCAATTTGTTGTAGTTAAAAGCATAGTTTTGAGTATTAGTGGGAGATTGTTAGTATTGAATACTGAAAAGCTGAGCTTGTATAAAAACTATTTCCCAGTTATATCGATTAACTGTTTAAGTTAAAATCATATTATGTTTTACATATGTTGTCAACTTATATCAAGTGACTAGATGATGAGGTGTCATGTGATACAGTAGATCTCATTGTTGGTTAAAGTCTCGATATATAAACTAGGCTCGTAACTGAGACAGTTTTGGTCAAACTGTCAGTTTAGGTTATTATATGATTTCGAAATTAGTTGGTCTAGACTAATTGAATCATATAGATATGCCCGGGCATATTGAGCATGACCGTTGAGGTTTGAATTAACTTGTACTGGTCGTTAGTAGATAAGTCAAACCTTGTATTCTATCTCCTAATCTCTATACTTGAACAGGCATGAGGATTAGACATAGTGTACTTTGATCTGCTAAAGAGTTAGGTCACTTGAGGTCAATAGTCTCAGTAAGTTGGGTGCGCGTGTTTGATTGCTTAGTGTGTTGTTGCTTGTTCGAAAAGAAACCCTATACCGGTGCGTCCGGGTTAATATGCTCCCGAGATGAACTCGTAATGTTTATTATACTAAACCTTGGCTAGTGGACTTATCTCCAGTACAGTAAAAAGGTCGAGTGATACTAGTCTCGGATAATAAGAAATCAATTAATTTATTTATCAGTAAATTAATATATTGACGAGCACTATATCTTTGATGTGAGGCGATTAAAGAATAATTAATTTAGTTGTACGAGAAGCAATTTTGGTCTGGATGGTAGTGCCATAATTAATCCATTTGTGGTATGATTAATTATGCATTGGTTAATTGGCAAATATAGATTTAATTAATTAAGATATTAATTAATCCTTGTGTCAGTTGGTTGTGAATCAGTCCAGGAACTGGATTAAGGATAAGTGAATCCTTGTATCAGTTGGATGTGAATCAGTCCAGGAGTAGGATTGAAGTAAAACAAAAATCTAATAGGAAGACCAATCCTTTTCCAACTTAGGGTCTCTCTTGTAACTCTATAAATAGATATAGAGGGTCAACAACATAAGACACAATTCATTAGTTTCATAGTTCAAGAAACTTAGAGAGAGAAAACTAGTGAGAGAAAGAGAAGAAAACTTCTCAAGAAATCTTTCTTGAAAGTTGTGTGTGAAGTCTGGGTTTTTAGAGGGGTGGCACGTGATCATCAATACCGCCGGCGCGTGGACTTCACAGATGAGCGGCGGGTTTCTTCTAAGCTTTTTTTGCAGCGGCTATCGAATGTGATCGGCGGCGATGCGGCGGTTAAAACAGCGAATGGCTTGAATTTTTTTGGGCGGTTCTTTGTGTTTATTTTGTTGCTGATTCATTTGGTTTGTTGGTTCGTTGCCCACACAACGTACGAGCTGGTCTTGAGTCATACAAGAGAATCACCTGAGTACACGCTTCAAGAGGTAATTCTTATACTTCTACTTTTAATTAGAATTATTTTGTCGTTTGTTGACAAATCGAATAAGGTAAAACTAAGATTCTGTGCAATGGTATTTCAAAAAGGTTTGAATAGTATTGCACTAGTGTTCGGGCTTGTGATTGATTTCCGATTCTGGAATGGAATTCACGAAAGTGAAATTATTATCGGGTCCAGATGGATAATTCCTTCACGGCCAACTCTAGTGTCCATATTGTGCCAATGCCTGATCGTCACCAACCTCAGCCTCACCATGGCGCCACCACCTGGTCGTTACCCAAAAATCCCTGCTGAAAGTCCAACATTACTCTTGGCGTGACTTTTTTTATGAAATTCTAATTTTAGCCTTCTGGAACCTTTCTTAATGGCCAAGGCCCCTTGTAAAGACACATACCATTACACCTTAATGTGTTTTTCATAGTTTAGAGAGAGTATTTTAATGAGGAAGAAACACACACTTTCTCACCTTTTCACACACACACACACACACGCTATGAATTCTCTTAGAACATCCAGGTGGAGATAGATGAGTGGAATAAAGAGTATTGCAAAGATGTGGAGATAGATAATGATGATGAAATAGTAGAAACATCAACTCCATCATCTAGTACACAATCATGGGGAGAAAACACTTAAGAGTTTATTATGGAAGTGGTGGACGCCCTACTTATGTTGGAAATGGAAGTGATACAACTAAGGAGGAATCCTTAGACTCATTAGAGGGAGAAGCCTTGAGGCATAAAAAGGAAGTAGTGGCAATGGAATGTCAAGAGGATATACTTAAGAATGAGTCTCAAATGGAAGTTGAGGAAAACCTTGAGTTGCCACTAGGAGAAGGACCAAGTGTGTCAAGGGAGTTTAAAGTTAAGAAAACTTACTTAATGAGATCCAACTATATTGGTCATGAGAATGAATTTGTGCAATGTTGTCAAGAGAATCAAATGGAAAGGCCTTGGACTAAATATTTGAAGGGTGTTGATGTTGATTAATGTTCATTCAAGGAGTCCAAGATGTATCCATTAAGGGAATTTCCTAGACCTAGTTGTGAACTCATTAAAGTGAGAGCTATCATTGATGCAAAAAAAAAAAAAAAAAAGGAATCCTCTAATGAGAAGAAGAAAGAAGAGGGCTTAGGAATATCTTGGAGGAACATGCTAGGTTGACCAATGAATTGAGAAACTTAATTTTAGAGGAGACTGTAGACTACAATCCACGTTACAAAGTAGGAAATTGGATTTTGAAGAATGTAACAAATAAGGACAAAGAAAGAAGGAAGATTGTTACAAAGTTCAAGAAAGAGTGGGACATTAAAACATTGAAGCATTCCAGAGAAGAGCTTAAGGAATTGATTAAATAAGCCCTTAATCTACAAAAGGAGATACTACTATGATGTTACAAGAGAAGAATTGCTTTTGTGGCTTGTCAAGAAGAATTTATGAAGTGGAAAAAAAGGTTAAGGGGATTGAATTTAGGGAAGATCAAGCATGGAGGAATGTGGAAGTGCCACCACATCAAAGAAATCAGGAATTGGATAAAAAAGTGGACATTAAAAATGATGGTGAAGAAGCTAGAAAGAAGAAATACAGGCTGAGGAGAAAAATGAGAAGAGATAGACAAAGGGAAAGCTTCATAGAAAAGAAGGCAAGTTGGATGAAGAAAATAGATAAAAGTGCAACTAATGCACATGACACAAGTTGTTTAGAAGGTTCTTGAGTCCATAACTCAAGACAAGTCTAGCTGGAGACTCTAAAGTCCAAATCGCTTCTTGGGAGGCAACCCAAACAGTTTTAGCACTTTTTACTTCATTTTCTAATATTTGAATTTTCAAATTTTTAAATTGCTAATAAGTCATGGATTTTAAGGTGATTTTTTAGTATAATATTTTTGAAAAAATTCATGTATTGTAGGTACATTATTTGGTGCAATTGGATCCTGTAAAAGTCAAGTGGAAACAATTTTGTGAAGATCAAGGAAAAACAGCACAACAACACTTGTTTGCCACCGGGTTGTTGCCAACTGCAAGCGTCCACCAAGTTACAACACCAGGTTGCCGTCGTGATGTTTTGGGCAGTATCAGCAGCGCCATGTTGACACCGTCACGGTGCCCAGATCCCCTGTTTGATTTTTATATTCTAAATAAGGTACCATGGAGTTTAAAACCTCTATTTTACTTACCTAAGACTTTCAATACTTCCCTGAACATGAATGAGAATTATTTACACTTCCAATGCATCCAATTCATGAATTTGAGATTTGAAATTCTTCCTTTTAAGTGATTTTACCTATAACATTATAGTTTTTAAGTTCTCTGCAGATTTTAGGCATTATACAAAATCAATAATCAAAGGTAAGTGTATAGAGCTGCCTTGTGCTTAAATTTTTAAAAATGGATTTCTTAAACTATGCATAGTACTATGCTATGTGTGCTTTATATGATTGAATGAGCTTATAATGGATGAATGTGTGTATTTTTCAATCTTGTATGTTTTATATGTTCTAATCTTTATTGTTGGAGTTGAATACATAAGCTATGCTTGTATTGTACATTTTTTCAGTTAATATATCGATTTATGTTTTGGTTATATCTTGTTGTGCATTATTTGTCCATTTATATTATGTAGTTAGAGGATGAGTGTCTTGTGTGACACAGTAGATCTCATCATTGGTTAAAAGACATAATATATAAATGAGGTTCGTAACTGAGATAGTTTTGGACAAACTGTCGGTTTAGGTTATTTTGTGATTCAAATAATTGGTTTGTCTAAACTAATTGAATCATATAGATATGCCCGGGGTGTATTGAACTTGACAATTTAGAATGATTTGTCTTGTACTGATTTAATAGACAAATCGTTCTTGGTATTCTATCTCTTAATCCCTAGACTTGAGCGGGCATGAGGATTAGACATAGTGTACTTTGATCTGCCAATGGGTGAGGTCTATTGTGGCCAATAGTCTCAGTAGGTTGGGTGCGCGTGTTTAATTGCTTGGTGTGCTGCTGCTTATCGAAAGGAAAACCATGTACCGGTGCGTCTAGGGTGATGGTGCTCCCGAGATGAGCTCGTTATGTTTATTATACTAAACCCAACTGGTGGACTTATGTCCGGTATAGTAAAAAGGTCGAGTGGTACTAGTCTCAGAATTAAAGAAGTTAATTAATTAATTTATCAGTAAATTAATAAATTAACGAGCACTATATCTTGTTGGATTTGTTTAGGTGTTTAATCTAATTAAACAAAGGAATTCCTAAACATTAAGGATCGGGTCTTACCCTTGAAGCGTAATCGGTTGCGCTCGTCACCTGGCTCCCTTGAGAAGATTGCGTTCACCAACAATTCACGCGAATTGTCTCTACGATCTTGCACTGGAGCCTCTCAGAATTGGTGCTAGCCAAAAATCTTGCCTGCAAAAGAGAAAAACGATTTTTCTCTGGAAGAATGTTTTGGAAGAGAGAGAGAGTTGTCTCAAAACTTTTTCCCGTGTTTCAAAAATAGAATCAGTAAAAATCATTACCCACACCCTCCACAGATACGTCTCTGCTCTTTTATAAAAGAGTTAAGACTTATCTGTTAATTTAAATAAATATTAATCAATTAATAATTATTTATTGAGTTGGGTTTAACCAACACCATGGATCAACCCATTGACCCATAGATCAGGCTGATGGGTCAAGAACCTTAATTCACAATTAGGCTACTTGATTTGTCAGCCCAATTTAATTCTTCATAGGTAATTAATTAACTCTTAATTAATACCATAAAATTCTTCAATAATATTTAATTAAACTATTTAATTAAATATTATCCTTTTAAATATAACTCTTATATTTATTACAGGCAATTTAATTAATTCTGAATCATCAAACTCACTTATGTGCAATCCTATAGGCCCACTCCAAATTGACAATGAATAAATTAATCTCATTAATTTATCCATAAATCATTAGTGGTCTCTAGCAAGACATAACGACTACACAATTCAGAATGGAGGGTCGAATGGTGATTCAACACAACCTTCCGAGTATACTATGTACTGTCCTCTACATTGATATCCAGATTAGCATAAGGCATGGAACAATCATCCTTATATAACTAAATGTTCTACTTGATCTCTTAGTGACACTGAACTTAATCAAGCAAATGATAATCCTTATCATTTCTTGGGCATGGCCATGCACTTTTCAGTTCACTATCAAGTGGCCAAGATATCATCTCTCACTTAAGAGAGATTTGTAGCCCCATCACTTCACCTATATACCTTAGCGTGTCTCATAGTGTACCCAATCATACCCGTACTTGGCAACCTGTTACGGCCCCGTTAGGCGTATGTCAAAGCATACTACAATTCACCTATGACCATGTAGTGATTTCTGGTCTAAGGATCCTCGTACTAGTACTACTCAAAAGAATAACTCATGATCTAATTAGTCCATGGAGTGTTTCTTTTGCCTGATCGATTTCATGAATTTAAATATGCACAAGAATATTACTATCATGAAATTAACTCATTTGATAAACAATCAATCAAGCGACAAATGTCTTATTTACATAAATACCCTCAAAGTCTATTTACATAAATAGCCCTCATTAGGGCACATTCACCAACAATCTCCCACTCGCCCGATGAATGGCTATGTCCTAAACTGTTTAAGACCAAGCTCTATTACATGTCTATCAACCTTTGACTGTGGTAGAGCTTTTGTGAGAGGATCTGCTATATTGTCGTCTGACCCTATTTTGCACACTTTCACATCTCCTCGATCAATGATCTCTCGGATGAGGTGAAACCTTCTGAGTATGTGTTTGGTTTTCTGGTGTGACCGAGGTTCCTTAGCTTGTGCGATGACCCCGTTATTGTCATAGAAAAGTTCTATCGGATCTTGGATACTCTGTATCACTCCGATGTCTGACACGAACTTGTAATGAAATAAAACAAATAAAATGACCATTCAACTCTTAGAAATGTTCATGATCTTTGATCTAAGAGTTTTGTGAAGATAAAATAATTAAAATGACCATATAACTCTTAGAAATGTTCATGGTCTTGTAAGTAGGTGTTGTAATAAGATAAACAAATAAAATGGCCATACAACATCTCAACTCATCTCAGAACAACTAGCATCACGACCAAAAATGTTTATATCCATTCATGTGAAGTTAAACTATTTTTTTTCACAAAAACAGTCTACCACGTCTCAGAACAACTATCATCACGTCTCAAAAAACGTAGCACCACGTCCAAAAACGTCCACATCCAGACATGTGAATTTAAACTGATTTTTCACAAAACATCTCACCTCGTCTCAGAACAACTAGCACCACTTCCAAAAAAGTCTACATCCATGCATGTGAATTTAAACTGATTTTTTTTCATAATGACAGTCTACCACGTCTCAAACAACTAGCACAACGTCTCAAACAATTAGCATCATTTCCAAAAACATCTACATCCAGACATGTGAATTTAAACTGATTTTTTCACAAAACATCTCACCTCGTCTCAGAACAACTAGCACCACGTCCAAAAATGTCTACATCCATGCATGTGAATTTAAACTGATTTTTTTCACAAAGACAGTCTACCACGTCTCAGAACCACTAGCACCACGTCTTACAAAACTTGCATCACGTCCAAAAACGTCTACATCCAGACATGTGAAATTAAATTGATTTTTTCACAAAATATCTCACCTCCCCTCAGAACAACTAGCACCACATACAAAAACGTCTACATCCATGCATGTGAATTTAAACTGATTTTTTTTTACAAAAACAGTCTACCACGTCTCAAACAACTAGCACCACGTCCAAAAACGTCTACATCCAGACATGTGAATTTAAATTGATTTTTTCACAATAACATCTCATCTCGTCTCAGAACAACTAGTACCACATCCAAATTCACATGAATGGATGTAGACGTTGCTGGACGTGGTGCTAGTTTTTTTTTTTTTTTTTTTTTTTGACGTAGTTCTAGTTGTCTGGGACGTGGTGGACTATCTTTGTGAAAAAATCAGTTTAAATTTACACATATGAATGTAGACGTTTCTGGACGTGGTGCTAGTTGTTTTTTACTTGGTGCTAGTTGTTCTGAGACGTGGTGGACTGTCTTGAAGAAGTAATTCGGGAAGCATAAATTCAGATTCTTTTTTTTTTTTTTTTTACGTTTTACAACTGATTCGGATTTGTAAAATCCAAAACTTTTAATTAATTAGTGTTTCGGATTTTACAAATTCGAGAGGCCCATTTCAGTTCACACACCTATTTTTTCGATTTCTTTCAGTCCACACACTAAATTTTGGTCTCTTTTTGGTCTCGGCCCCAACTTAGGAATCAAAATATTTTGACTCCCGCAACAGCGCCAAAATTTGATAGGCTTTGTCATGCCGGTCAAATTAATTCGAATTTGCGCTACCAAACTACATGGATTTGCAGCAGTTATGGTTTCGGGTCAAATCCCACGAGAGTCAAATTTTACTTAACTCCAAACTTGATCAATAGTTGAGAATATTTGAATGAAGAAAAGAGACTTGAAAAATTGAATGGAAGAAAAGAAGAAAGTTGGAACTGAAATTGAATCTACTTGAATTTCAAATAACTTTCAAACATTCCTTCCACAATCCTTCCTCCCTTTGACTTCCAAATCAGTATCACTCTAGCCAATTTTCTTCAAAAATACCCTGGCAAACACCAAAGAATCATAATTCTTAAAACACTAAGAATCCCTTAAACCACATAAAATAGGTCACGGATAAACCTAACTACCAAAATCCCCAAATATCTCATCGGCAGCAACGACGACAACAACAACAACAACAATTCCACCCCCTAGTTTCATATTGTCTACCTAATTGATTGAAGGAATCAATGCTTTTCTACCATCCTAGAAAAGGTCGCTGCCTCTTGAACACACGAGACCATGCGACTCCGACTACAACCCACCTTTCGACTTAACAGATCGTAGGAGGTTAGTGTTTTTCAGATTGAGATCCTCCTAGTTTCCGGCGCTGTCCATGCTTGCGAATCACCGCTGGTGCAATAAATTAACGGGAGGAATTGAAATTATCGGAGGGTGGACCCTCACCCTAGCTCAAGTTGTAGGTGTTGTTGCGGCAGAAGGGAAAGACAAATATAAAAATACAGGGGCGGTGCTTTGTGGTGGCAGACGCGATTAGGGAGTTTAGGAGTAGGAGAAAGAGGAATTGATGCCGGCCGTGGGATCAGAAGGAAAGGAGTTCCTCGTCATTGTGATGAAAATTGGAAGCAAGGGGGGAATCGGATTGATACCTGTGGGGGCCCTGGTTTGAGAAAACCATTACCAACTGGGTTTCAATTCTATTCCCTGGAATTAAAACCCACTAAACAAACAGCATGAATGGGCAGGAATGATTTCCTTACCTATTCCTAGTAACCAAACGCCCCCTTATTCTTTCGTTTTTCTTATGTCATCACTAACGCACATCTCTCATCTTTGAGAAAAATCTATTCGTCAATAATCTACGTGCTTGGTTAATGCGATATTTAAGATACGAAGGCGTGGCGGAGCCCTGAGAGATTGTGAATCCATTCGACGGAGACAAAGTATATTTACACTAAACTAATGCATATTCTTGATCAGGATAACAACTTCAAAAATCTACATAAATTACTATACCATCAACCTGAAATTCTCATAAGTATGCCTTGATTGAAGAATTCATTCACCAACCCCTGGTAAAGATGTAACATTACCAGTACACAGCAAATCAACCCATGCAAGCATCAATATTTCCAAATATGTTTACAAAAAATCCCACAACAATCTGACAACACCACTAGCTTGGGATGGACTCTACAGAGGTCGGCCACGCCCCATGGTAAATCCTCTTGTCCCGTCAGGCATTTTTGGTCCCGGCGGTGGTTTTGAGGATTCAATATGATGAGCAGTAGGAGTTCCATGCCCTGTACATATTTTGATAATCATAATCATCCATCTTAAAACTAGACTAAAGAGGCAAATCAAATAACAATAGCCTTAAGTTCTTACCATGTCCATTTGTGCCATGATATCTTTGCCTCCTTCCACGCCCTCGGTTTCGATTATTCCTATGCACATTGCTCTCCTTCTGTGAATGCTCAGAGTCTTTTTCCTTGTGGGCCGGTTCTCCGGTCTTTTCCTTTGGTAAGTTCTCCTCCTGTAGACATCAGTATGATCATGTTTCAATCATCTTATTGAGCTAACTGAAGCTAGTTAGACACTACGGAGATGGTAACATATCAATCAGGAATAACACGAAAAGCTGTATTTCCCAAGTCACTGGGTGCAAATAAATAGCACAACACAAAAGCTATAACTCAAATTGCAGATTTGAGGTGAGCTTCTGTTAAAGGGCCAAAAGAATGAAGCCAAATGTGCAAGTCTATCGAATCTGAGAGTACATTAAAATACAGCAATAAACAAAACATGTATGCTTCTTCTATTTCCACTATTTTCAAATATTCAGGTTGCATCTGTCAGGGAATGCAGTAGTGACAAAAATGCTCCTCTGTGTTCTAAACAAATCCACATCATGCACAGATAGAATATAAACTGAGGAGAGGAAGGGAGTGAGAGATTTGTCTGGGCAGAAGGGGCGGGGGGATGGGGGCACTGGCAGGGCCATTACAAGTGCCTGGCTAACCTCTTCATCATGTGAATAGTCAGGGTGGTCACTTGTACAGTGGTTGTCCTCCTCAACTGCTGAATTAGTTGCTTGAATACTGCTATTCTTCTCATCATCTACTTCCTGCCATACTTTCTTCCTTGATTCTGCTTTGGTCTGATGATTGAACAGGGCATTAATATCTTGTTAACACAAATGACAAGCAAATAACAGGATCAATTACCTTCTTCCTTAAAAGTTTGACTCGAAGACCATATCTCCAATCCTGCTCATTATTCAAACAAGACACCTGATGCATATTTCAAACAGGAAAACGAAAATCATCAAATTAAAGCTAGAGAAATAACAAGGCAAACAGCCCAGTAAAGGCTCACTAATTCAAACTCACAGCTTTCTCAGCAGCCTCCACGGTGTCGTATTCCACGAGAGCATGCAGCTTCAAAAACAGCAAAAAACAATCACAAAAGCAAAAATAGAAATGTAATATTTCAATGGTTCTGTTAAAAAGGAAACAGTCCCTTGTCACTACACTATTCTACCATCTTCTCAAACATTCTCAGTATCACATTTGAATCACAAAATTAGAGGCAAATGGCAGTTCACTCCCAAGTAGTTTGTTGCCCAAAGAGATAAGTCCCCCCTAAACCCAAAAGGGGAAAAAAATAAGAAAAATAACTTTTAACAGAACTTGAACGGATCACCTGGTGAAATTCTGATAGGACCATTCACTAAATGATTAAAAAAACAGATCAGTCCAGTCCCACTCCTCTTTAATGGAAACAAAAACAGAGAAAGAGAAACTCTACTTCCCTTATTGTTGCTGTTAATCTTTAAGCAGGATAACCATATTGAGAACTTATTGGCTGGTAAAATAGTACAATATTTTGGAAGTAGATAATGCGATTGTGAGTTCCATCAGTAAAATATTGTGGATGTAGGTTATAAAATTTATTAGTAGGAATGAAATTGACATGGAAATAAGAAATCAGTTTGTATTAAAGAACCATACATAAGGTATTGTATTACAGTAATGGTAGAACTAAGGAGAGGGTGGTGTAAGGGATAGATCATTTTGATTAGGGGAATGGCAATTAAAGGAAAGGAAAGGAAAGGAAAGGAAAGGAAAGGCAATGGCAAAGCAATCTATCTAGTCAAGAAAGAGACAGGATGATAGCTTGAATGGGAAAGAATGGCTTCTAGATAGCGTCTCTTACAGGAAGGTTGGTACAAAAAAGTTGTATTTGCAGAAGAACAGAAATTGGGAATAATCACAATGAGCCTAACCTTTCTTCCCAATTGATAGCGGAGAAGAATGTCTGTACCACAGATGTGGTGATTGAGCCTTACATTTGACATACGAACTCTAATTTCTTTACCCTATTGTGTGGCCAAAATGGTGCTAATCCTATGTTGCATTGACTTGCTCTCATAATCTTTAAGTTTCCATTTCTTAAAGATCTATCACAATGTCATGCTGATTCTGAGTTACTTCGATTCTCAATCGCAGATATGGTGGGTTTTCACCATGTCCATATCACTGTTTGTGACACTTTTCACTTCAGTCCAAAGTTGAGGGGAAAACAGGTTTTGAAAACCATGTGGGAGGGAAGTATCATTGCCCAAACCGCTGAACAAGCTACAAAACATAATATTTTCCCTAAAATTAATCAATTAAGAAAATCATCACATTCAGCAAGAAAACACCCAGTTAACCAGGCCCAATAACTAGATTAGTTTACATTCCAGGTGCTGAAAAGACTGGCCATATACTATCTGAAACAGAAGAATCATTGGAATTGGAACTTGAGACTTGGAACTTCTACCAAATATCCAAGTTGGCCTCATCAGTTTCTATCTCAAGCTAGCTTCCACAAACATGGCATTATTAATGGGTGACATGCTATCCAAAATCTCCCTCTCAAAAGATACTCTTAAGTGATTTTCTGATCATTTCCACAACTTTTCAAGAGAAAGTAGGTCAATTCCACTAAACAATTTTACAAATGGGAGGTGCAAGGTTCTATGAAGAGAATAACAGACTAATAACAAAAGACATATTACAGATAAATAGGAAGTTGAATCACTTTAGTTCAGCAATAATATATACATAAATGCCCCGTCATTTGTTGCAGATTTACTCAGTATGATATTGATAGCACAATAGGAAACTTCAGAATCAAACCTTGGAACTAAGCAGCTTCTCCGTCATTGTTAATTTTCTGGAATCCCTAGCCCCATGCGGATCACGAATGATAATCTTCTGTATGCTAGGAATATTAAACATGAAAATAAGTTTGGGTAATATTAATCAAAAAGCAATGAATAGGAAGACAGCAGACATAAAACTTTTAAACAAGAAAGATCCATACTTTCCAGCATCACCAAATATTCGCTGAAGGTTCTCCTCAGAGTGATCGTCCGGCAAATTTTCCACCACAACAGTGCAAAGCTGGAGTGGGCACAAAAATGGATCATAACTCCAAGGACTAAACTTTTCTGGTCCAAATAAAGTAAGGATTCCCAAAAGAAGAACGACAATAGAAACAAAAAGGTGAATACCGTTGGATCCTTAACCTCAGCTGGTGGAAAGGGTAGAAGTCGCTTCACCTTCTTCCCATTAGCACTCACAACCTGCACTTGCCAACAGAATTAAAGATCATAATCAAACTTTATGACAGCATAGACCCTATACACTGCACACTTCAAAAATATAGACTTAACTAGATTGACGGCATCACTGATTAGGTTAAAACATACCTCAAACAAAATACATTACACAACAAGACAGAAAACAAAGTTAGAACATTGAAAATGCAGGCTTCTGAGAAATGAGTAGCTTACAAGAAGAGAAGATTGCCTGAGTGCAGACGCTATCAATGATGGATCTCTTGTAAGCTTCTTCATTTTTTTGAAAGAAGCAATAACTCCAATAGGAACTGCAAGGCAGTGCCAGATTAGATATCCAGAGAGAACACTAATAAAACCCTACGAATGTTTCAGATATATGCTTTCATCACACCCCAGACAAGCAAATTAAAAAAGTTGAAACACAGATGATCCAAGATAACCAAACAAATCAAATTGAAACCTAAAGTAAAAAATCAAAAGAATGTTCTAAAGTGAGAATAAAATCAGAACTAAAACAGAACACATGGTCTCAAAACCAAAATGTCCTGTTACATCCTTCATTAATGCCAATAGTTTTAATACCTACGTTGACAATTTATTTATGACTCCTTAGCATCCAAAACTAAACCATGATATCTTCTATCAAAATTTGATTGGTTCTTCTAACCAAATACTAATTTCTTTTACAAACAAATCTCAAATTTAATACCCCCAAATCTTTCTAAGCTTCTTAGCCACACCTTGTCACATATAACCAAAAAAAATTATTTTTTCTGTGGTTGTCTTCTTGCTCTGTCATTTGTAAGGAGAATCAGCTATTCTCTAACACAACAGTAATAACATTTATCAACTAAAAGCAATTTATCTCCCTCACTTCTCAGGATTATTTCGTGGTTGGCTGACACACAGGTACAAACTAGGTATTCCTATATCATATGCTTAATACGTAAACGCACAACTAAACTTACCAGCAAACCGAGCGTTTATCATGTACATATTAGAATTGAGGCTGATCTTCTACTCATTGGCTAAAGCATTTTTTTAAGCATTGATAAATCCATCATTTATTCATACACCCTTCCATGATAATCAAATTCAGAACTATGCATACCTAAAGAAACTGACGAAGAGAACTCAGGGATAGGAATTATAACAATCACTTCCTCTTCAATTACAGTTGGGAACCAAAAACAAACTGGTATCAGAATCCACGGATCCCTTGCTCCCCCTCCCCCTCCCCCTCCCCATCTCTCTCTCCCTCTCTCAATATGTATTTGTGCATACATTAGATATGCATACCCTTCTTTTTATGCCATTTCTGTTTGTATCCATACTACATATTAAGCTTTATTTTTTGTTTCTAAGTAGACAACATATTTTTCATTTCTTTCTCCTTAAATTATTCCAAATACTGGCACTTAAATTTGCTCTCCTTTGGGGGCGTGATATTCAACTAATGGAGTTTCTGGAAAACATTCCAGGTTCTAGCGCTTTTCAATCCCAGCCAACTTTTTGCTCCTCATCTTCAAATGCCTCGTATTGAACTATACACAATTAGCATAGAAATTGCATACAATAATCAGAATACAACTTTAGTCATTATAAGCAAAGATGCTAAATGGGGAAGAAAAACAAAAACACGATGCAAATACAAAAAAATGCAGATCCACACGAGACACTCTAAAAAAAAGTACTACTAGGCTCCAATCTATACATGTTCTATAACTAGGACATACACCCTGTTGCATTCCATCTTCAAGCAGTAAAACTGATGTACAATAATACTCTACATGTATGATTTCTGCCATGAAATAAGGCAAACCATGTTGTACTTCAAAACCTCAAAGAATGCCCACATACCTAAAGTAATTCAGAAAGAGAAACAAATAGAACAGCGCCAGAGTTATACTGTTTGGCTTAAAAGCAGTGTATTTGAATAGAGAATGAATCAGGTAGCAGTGGATTTTACGTCATTCACACCAAGCTAGATGTTCGGCACCACTATATTAGCCATACCATGAGACATCTATGCTGGCAAACTAGTCAGAAGTACCTGCTATAATTCATCACCTTCCCTCTATTCTTAGTAGCATAAAAAGCCAAGAATGGCCTGGTAATGTAATATCTCCACTGTAAAAATAATTCTTAAGAGTAAAACAAAATTTTCATGAAATTTACAGAAATTACAACATGAAATGCACAAGTCAATAAACCACAGCAAATCAGACACGTGCTGCTAAAGTTTTAATTCACTTCTCTCAGTGGAATGAGGACATGTCATTTCATTGATGAGTCTATCTACTTAACATTTCAAAAGTCACACTAGCCTATCAAAGAGGGGAAAAAAAACACTTCCTAAAGATTTGTCAACTATGGGTAGCAGGGAAGTAGCTAGATGAAAACAGTGGTCACATCAAAATAATCATATCTCATAAAGCATCTGCCAATGATTATGCCATTCCCAATACAAGTATACAACAGAACAATTTTAAAAATTTTTCCACCATTTTCCCAGGCTAAGGCAAGTAATGTTTTTTCTTAAAGGTTATAACTTGATGTCAATAAAAGAAGAATAACACGGACCAGCTAAAGTGAAACTACATTACAAAAACTGAAGTTTTATGCATAAAAAAAAAAAAAAAAAAGGCAAAAGTTTGAACACAAGGACCTGCAGAGACATGTCACTTTCAAACTATCAGTGACATTTGGGGCATTTTACATTTCAGGAAGAAATACTGTATTCAGTTCCTTTCACCCCTCCATGATAAAGAAGCAAGAAAACTTCACAAACCATACAGAAGAATTCAGACTACTCCCCAGACTGGATTTCCAGACAAATGCAGTTTGGCTCCTCACATATATTACAGGCTTCAAGCTACAATGTTAATCAAATGGAATAACAACATTCTATAGCTCACCATAGCCTCCCTTATCTTTACTCACGTACTTCATTAAGTACTTGTCTGTTGGCAAATTTTCATCGCTAAAGTAGTATTCCACCTACAGATGCAAAAAGAAAGATAAGCATTTGGGAGGATAAGAAAACAAACATGAAAGGACAAATACAATATCAAACAACGCATCTCAAAATCTAATAATCAACAAATACACACACGCTACACTGCATTACAAAAAAGCTTCCATTTACTAGAAAGGAGATATTTTGAGCTTTACGGAAAATTCAAAGGGAATTTCTCCACTTCAACCCATAAAAGCCACATAAACCCCTCTTTACCCATTACTCTAAATATTTTTTTTAATTAAAAATTAGAACCTTACACATATCTTATTCAACGCAGACTCTCAACTCTCAATCTCAATCGGTACTCAGATTCACAACTTCTATCGTCGTGCAAGAACTATAAGACAAAAACGCCAATACAAAAAAGTAACATCACGATGTAGAGAAAACGAATTAAGTAGAGTACTCATTTCGGTAAAAAGGGGGAGAGCTGTGGATTCAAAGAGCCAGAAAGAAGGGGAAAATTGATAGTAGATAAACTTAGAAGAAAAGATGCCTGCTTGATGATCTTGTCACGGAGGTCATCAGTAAGTGTGGGAGGAGGTTGATCAGAGGGTGGCAGGGGCGGTGGATGGTGGTGGTGGTCGGAGAGGTCAGGAGATCCAGCTGGAGAAAGATCGAGATGATCATCGGAAGTCAGCGGTGGATATGAAGAGACGGACGGTACGTTAACACCTTCCGGCTCCATCTTGATTATAAAATAGAGCGCTGGAAAAAAAAAAGAAAAATTGGAAGAGAAAATCCTCCCGCTCTTTTCTTCCTCTATTGTTCCTCCTAAGGATCTCCCTCTCCCTCTCCCTCTCCCTGGCTGATTCTAGAGGGTCCATTTATAATAGTCAATGTACGGGACCCGGTCCATTTTCGTCAATTTACTTCATTTTCCCCGGCGGTGGATTTTCAAGGCCTCCGTCATTTCGTCAACGTTTAAGCTGTTTGACTCCATGACCCTTGTCTTGGAAGGGTAACATTTCCGGGGGGGAATAAATTTTGGGGTTGCAGGAATATACGGCATTGGATTTACATTTATCAACATAATGAGTGGCGTTTGGGATTATTACAATCACCATATATTTGGGAAAAAAAACAGTATCTACTCTAGTTGAGAAACTAATTTTATATTAGTAATCTAGATTATTATTTACTTACCATTCCTTTTCATTATATATCCTAGGGTACTATATACCATTTGTATTTTATACCCCTGCCCTATTTTTCCCTCATTTCTCACTTATCTCTTCTTTTCCTCTCACCAGTCCCCCTTCTTCCCCGACTCCAATCTTCATTTTTTTTCAATTTTTTCCCCGTTTTGAAGGAAACACAATGGAGCCTCCATATGAGGGCAACGAGAAAAAGTTTGGGAGGACAAATGTATGTTTTTGGCCTTCAAAACATGGCGAAATCGAGGGAAAATATTAGGTGTGGGTTCTACGCAACTCCACGACTATTAAAAAATCAACTCGGGCTGCCTAATGGTTTGAACAATTCATTAATGGGTAGTAAATCTAGGAAGCCTGAAAGCTTCGTCAGTTATAAATCGAGGGAAAATGTCGGCGTGAGTTGTCCAATTGGGTGACTGACGAAACTTCCAAGCTTCGAAGTCGGAAGTCTGCGAACTTTCGGTGTCCCCAATTCTCGAGGTAAGGGTTTAAATTGGCCAATTTAGTAAGTTTGAAGAAGGAAATATAAATCAAACCAATAAATACAATGTGAAAAGTTTTCAAACCAAAGTAGCCAATAAATATGTCAATCAGAGCCGGCCAAACCACATTTAAACGTTTAGTTCGGTCGTCTGGTTTAAATCTTTCCTAACCACTAGCACATAAACACAAAATAACCGCACAAGAAATACAATCCTTCTAATACTAGGAAACATTTAAGCAAACAATTTAACCCATATCACAGTCATCAAAATTACAAGATTTTTAATCCACACTCTTTGACCTTATTTCTCATGTTCACAATTAAGAAAGAATTGTCACAAAAACAAAAAAAAAAAAACAAAGGAGTCTTATTCACCAAAGAATGGAACAGGGTAAAAGAAACATTTAAGCAAACAACTTAACCCATGTCACAGTCACAATCATCAAAGTTACAAGACTTCTAATCCACCCTCTTATACCTTACAAGTTTTTTTTTTTTTTTTTTTTAATACCTAATAGCATAATAGAGTTCACTAAACAAACATCTCTAAACAAATAGGGTTTGACAAGTCAATGAAATCATTTCAGTTTACCACAACTCACTTGGAGCATTCTTCAGTAGCTGTTTTTTCCTTACACCTCTAGTGGCAATCTACAAATGCATATAAATTTAATCAATTCTCCCTATGTATCTTTTTTTTTTTTTTTTTGTCTTTTATTAGTAGTTTTGATAGGAAAATAAGCATCTGGCGATCACTGAAACAATGGTAGAGAAAATTTTAACAGTTAACTTGCCATTTTCCTTACAGCAACAAGCTCCTTTTTTATACCACCTGCAAAAGAAATATGAAAAGAAAGTCATTTCCCTTGTATTGATAGATAAGAAAGAATCTGCAATCTTACTAGCAGAAAAGGAGCACAATTCACCATTATTAGGCTTCAAATTCAATGTATTCTTGAAACTTTCAACTGAACCATATATGTTATTAAGTTTCCATGTATGCTTGAAAAAATTAAAAGTGATGACGTGTTCAAGGGGAAATAGGTTACCGATGGTAGCGAGACTGTCGGATTGATCTAACTCTTTTGAATACCTTATAAAATTACAGGATCCTTCTAACTATCAACCTTATCTAGCAGGAAATTGAATTGATTGGTAGATAAATCAAGACAAAAGGGATGGGGCTGATTTTCGAAGGGGTCTCCAATGAAATCAGATGGATGAATTGGTTTTGTGAGGGATTTTAACACGTGTGAACAAAGATTAGAGGAAACCAATCTTTAACTTATAGAGAGAAAATATTATGAAGGTTTAACAACTGAAAAGTCTTCAATGGATATTATTCTTCAACACTAAAGAATTTAGTGGGTATGAGGGCCTTTATATGGGCATTGCATCTTCTATCTTCCTACTCTAAAAAGCAATCCTCCAATTCTATTGAAAGGAAGATTGCAAAATTAAATCCTATTCTAACTGTGATTTGACCTTATAATTTCGTCCAACACATAGGATAAATACAAGAATATTAATCCTATTTGAAGAATGAAAAATTCAGCTTATCCTATTATAAATAAAACTTTCTCACACTAGAAAAGTAAAACAAGACAAATCCTAAAGGATGAGGGATTCACTTATTAAAGGACAATTTCGTGTGGCTTATTGAATTGGGTTTGAATTAAATTACTTGCTCAATTATTGGGCCAATTACTCTCCTTTATTTTGGCTAAAGGTTTTCACTTTCTCTCTCTTTCAAGTTCATCTTCCGTAAAACAAGTCAGACTTACGATCTTGGGCTTTGAGAGAGTAAGTTGGGATTCTTTCAAGGCATCTTGCATTTTTTTTGTGCTATTTCTCGTCATAGGCCTAATGATATCGACTAAAGGATCCCGTTTATAGGTGTTTGGATGCTTAGTCGGGCTTCAATTAGAAGAACCATTAGAATTCGCATTTCCTATGAAAGGTGAGAATCATGCAAATTCTTGTTGGTTTTGGCTGGTTTGATCCCTTCTGATGTCCTCATCAAAAAGAATTTTAAAAATCACTCAAAGAAACATCAAGAAGTCATTTATCAAAAAGGCATGATGAAAAACAAATTTGATGAGCTTTCTTCTACTCGAGATAGAATAAAACTTCTTGTTTGCCCGATCTAGTACAATTCCTCGCACGAAAACACTCTTCCGAGTAGCTTTTTAAGTGTTTTATTTAGATGGAATATGGTTGTAAAAAAAGCTAGAATGAAACCACAACAATAACAACTATGGTATTGTTGGTAAATTCAAAAGATGCAAAAGTATATCAAAGGCTCGGCTATATTAGCTCTTAAAAGGTTTAATATCACCAATTGCATGCCTTTATTGAAGGCTCAACCATTCTTTATATAGAAAGGAGTGGCCGGCAATATAAAGGGGGAAATCCTTGTGGTACTAGTTTTTACTTCTTTAAGTTACAAGTCTCTCTCTTTGCAAAAGGTGGAAAAGTGAGAGAGATAGACTTGTTTCCTTAAATACACTATGAAAGATTATCTGCCAGGGCCCGGTCAAAAATTCACTTTCATGCTACACATTCCAGAATCAAAATCTTTAACCAGGCATAGACTCTAGCACAATCGCTATTCCAACCCTTGCTTGAAATAACATTGCGCAGGATCTTGGTTTGCACTTATTCGATTTATCACGCAACAAAATAATTTCTAATTTAAAGCAGAAACATAAAAAGTACCTCTTAAAGTGTATTACTCAGGTGATTCTCTTGTAAGACTCAAGACTTTGATCGTATGTTGTGTGGGCAATAATCTAACGAGCAATCGATTAGCAAATCACCACAATCCACTCGCCGGAAAATTCCAGCGCCGCCCAGAACCGAGATTAAGCTCACGCGTCACCAGTTTAAGAGGAAAAATCTGGCTGCCAAAGCTTATGAAATCCAACTATGAGAGCTGAATTTTTAATTCTCTCTCTAGGATTTTATCTCTCTAGTTTTCTGATCTTGAAAACTTATGAATTGTGTGTTATGGAATTGCTAATCCCTTGTCTATATATAGAGCTACAGCTATAAGAGAGGCCCCAAGTTGATTTAGGATTGGTCTTCCTAATGGGTTTAGGTAATTAATTAGTTTCTAAATCTAATTAGGTAACTAATCTAATAGGATAATCCAAATCCAATTAGATTTCATAATCTCTAGGATTTTCTAATTCTAAATGAAACTTAAGACTTAATTAATTAATTAAATAATGTCACTTTTTTAATTACTTAATTAACCCTTAGGAATAATTAATTAAATAATTAATTATACTTATTCAATTAACCCACTACAAAATTAATCGTACCACTAACGGATTAATTTTGGCTCTACCATCCTACACCAGAATTGCTTCCGGAACAACTAAATTAATTTATTCTTAATCTCCCCACATCAAAGATTAAGTGATTGTTAATTTATTAATTTACTGATAAATTAATTAATTTTCTTTAATTCTGAGACTAGTACCGCTCGACCTTTTTATTATACCGGACATAAGTCCATCAGCTGGGTTTAGTATAATAAACATAATGAGCTCATCTCGGGAGCACCATCACCCCGGACACACCAGTACATGGTTTCTTTTCAACAAGCAGCAGCACACCAAGTAACTAAATACGCGCACCCAACCCATGGAGACTATTGGCCAAAAATGACTTCACCTATTGGCATATCAAAGTACACTATGTCTAATCCTCATGCCTACTCAAGTCTAGGGATTAATAGATAGAATACTAAGAACGAATTGTCAATTAAATCAGTACAATACAAATCATTCTAAATAGTCAAGTTTAATATGCTCCTGACATATCTATATGATTCAATTAGTTTAGACAAACCAATTTTCTGAATCACATAATAACCTAAACCGACAGCTTGTCCAAAACTGTCTCGGTTACGAACTTCATTTATATATTATGTCTTTTAACTAATGATGAGATCTACTGTGTCACACCAGACACCTCATCATCTAACTACATAATATAAATGGACTAAATATGCACAACATATAAACTAAAACATTAAATCGATATATTAACTGGGAAAAAGTACAATATAAGCATAACTTATGTATTCAAACCTAACAATCTCCCACTAATACTTAAGCTGTGCTTTAAGTATATAACTACATTCAATCTTTTACACTCTACAATACATATAGAAAAACTATCATGGCTCTCCTAAGTATCTGATCCCCATGCCCTCCACGTGAGCCTCAAAGACTTTTGAAGTCAATGTTTCGTGAAAGGATCTGCAAGTTTATTCTCTGATGCTATCTTTGCCACGACCACGTGTTCCCTATTGACGATATCTCATATCAGGTGGTACTTGCGTTGTATGTGTTTACTCGCCTTGTGGGCTTGTGGTTCCTTCGAGTTTGCTATTGAACCATTGTTATCACAGTACACTGTGATTGACTTCAGCAAACCAAGAATCACGTCTAAGTCTACTAGGAATTTCTTGAGCCATACTGCTTCTTTCGCTGCCTCTGATGCGACAACATATTCAGCATCCATGGTAGAGTTTGCCACACATTTCTACTTGACACTCCACCAAACTATAGCTCCACCTCCCAAAGTAAACACATACCCTGAGGTAGACTTGCTATTGTCTATGTCCCTTTGGAAAACTGAATCTGTGTAACCTTGGGGTACCAGCTTAGGCACCTGATAGACCAACACTTGGTCTCTCGTTCTACGCAAATACTTGAGAATGCATTTTACTGCCTCCCAATGAGCTTTCCTGGCATTACTCTGATATCTGCTTACAATGCCAATGACATAATAGATATCAGGCATCGTACACACAATGACATACATGAGACTTCCTACTGCCGAAGCATAAGGAACTGTCTTAATGGCCTATATCTCCTCAACAGTCTTGGGAGACTATTCTTTAGATAGATGCACTCCATGTCTGAAAGGTAGAAAACCTTTCTTGGAGTTCTGTATGTTAAAACGGGCTAAAATCGTATCTATGTATAAAGTTTGAGAGAGAGTTAACGAACATTTTCTACAACCTCGAATTATTTTGATCCCAAGGATAAGTCCCGCTTCTCCTAAGTCCTTCATATAAAATTTCTTGGACAGCCATGCCTTTACGTCTGATAACACTTTCTTATTGTTGCCAATCAGTAAAATGTCATCTACATAATGCACAAGAAACGCCATCGCGTTTCCATCACGTCTGCGGTACACACATTGCGCATCCGAGCACTGAGAAATTCGTAGGATTGGATTACCTCATCGAACCGAGTGTTCCAAGATCTGCATGCCTGCTTAAGTCCGTAAATAGACCTCCTAAGCCTGCAAACCTTATGTTCTTGGCCTTTTTCAACGAATCCCTCTGGTTGATGCATGAAGATGGTTTCCTCATGAGTTCCATTAAGAAAAGCTGTCTTGACATCCATTTGTCATATCTCATAATTTAAATGAGCAGCTATGACCAAGAGAATCCAGATTGACTTAAGCATAGTTATCGGGGAGAAGGTTTCCTCATAATCGATTCCCTCTTTCTGAGTGTACCCCTTCGCTACAAGCTTAGCTTTAAAGGTTTCAACATTTCCGTCAGGTCATCTCTTACGTTTGTAGACCCACTTACATCCAATGGGTTTAAAACCATCAGGCAGGTCCAAAAGCTCACAGACTTGATTGTGGTCCATCGACCCATCTCGGATATCATTACTTTTTGCCAAGATTCTACATCTTTATCTCTAAGAGCATTGTTGTAGTTAATTGGGTCAGGCTCACGCGCGCCTGGGACTAGGTCTGAGGCCTTTCTCACGCTAATAAACCTGTCGGGCTGTATTACAACCCTCTCACTATGACGAGGCACCACCTGTGTAGGCGTATCATCTGTGATAGCTTGTGCAGTTTGTGGTGTATCTACTTGTGTTGTTGCATCAGGATTATCAGATTGTTTCCTAAGCTCTTCTAGTACTATCTTGCTCTTGGGCTTGTGATCTAGAATATAGTCTTCCTCTAAAAATATGGCGTTAGTGCTAACTACCACCTTCTGATCTTTAGGACTATAGAACAGACCACCTTTCGTTCCCCTAGGATAGCCTACCAACATCATTACTTCCGTTCTTGCATCTAACTTAGCCGCATCTGCCTTAAGCATATGTGCTGGGCAATCCCAAATTCTGAGATGTCTTAGACTGAGTTTACGCCCGTTCCACAACTCTATTGGGGTTGAAGGCACGATTTTAGATGATACAAGATTAAGAATGTACATTGCAGTTTCTAAGGCATATCCCCAGAACGAACTTGGCAAATCACTATAACTCATCATTGAACTAACCATTTCCATTAGAGTTCGGTTCCTTCTTTCTGCTACACCGTTCTGCTGTGGTGTGCCAGGTGTAGACAACTGAGACTGAATTCCTACCTCATTGAGGTATTCTCGAAATTCGTGGGATAAGTACTCACCACCACGATCTAATCGCAGTGTCTTGATACTTTTACCATTATGTTTCTCCACATCTGCCCGATACTCTTTGAATTTACTAAACCATTCAGACTTGTGGTGCATTAGGTATATGTATCCGTACCTTGAGTAATCATCCATGAACATCATAAAATACTCAAACCCACCTTGTGTTTGGACCAATATTGGTCCACACAAGTCAGAATGAATCAATTCTAGTACTTTTTTAGATCAATAACCTTTTGCCTTAAAAGGTCTCTTGGTTATCTTACATTCCAAGCAAGATTCACAAGTTGAATAACTGTCAATCTCTAATGAACTTAAAGGTCCATCATTGACCAACCTTTGAATCACTAAGGTTTATATGACCTAGTATGATATGCCAAAAATAGGTTTGATTCATTTCAGAAGGTTCTTTCCTCTTATTAGTGTTAGATGATGTGCTGTTTAATTCTATGTTTTGCACAACGAGGAAGTTTGATTTAACCACAAAAAAATTATCTACTAATGAACCAGAACAAACAAGTTTGCCATATTTTCTAACAACAACAGTATTATCAGAAAAAATAAACTTGAATCCATTCTTTAAGAGTTTAGAAACCAAAATAAGGTTCTTTCTAAAATTCGGTACATAAAGACAATTTGGTCAATCTAGTCTATAATTTTCAAAATTTAAACCAACTACTCCCACTGCTTCCACTGACAGTCTTGTAGTGTCACCCAAGTAGATATCCAGCTCGCCCTCTCTAAGCTTCCGGGTTACTTAGAACCCTTACAAAGAATTACAAACATGGTCAGTGGCTCCTCAATCCACACACCAAGTATCTGTGGGAATCGCCACTAAACACATCTCAGTAATTAAGGCAGAAACTATCGTACCTTTAAGCTTTAGACAATCCGATTTCCAATGTCCCATTTTCCCGCACATGAAGTATTTGCCTTTAGGCTTACTCTTCTTTGCGATGTCTAGCTTGGCAGCATGTTTCTCGATATTCTTTTTCTTCTTGTTCTTGCCTTTAGGCGCGGAAGAAGAGCTTGAAGCCTTCACTGTGACCAAAGCTTACTTCTTCTAATGGAGGATGCCTTCCGCCGACACCAATGCTGTTAGGAGCTCAGATAGAGTATACAATCTTTCGTTCATGTTATAGTTGACACAAAACTGCTCGAAACTAGAGGGTAAGCTCTGAAGGATGATATCAATATGACTCTCCAGATCAATCTCACCTCCTAATACCTCTATCTTATTGATGTTGCTGATTATGTGAAACACATGATCTCTCACCGAAGAGCCCTCAGCCATTCTGGTATTCATGATCTTCCTCATGGCTAATTGCCTGGCCGTCTTGCCTTGATGAGCAAACATCTCTCTCAAGTGTGAAGGAAACAGAATAAGCCCGGGCTAAATAAAAAATCTCACTTTCGTGCTATGCATTCCAGAATCGGAGACTTTCGACTCAACTAAGGCTCAAATTCATTTCCTCTGAACAGATCTAGGCTTATACTAGTTCAATTTATTAAAATGACATGCTAAAAATTAAATCTTTAATTTAAAGTGGAAGTCTTAAAGATTAAACCTTTGAAGCGTGTCCCTAGCAATAAGAAAACCAAAGTTGAAAATACCGTTGTTTACCGCGCGGGACCAATCACGAGAAAATCCCAATAACAACTCTATCTCTACCTCAAAATCAAGTGAGCAACTATCCACATGGTAATTAAGACACTAAGGAAGAGATCCATATGAGACCCACTTCGAAAAACTCGTCAGAACTTCAACAAATCATTGCCCGAAGATTATTGTGCTTATTTACCGCCTACTGCATATTTACCGTCTGGCTGCGAAATCCACTCGAAATCCCAAGGATAACTCCCAAAAACCTCAAACTTGGTTGGACAAGTGTCTACGAGGTGGCTAAAGGCACTGACAAAGAAATCCAAAGAAATCCAAAGAAACCCACATCAAGAAACTCACAGATCTGAAAACAGATCTAGCCCGAGAAACTGATTCTAATCTGAAAACCCATACCGCCACAATAAAACTTCGTGGGTAAGCTATTTGCTCATAGATCTAGACTTTGGCAAACCAATAGGAATGAGCCAAAGGATCAACACGACAAATAAACAAAGCCCACTATGAAAATGCACCAAAATGGCGCTGAAAAATCAGAAAAACGCAGGCAGCGCTAACTGTCGGGAAAAAAAGCGGCGAATGGACTTCTCGAGCGGCGTTTGAACTTCCAGGTGGTGGTCTTGGGCTTATAGAATCATGGGCTAAGTTTCTTGAATAAGAAAGATCGCAAACCGACTTCGAAAATGAATTCTTAATAAGGAAGAAATAATTCTCTCTCTAGGCTTGTCTTTCTCACTCTAAGGCATTTGCCTACAAGGTTTCTAATGTCTTCAAATGTGCCTAACATTAGCTATTTATAGGGAGCTCCTTGGGAGACCTAGTGGGCTTTTGAGTCAGGCCTTAGTGTTTGACTTTCATTGACCCCTTAGTCTTCCCTAAACTAATCAACTCCAATCGATCATTTCGAATTAATTTCTTAACCCACTTTGTTAATTTAATTTAATCGAACCCTTATGATTAATTAATTCATATATAATTAATTTTGTTAATCCACTCTGTCAATTAAATTTAATTAAACTTTTAGGATTAATTAATTCACTTTATCGATTAGTCAAACACATAATTAGTCGTACCACTAACGGACCAATTATGGAACTACCGCTCAAAAATGACTTTACATCGCGCCACTTTATTTTCTTTTATCTCCCCACATTAAAGATCTAGTGCTCGTCGATTTATCAATTTACTGACAAACTAATTCATCGACTTCTTGGTATCCAAGATTAGTACTACTCGACTTTCTTATTATACCGAATGTAAAGTCCACTGGCCAGGTTTAGTACAATAAACCTTACGAGCTCATCTCGGGAGCACCATCAACCCGGCAAATCGGTACATGGATTCCTCTGACTAGCAACGGCACGTAAGTAGCTAAACACCGCATACCCAACCACCTAGGTATATGCCTCAATTGACCGCACTCTTTAGCACATCAAAGCATACGATATCCAACTCTCACGCCCGTCCAATCTCGGGATTGAGAGACTGAATACTAGGACCAAATTGACTACGCTGATCAGTACAAGTCAATTCTATCCAACCTGGTCGTGCTCCATATGCCCCGGGCATATCCGTGTGATTTTAATTAGTCTAGATAAACTAATTCCTAAACCACATGATAACCTATACAGATAGTATGTTCAGACTATCTCAGTTATGAACATACTTTTTACATATCAATATTTTAACCAATAACGGTATCTACTGTGTCTTTCCACACCCCGTTATCTAGTTCTATGATATAATGGAACAATTTAATACTGAAACAAAATGATATTTCATCTGTGGATATTAGTTTTTGATACAAGCCATAGCTTTTCTGTATTCAAAACTAATAATCTCCCACTAATACTCAAAGTTATGCTAAGAAGTACAAAAACTGTCCAACCCGTTGTTACACTGCTGTCATAATGAAATCTACAGAACACCTTTAAGCTCACTCACATGGCTCCCTCAAGAATCTAACTCCCATGCCCTCCACATTTCTCTCAAATACTTTTGGGGTCAATGGCTAAGTGAAAGGATCTGCAAGGTTGCCTCTGATGCTATCTTGGCCACGGTCACGTCTCCCCTCTTTATGATCTCTCGTATCAAGTGGTACTTGCACTCTATGTGTTTACTTGTTTTGTGGGCTTGTGGTTCCCTCGAGTTAGCAACTGCACCATTGTTATCACAATAAACTGTGATAGACCTAGGCAACTCAGGAACCACATCTAAGTCCACCAGGAAGTTCCGGAGCCATACAGCTTCTTTCACTGCCTCTGTGCGGCAACGTACTCAGCCTCCATGGTAGAGCCCACTACGCATTTCTACTTGACACTCCGCCATACTATGGCTCCACTTCCTAGAGTAAACACAAACCCAGAGGTAGACTTACTCTTGTCTATATCACCTTGAAAGTACGAATCTGTGTAACCTAACGGTACAAGCTCCTGCACTATATAAACTAGGACATGATCTTTTGTCCTGTGCTAATACTTAAGAATGCATTTTACTGCCTCTCAGTGAGCCTTCCCAGGGTTACTCTGATATCTGCTAACCATACCAATAGCAAAGAAAATATCAGGCCTCGTGTACAACATAGCATACATAAGGCTACCCACTGCAGAAGTATAGGGTACCGCTTGTATGACATCTATCTCCCCAGCAGTCTTGGGACACTGCTCCTTAGACAAATACACCTCATGCCTGAAAGGTAGTGAACCCTTCTTGGAGTTCTGCATGTTAAAACGGGCAAGAATCGTGTCTATGTAGGATGTCTGGGATAGAATCAGAGAACGTCTCCTATGATCTCAAATAATCTTGATCCCAAGGATATTTCCAGCCTCTCCCAAATCCTTCATATCGAATTGCCTGGACAACCATGCCTTTACGTCTGACAAAACCTTCTTACTGTTGCCAATCAGAAGGATGTTATCTACATAAAGTACGAGGAACACAACTGTATCACCATCACGCCTGCGATATACACACTGCTCATCCAAACACTGAGTGAATCAATAGGACTGGATAACCTTATCAAAATGGATGTTCCAAGATCTGGATGCTTGCTTAAGTCCATAAATGTGTTAGTTTTGAATACAGAAAAGCTATGGCTTGTATCAAAACTAATATCCACAGTTGACATAACATTTTGTTTCAGTATAAATTTGTTCCTTTATATCATAGAACTAGATAACGGGGTGTGGACAGACACAGTAGATACCGTTATTGCTTAAAGTATTGATATATAAAAAGTATGCTCGTAACCGAGATAGTCTGAACATACTATCGGTATAGGTTATTGTGTGGTTTAGAAATTGGTTTATCTAAACTAGTTTAAATCACACAGATATGCCCGGGGCATATTGAGCACGACCAGTTTGGATAGAATTGACTTATACTGATTGGCGTAGTCAATTCGGTCCTAGTATTGCGTCTCTCAATCCCAAGATTGGGACGGGCGTGAGGGTTAGATATCTTGTGCTTTGATTTGCCAAAGAGTGAGGTCAATTGAGGCCAATACCTCGGTAAGTTGGGTATGCGGTGTTTAGCTTCTTACGTGTCGTTGCTAGTCGGAGGAATCCACGTACCGGTTCGCCGGGTTGATGGTGCTCCCGAGATGAGCTCGTAAGGTTATTATACTAAACCCGGCCGGTGAACTTTATGTTCGGTATAATAAAAGGACGAGTGGTACTATTCTCGGAAACCAAGAAGTCGGTGAATTAATTTGTCAGTAAATTGATAAATTGACGAGCACTAGATCTTTAATGTGGGGAGATAGAATAAAATATAATGGCGCGATGTAAAGTCATTTTCTAGCGGTAGTTCCATAATTGGTCCGTTAGTGGTACGACCGATTATGCATTTGACTAATCGACAAGGTAAATTAATTAATCCGAAAGGTTTAATTAATATTTAATCGACAAAGTGAATTTAGAAATTAATTCGATTTTAAATTAATTAATTCTAAGGTTTGATTAAATTAAATTAACAAAGTGGATTAAATAAATTAATTTAAATGGGTCGATTGGAGTTGATTAGTCGGGAAGACTTAGCGGTCAACGAAAGTCAAATTTTAAGGCCTAACTTGAGAGCCCATTAGGTCTTCAATCGAGCTCCTATAAATAGAATAACTTGAGACCAAAGAAAGCTAAGAAATCTTGCAATAACTTGAGACCAAAGAAAGCTAAGAAATCTTGCAAGACAAGTCTTGCCCTTTTCTTGAGCAAGAAGGTTCTAGAGAGAGAATTTTTCTTCAAGAATTCTTTCTCAAAAACGAGCCAGATTTCTTGCTCTTCGAATTGGATTCAACCCAAAGATCGAACCTTCTTAGTCAGATTAAATATTTTCCACCAGATTCTTGCTGGGACATTCACGAATTCGCTGCTGTGTGTTCATCCACTTCGCAGCTACTGCTGCGGTTTTTGGTGGAGCAGTCCGGCGCCAGTTTCTTCAGCAGCAAGCTTGCGCGGTTGATTCGAAACTAGCCAGCGTTGATCTCCTTCATATGATGGGTGATCCGCAGGCCTGTTTTGTCTAGATCCCAACGAGTTTTGGGGCTGGGCACTGGTGCAGATCGGGCTGGACAGCAGGGTTTTTCGAGCAAGAGGTTGGAGCAGTTTGAGGGTTTTTGTTCGGTCAGAATTTTGGGGTTTTAGAATCTGATTAGAAGGATTTCTTCGTGGGTTCTCGTGGGCTAAGCAAGTAAGCTTCGATAGATTATTGCCCACGCAATATTTGAAGTGTTCTTGGAGGATCAATTGGATTTCTTGTGGAAATCGCAGCAAAGAATTGGTTTTTCTTTAAGCAAGGGACTTCGCTTCAAAAGGTATAATCTTTAAATTTCGCTTTAATTAAAGATCGAATCTTTTGTGTCCCGATTAATAAATTAAATAAGTATAAGCCTAGATCCGTTCATAGGTAAACTAATTTGAGCCTGAGCTTGGTCGAAAGCTTCCGATTCTGGAATGCATTGCACGAAAGTGAGGTTTTCGATTTAGCCCGGGCTTGTTCAGTTTTCCTTCAAAATGGACCTCCTAAGCCTGCATACATTGTGCTCTTCACCCTGAACAATGAAACCCTCTAGTTGGTGCATAAAGATGGTCTTCTCAATACTTCCATTAAGGAAAGCTGTCTTGACATCCATCTGTCAAATCTCATAGTCCATATGAGCAGCTATGGCCAAGAGAATCTGGATCGACTTAAGCATAGCTACCGGGGAAAAGGTCTTCTCATAATCGATACCCTCTTTCTGAGTATATTCCTTTGCCATAAGCCTAGCCTTGAAGGTCTCAACCCTCCCGTCAAATCCTCCCTTTCGCTTGTAGACCCATTTACACCCAATAGGCCAAAACCCATCAGGAAGGCCTACCAGCTCCCAGACCTTATTTGAGTCCATAGAACCCATTTCAGCAATCATCGCTCTTTGTCAAAAATCTGCATCTTTATCCTGGAGAGCCTCATTGTAGCTAACTGGGTCTGGTTCATGAGCGCCAGGGATAAAGTCCGAAGACTCACCCAAACCCATGTACCTATCGGGCTGTCTGGCAACCCTCCCATTACGATGAGGCACAGCCTGTGTAAGAGCATCATTTGTGATAGTGTGTGCAGTCTCCTGTGGTGTGTCTTTTTGTACTTGTGCATATGGAATAATGGACTGAATTCTAAGCTCTTCCAATATTACCTTGCTTTTCGCCTTGTGATCTAAAACATAGTCCTTCTAAAGAAACTGGGCATTGGTGCTCATCACCACCTTCTGATCCTGAGAACTATAAAACAGACCACATTTCGTTCCTTTGGGGTAGCCTACAAGAAGCATAATCTTAGATCTCGCATCTAGCTTGGTTGTGTCTGCCTTAAGCACATATGCTGGACAACCCCAAATCTTGAGATGTCTTAGACTCTTCTTTCGTCCAGTCCACGGCTCTTCTAGGGTCGAAGGCACAGACTTAGATGGTACGATATTAAGGAGATAACATGTTGACTCCAAGGCTAAACCCCAAAACGATATAGGCAATTCACTATAACTCATCATCAATCTAACCATATCCATAAGAGTCATGTTCCTCCTCTCTGCTACACCATTCTGCTAGGGTGTGCCAGGTGCAGACAGCTGGGTCTGAATACCCTCCTCTGACAAATGGGACCTAAATTCACTAGAGAGGTATTCGTCACCTTGATCCTCTTACCCAGATGGTTCTCCACCTCAGCCTTAAACATTTGAACTTGCCAAAGCATTCAGACTTGTGGCGCATCAGGTATATGTATCCATATCTAGAGTAATCATCCATGAAAGTCACGAAATACTCATAACCACCTCTAGCCTGAACTGACATAGGCCCACACAAGTCAGAATGAATCAACTCTAAAACTTCCTTGGCCCTATACCCCTTTGCCTCGAAAGGCCTATTGGTCATCTTACCCTCCAAGCAGGACTCACAGGTCGGATAGCTGTCAATATCCAATGAGTCCAAAGATCCATTATTGACCAACCTTTGAATCCTACTAAGGTTGATGTGACTGAGTCTCAGGTGCCAAAGATAAGTTTGATTCAAATAGGAAGACTCCTTTCTCTTACTATGATCCGGTGATGAGTTATTAGTTTCTGTGTTTTGCATTACTGGGGAGTATGTCTTGATTAAAAACAGACGGTCAACTAATGTACCGGAACATATAAGCTTCTGGTTCATTATAATAAAAATAGAATTATCAGAAAAAACACACTTATAACCATCCAAAATAAGATTAGAAACTGAAAGTAAATTCTTCCGAAAACTGGGTACATATAAACAATCTCTCAAATGTAAAACTGAGTCTGAAAAGTAAAGACATAAAACTCCCACTGCAACAACAGAAACTCTGGTAGTATCGCCGAGGTAAACCTGTAACTCTCACTCTTTAAGCAGCCGGGTCACTTGCAAAGAATTACAAACGTGATCAGTGGCTCCTGAATCCACACAACAAGTATCCGTGGGAATCACCGCTAAACACGTCTCAGTAACCAGGGAAAATTTGCACATACCTCAAGGCTTTTGGCAATCATTCTTCCAATGTCCCGCCTTTTCACATCTGAAGCACTTGCCTTTCGGCTTATACTTCTTGGCAATACCGCCTTGGGTCCATGATCAGCTGCTGCTCTCTGGCCTCTCTTCCTCTTATGCTTCCTGGCTTTGGGCCTAACAGAGGGACCAACAGTAGCCAAGGCTTGCTTCTTTTCTGTGAAGAGGCCCTCAGCAGACACTAACGCAGTTGAGCTCGGGAAGTGAATATGAGATGTTGCCCATATTATAGTTCAACCGAAACTGCTCAAAATTGGGAGGCAAGCTCTAGAGAATGATATCAACCTGGGTCTCCCCATTAATATCACCTCCCAATACCTCGATCTCATTGATGCAGCTGATCATGTCCAGCACGTGATCCCTCACTGAAGTGCCCTCAGCCATCCTAGCATTCATGAGTTTCCTCATAGCTGACTGCTTAGTTGCCCTGCCCTGATGTCCAAACATCTCCCTAAGGTTGAGCATCATATCGTAGGATGAGGTAAACAACTGATGCTGGTGCTGTAGTACACTCGACATAGAAGCCAAGATGTAGCACAAGACAAAATATTCCTAATGGCCCAACAAAGCCTGTGCAGCAGCTACTACGCTTGCTCGGTGGCGGCGCCGCTGGTGCCGGCCAGCGGTCTCTGCCAGCGATTCGTCGCCGGCACTGCTGGCCACCTCCGATCCCTCATTCGCTTTTCCTATGCTATTTGGTCTTCTTGCAATTCATTTTGGGTTTTCCTAGGTTTCTATAAATTAACGACAACCCAAAACCCACGAATTCAAGTTGTCCACCATAACGCCTTCGATTACAAAAAATTCTCCAACTACAAGACTTCTAGGAAAATTAAAATCGAAATTACATAGAAAAAATCATACTACAAATTTGATGTAATCCTACATGGCTTCCAACACGTGGTTATACTATTACAAGCATTCATAATAATACCAAACTCAGACATGTCCCGGGGTTTAATTAAAAATATACAAACGCAACCATAATAGTCGGGATTTCTAAACCACATTCAAATAAAACCATGTAATAAATCGAACAAGTACAAAACCTAAAACCAGACTCTGATACCAATTGAAAAATTATCTACCCGGGTCCGGTCAAAAATTCACTTTCGTGCTACGCATTCTAGAATCAGAATCTTCGACTAGGCCTAGACTCTAGCACAATTGCTATTCCAATCCTTGTTTGAAATAACATTGCACAGGATCTCGATTTGCACTTATTCAATTTATCACGCAACAAAATAATTTCTAATTTAAAAGCGAAAACATAGAAAGTACCCTTTGAAGCGTATTACACAGGTGATTCTCTTGTATGACTCAAGACTTTGATCGTATGTTGTGTGGGCAACAATCTAATGAGCAATTGATCAGCAAATCACCACAATCCACTCGCCGGAAAATTCCAGCGCCACCGCCCCTAGCGCGTGTATTTCAAGCGCCGCCCGCAGCCGAGATTAATCTCATGCACCGCCGGTTTAGGAGGAAAAATCCTGCCGGCCAAAGCTTATGAAATCCGACTATGAGACCTGAATTTTTAATTCTCTCTCTAGGATTTTATCTCTCTAGTTTTCTGGTCTTGAAAACTTATGAATTGTGTGTTATGGAATTGCTAATCCCTTGTCTATATATAGAGCTACAAGAGAGACCCCAAGTTGGTTTAGGATTGATCTTCCTAACGGGTTTAGGTAATTAATTAGTTTCCAAATCCAATTAGGTAACTAATCTAATATGATAATCCAAATCCAATTAGATTTCCTAATCTCTAGGATTTCCTAATTCTAATTGAAACTTAAGACTTAATTAATTAATTAATTAATTAATTAATTCCACTTTGTTAATTATTTAATCAACCCTTAGGAATAATAAATTAAATAATTAATTCTACTTATTCAATTAACCCAATATAAAATTAATCGTACCACTAACAGATTAATTTTAGCACTACCATCCTACACCAGAATTGCTTCCGTAACAACTAAATTAATTTATTCTTAATCTCCCCACATCAAAGATTTAGTGATCGTTAATTTATTAATTTAATGATAAATTAAATAATTTTTTAAATTCTGAGACTAGTACCACTCGACCTTTTTACTATACCAGACATAAGTCCAGTAGTTGGGTTTAGTATAATAAACATAACGAGCTCATATCGGGAGCACCATCACCCCGGACGCACCGGTACATGGTTTCCTTTCGATAAGCAGCAACACACCAAGTAACTAAACACACGCACCCAACCCACTGAGACTATTGGCCATAAATGACCTCACCCATTGGCAGATCAAAGTACACTATGTCTAATCCTCATGCCCACTCAAGTCTAGGGATTAAGAGATAGAATACTAAGAACGAATTGTCTATTAAATAAGTACAAGACAAATCATTCTAAATGGCCAAGTTCAATATGCCCCGACCATATCTATATGATTCAATTAGTTTAGACAAACCAATTTTCTGAATCACATAATAACCTAAACCGACAGCTGAAAGATTATGTGCCCGGGCCTAGCCAGAAACTCACTTTCGTGCTATGCATTCTAGAATCAGAATCTCTGGCCAGGCCTAGACGCTAGCACAATCGCTATTCCAACCCTTTTGAAATAACATTGCGCAGGATCTGGATTTGCACTTATTCAATTTACCACGCAACAAAAATTCTTAATAAAAGCGGAAGAATAAGAATTACCTATTGAAGCATATACGCAGGTGATTCTCTTGTATGCCTCAAGACTTTTCTTGTATGCTGTGTGGGTAGCAATCTAACGAGCAATTTGATTAGCTAATCACCACAATCCACTCGCCAGAAAAATTTCAGCTCCGCTGCACCTAGCTTGTACAATTCACGCACCGCCCGGAGAGAGAGAAAGGTACACGTTGCCACCAAAATTTGAGGAAAAATTTTGGTAGCTATAAGCTATAGGAAATCCGAATTTAGAGAAGAATTTTCTCTCCTAAAGTTTTCTTGTCTAGAAAACTTATTGAATTGTATATTGTGGAATAGCTAATCCCTTGACTATATATAGAGTTACAAGAGAGACCCCAAGTTGGTTTAAGATTGGTCTTCCTAATGGGTTTAGGTAATTAATTAGTTTCCAAATCCAATTAGGTAACCAATCTGATAGGGTAAACCAAATCCTACTAGATTCCTAATCTCTACGTTTTCCTAATTCTAATTGAAACTTAAGATTTAATTAATTAATTAAATAATTCCACTTTGTTAATTACTTAATTAACTCTCAGCAATAATTAATCAATTAATTAATTCTACCAATTAAATTAACCCATTACAAAATTAATTATACCACTAACGGATTAATTTTGGCACTACCATCCTATACCAGAATTGCTTTCGGAATAACTTAATTAATTTATATTCATAATCTCGCCACATCAAAGATATAATGCTCGTTAATTTATTAATTTACTGATTAATTAATTAATTAACTTCTTTAATTCTGAGACTAGTACCACTCGACCTTTTTACTATACCGGACATAAGTCCACCGGCCGGGTTTAGTATAATAAACATTACGAGCTCATCTCGAGAGCACCATTACCCGGACGCACCGGTACATGGTTTCCTTTCGATAAGTAGCACACCAAACAACTAAACACACGCACCCAACCTACCGAGACTATTGGCCACAATTGACCTCACCCATTGGCAGATCAAAGTACACTATGTCTAATCATCATGCCCGCTCGAGTCTAGGGATTAAGAGATAGAATACCAAGAACGATTTGTCTATTAAATCAGTACAAGACAAAACATTCCTAATGGTCAAGTTCAATACGCCCATATCTATATAATTCAATCAGTTTAGACAAACCAATTATCCGAATCACATAATAACCTAAACCGACAGTTTGTCCAAAGCTGTCTCAGTTACGAACCTCATTTATATATTATGTCTTTTAACCAATGATGAGATCTACCGTGTCACACAAGAAACCTCATCATCTAACTACATAATACAAATAGACAAATAATACACAACCAAATTTAACCAAAACATTAATCGATATATTAACTGGGAAAAAGTACAATACAAGCATAGCTTATGTATTCAACTCCAACAATCTCCCACTAATACTTAAGCTGTGCTTTAAGTTTACATCTACATTCAACTCCTATACAATCTGCTACTATATATCTAAAAAAACTATCATGGCTCTCCTAAGTATCTGATCCCCATGCCATCCACGTGAGCCTCAAAGACTTTTGAGGTCAATGTCTTCGTGAATGGATCTACAAGGTTAATCTCTGATGCTATCTTAGCCACGACCACGTTTTCCCTCTTTATGATGTCTCGTATCGGGTGGTATTTGCGATGTATATGTTTACTCGCCTTGTGGGCTCATGGTTCCTTCGAATTTACTACTGCATCGTTGTTATCACAATACACCGTGATAGATTTTTGCAAACCAGGAATCACATCTAAGTCCACTAGGAAGTTCTTTAGCCATACTGCTTCTTTCGCTGCCTCTGATGCGGCAACGTATTCAGCCTCCATGGTAGAGTCCGCCACGCATTTCTGCTTGACACTCTGCCAAACTATGGCTCCACCTCCCAGAGTAAACACATACCCAGAGGTGGACTTGCTCTTGTCCCTGTCGCCTTAGAAATCTGAATCTGTGTAACCTCAGGGTACCAACTTAGGCACCTGATAGACCAACACTTGGTCTCACGTTCTACGCAAATACTTGAGAATGCATTTTACTGCCTCCCATTGAGTTTTCTCGGGGTTACACTGATATCTGCTTACAATGCCAACGACATAACAGATATCAGGCCTCGTACACAACATGGCAGATATGAGACTTCCTACTGCAGAAGCATAAGGAACTGTCTTCATGGCCTCTATCTCCTCAACAATCTTGGGAGAGTGTTCTTCAGACAGATGCACTCCGTGTCTAAAAGGTAAAAAACCTGTCTTGGAGTTCTGCATGTTAAAACGGGCTAGAATCGTATCTATATATGAAGCTTGGGAGAGCGTCAACGAACGTTTCCTACGATCTCAAATTATCTTGATCCTAAGGATATGTCCCACTTCCCCTAAGTCCTTCATATTAAACTGCTTGGACAGCCATGCCTTTACGTCTGATAACACTTTCTTGTTGTTGCCAATCAATAGAATGCCATCTACATAAAGTACAAGAAACACCACTTAGTTTCCATCACATCTGTGATACACACATTGCTCATCCAGACACTGAGTAAATCCGTATGACTGGATTACCTCATCAAAACTGATATTCCAAGATCTGGATACCTGCTTAAGTCTGTAAATAGACCTCTTAAGCCTGCAAACCTTATGCTCTTGGCATTTTTCAACGAATCCCCCTGGTTACTGCATGAAGATGGTTTCCTCAAGACTTCCATTTAGGAAAGCTGTATTGACATCCATCTGCCATATCTCATAATCTAAATGAGCAGCTATGGCCAAGATAATCCAGATCGACTTAAGCATAACTACTGGGTAGAAGATTTCCTCATAATCGATTCCCTTTTTTTGAGTATACCCCTTTGCCACCAGGCTAGCTTTAAAGGTTTCCACCTTTCTTTCAGGTCCTCTCTTACGTTTGTAGACCCACTTGCATCCAATGGGCTTAAACCCATCATGCAGGTCCATAAGCTCCTAGACTAGATTGTGGTCCATTGACCCCATCTCAGATATCATTGCCTTACGCCAAGATTCTGCATCGTTATCTTGGAGAGCCTCATTATAGTTTACTGGGTCAGGTTCAAGCGCGTCTGGGACTAGGTCTGAGGCCTCTCCTATGCCAATAACCTGTCGAGCTATCTTACAACCCTCCCACTATGACGAGGCACCACCTGTGTAGGCGCATCATCTGTGATCTCTTGTGCAGTATGTGGCGTATCTACTTATGCTTGTGCATCAGGATTATTAGTTTGTCTCATAAGCTCTTCTAGTACTATCTTACTATTGGGCTTGTAATCTAGGATATGATCTTTCTCCAAACATCTAGCGTTGGTACTAACCACCACCTTCTGATGTTTAGGACTATAAAATAGATCACCTTTCGTTCCCCTAGGATATCCTACAAACAACATTAATTCTGTTCTTGCAGCTAACTTAGTCGTATCTGCCTTAAGCACATGTGTTGGGCAACCCCAAATTTTGAGATGTCTTAGACTAGGCTTTCACCTGTTCCACAACTTAACTGGGGTTAAAGGCACGGTTTTAGATGGTACAAGATTATGAATATACACCGCTGTTTCTAAGGCATATCCATAGAATGAACTCAGAAAATCACTATAGCTCATCATCAACCTAACCATTTCTATGAGAGTTTGATTCCTTATTTATGCTACACTGTTCTGCTGTGGTGTGCCAGGTGCAGAGCTCTGAGACTGAATTTCTACCTCACTGAGATATTCTCGAAATTTATGGGACAGGTACTCCCCACCACGATCTGATCGCAGTGTCTTGATACTCTTACCATAATGTTTCTCCACATCTACCCGAAACTCTTTGAACTTGCCAAAGCACTCGGACTTGTGATGCTTTAGGTAAATGTACCCGTACCTTGAGTAGTCATCCGTGAACGTCACGAAATACTCAAACCCACCTCGTGCTTGGACTGTCATTGGTCCACACAAGTCAGAATGAACCAACTCTAATACTTCTTTAGCTCTATAACCTTTTGCTTTAAAAGGTCTCTTGGTTATTTTACCCTCCAAGCAAGATTGACGGGTTGAATAACTGTCAATCTCTAATGAACCTAAAGGTCCATCATTGACCAACCTCTGAATCCTACTAATGTTTATATGACCTAGCCTGAGATGCCAAAGATAGGTTTGATTCATTTCAGAAGGTTTTTTCCTCTTATTAATGTTAGATAAAGAGCTATCTGTTTATATGTTTTGCACAAGAGAGGAGTTAGAATTAACCACAAACAAATTGTCAGCCATTGAACCAGAACAAATAAGGTTTCCATTTCTTCTAATAATATAGAATCATCAGAAAAATAAACTTATAGCCGTTCTTCAAGAGTTTAGAAACCGAAATAAGGTTCTTTCTAAAACTCGGTACATAAAGACAATTATTTAATTCTAATATAGAAATTTCGAAAATTAAAGTGACTGCTCCCACTACTTCTACTGACACTCTTGTAGTGTCGCCCATGTAGATGTCCAGCTCGCCCTCGCTAAGCTTCCGGGTTACTTGGAACCCCTGCAAAGAATTACAAACATGATCAGTGGTGCCTGAATCCACACACCAAGTATCTATGGGAATCAGGATAAACATGTCTCAGTAATTAGGGCAGAAATTATCGTACCTTTAGGCTTTGGACAATCCGCTTTCCAGTGTCTGATTTTCCCACACCTGAAGTACTTGCCTTTGGGCTTGCTTTTCTTTGCGATTTCGGGCTTAGCAGTAAGTTTTTTGGTCTTCTTCTTCTTCTTCTTCTTATTCTTCTTGCCTTTAGGCGTAGAAGGAGAACTTGAAGCCTTCGCTGTGACCAAAGCTTACTTCTTCTCATGGAAGATGCCTCCGACCGACACCAAATCAGTTAAGAGCTTGGGTAGAGTGTAAACTCTTTGATTCATGTTATAGTTGACCCGAAACTGCTCAAAACAAGAGGGTAAGCTCTGGAGAATGATAGCTATCTGACTTTCTGGGTCAATTTCACCTCCCAACACCTCTATTTCATTGATGTTACTGATCATGTGAAACACATAATCTCTCACCGATCCGCCTTCAACCATTTTAGTATTCATCAAATTTCTCATGGCTCATTGCCTAGCAGTCCTGCCTTGATGAGCGAACATCTCCCTCAGGTGAGCCATCATGTTAAAGGCGGAGACCATGGGATGAAGCTGATGTTGCAGCACATTTGACACAAAGGCCAAAATATAGCGCCGGGCCATCTCATCCGCTTTTCTCCACCTGGCATAGACATCCCATCCTCTTGAGGAGAGTCTTTATTAGGCACATCTGGGCATACTTCGGTGAGCACAAACTTATACTGCTCTGCCGTTAAGACAATGTCCAAGTTACGACTCCAGTTGACATAGCAGCTAAGGAGTTGAATGCCATATCGAAAAAACTGTAAAATAAATAAACAGACAATGTTTCAGTGTTTAATCTAAAATTTCGAAAACAAGGAAATTCTAACAATTATTGACTTCCCTCAAAACAATAATTTTAATCCACCAACATCTCATTCACCGGGATTCATTAACTACACTATCTGACCAAATGATCTATTGATCAATGCAGCTAATAGTCGGTGCTTTTAGCTGTACAATAAGCAGCATAACCTCGATGGGAGGGATACTGCAAATCATACACTAAGTGTGTGCCATTACGTGACTTCTGAGTTTGTTACCTCAGGATAGTGTGCGCCTTAGATGAAGAGGGTGTCGCATTTCTCCTAGTTAAACTTACTCTAGTCATCTTACTCAGAAATTCATAATCTAGCGATCTTGTGGTTGGACTCATCCGAATGGAAGAAGGCCCTAATGCCAATGCGCAAGTCCACCCACATCGTATATGAACTTATAATGGTGGGTGTGGGGATATTAAACCAATCTGCTTCCACTTAGATTTCCAAATTGAGGGTTTTTCTGACTATTATGATTTTAATCGCTTTCATCTTCTGCCTTAATCTCGTGTCCCACCACGTAACTCGATGGATTGAGTTTTGAACTTCAAAAAATGAAAACTAGAGGAACTGCTGCCCGCCGCAACTGCTGCGTGTTGCAACTGCTGCTCGCCGCGACTGCTACGCACCGCAACTGATGTGCGCCTTAACTGCTGCTCGTCGTAACTACTGCACTCTGCTATCTCGCCCACTGCTGCACATTGACGCAACGGCAGTGGTGCTGCCGCCATGCGGTGGTTACCGGCAACGGCTCCCGCCGGTGAGTCGTCGTCGGCACCGTCCCCAGCCACCAACCCCTCATTTACTTCTTCTATGCTATTTGGTCTTCTTGCAATTCGTTTTAGGTTTTCCTGGGTTTCTACGTATCTTATTAAGTTATACCTTTAATTTTGGAGATCTTAGTTTTTTTCCCCTTTCTCTCATGCTCATTAAAATACCATTGTACCTACTTGTTTAGTTAAATTTTGTCTTAGCATTCTTCGGACTCATCTGGTGATGTTTACAAGGTAACAACTGATTATAGCTCCCTGTATTCTATTGGAAATAGCGTTGTTAATTGATTTGTCTATGAAGTAACTACTCCCTCAGTCCCAATTTATCTGTTGTTTTAGCTATTAAAAGTTGTCCCATATTAATTGACACTTTATCATTATTTTTTTGTTTTTCTTGTTTTACCCTTCCTCAAAATTTATGAGTGTATTAAACTCTATCACCCAATTACCTATTTCATTAGTAATTTCCTTTCTAAGTTAGGGTAAAAGAGAAAAACTTACTTCACTAAATCATTAATTAATACGTTTTCTTGATAATAGTGAAATCTCTAAAATGATAGATAAATTAGGACGGAGGGAGTATTTCTTTTTCTAGGGCATCAGAGTTGTTACCATTGACAAGGATAACAGCCCAAAAGTACTCTCTCTCTCCCTCTCTCTTTCTCTCTTATATTTTTGTTCAAGTCAGTTGTATATATGCTGTGTTTTTTTGTGTTGAAGATGTCCACTAACTTATTATCTGTGGTTGTTATTGGGAATTTTCAACAAAGTCCTCTTTCATGAACTTGAATGAGCACATTAGTGGTAAAAAATTTTCTGCAATGTGATTTTCTTTATTCTTCTGAAACCAGTGGCAATTGACACCATCTTTCCCCTTTTATTTTTCTTTCCCTCATTATGGGGCAGATGACTCTCTATTTGGGTTGATAAGAGAATGCTACAAATTGATGAAGAATTTTTCCAAAGCTCCCTTAATTCTTTATTTCTTTGGTAACTGACAGTGGGATCCTTCAACTCTTGAAGAATTGGACGATGAGAGACTCAATCTTTTATTCCAGCAATTTGAAGAAGAGCTGGAGCTTAAGATTCTAGAAAGTGAAGATTGTAGGTTTGTGTGTTTTCACTCCCCAAATGAGTACTAATAATATAGAATCAAAGCTTTATACTGCAATGTTCCCCTAAAATTCTATCTTTCCGTTTTGAACCAAAAAACTTCACAGATGGAAAAGAAAATACGAGAACTTAGCTAATTAGGCAAATTCTTCAAAATGAGGAACAAAAAGAAATGTCTGATTACCAACTGCATACTTGTGGATACTCTATCTCAGTGTTGTATCTTGCATTGATAATCTAAAGGGTTTATAGCTCTGAAAGTTGTGTTGTCCCAAGTATTGAAAATCAAGTAATGCTTGATGAAGAACTAAAGTGTCTATGTTCAGGTTTTACGTTTCTGGCAACCTTTTTAATCAAGAACATTCGATATTCTATCTTGATATGTAGAATGTAAAATGAAATGGTTGTCATACTTGCTTGCTTAGTAACTAGACCCTAAATTTAAGAATTTCTTCATTGATTTTGGAGGAACTTGACTGAAAGTGTCCTCAAGTATTGTAGCTTTGCAAACTTTAGAGAGGGAGTTCTATCTCATTGGAGAAGCTGCAACATTTGATGATTTGGTGGATGGAAACAATAATTTGTAGATTTCTTCTTTAGATTTGAAATCTCGTTGAAATAATGAATATCTAAATATTTAATACATCTATATAATCGCATATTATTATATAGATAACATATGTTTATTTCAACAGGGGCCGGGACCAAAAGGGAGTAAGAAATTTAGGGTGTGGACTGAAAAAAATTGAAAACATTGGTGCGTGGACTGAAAGGGGCCTCTCAGATTTGTAAAAGCCAAAACACTAATTAATTAAGAGTTTCGGATTTTAAAAATCCGAATCAGTTGTAAATGGTAAAAAAAGAAAAATGGAAGCATAGATTCGGATTTCAAAAAATCCAAATTTATTCTTCCCGAAATACTTCTTCAAGACAGTCCACAACGTCCCAGATAACTAGCACCACGTCAAAAACAACTAGCACCACGTCCATAAACGTCTACATTCATATGTGTGAATTTAAACTGATTTTTTCATAAAGACAGTCTGTAAAGCTTCCGCATAATTTCCTTCGGATTGAGCTGACATCCGTTACGGTCGTCGTTCCATTTTAAAACCCTCCGTTTCAGAACCGTACGTGAGAGTTGCATCTCATACAGCTCCACCCTACGTGCATAAGGAGAATAATAAATTTAATCCAAAAAAGATTAAAATATTCTCATTATGAACTGGCTGGGGCTAGTGTTTTTACAAGAAATATCCACCATGTCCCAAACAACTAGAACAACATCTCAAAAAACTAGGACCACGTCCCACAACATCTACATCCATTTAAGTGAATTTGGACGTGGTGCTATTTTTTCTGAGATGAGGTGAGATGTTATTGATAAAAAATCAGTTGAAATTCACATGTTCAGATGTAGACTTTTTTACACGTGGTGCTAGTTACTTGAGATGTGCTGCTAGTTGTTCTGAGACGTGGTAGACTGTATTTGTGAAAACAAATCAGTTTAAATTCACATGTATGTATGTAGACTTTTTTTTACGTGGTTCTAGTTGTTCTGAGACGTTGTGAGATGTTATTGTGAAAAAATAGGTTTAAATTCACATGTTTGAAAGTAGACGTTTATGGACGTGGTGCTAGTTTTTTAAGACGTGGTTCTAGAGGTTCTGAGATGAGGTAGACTGTCTTTGTTAAAAAAATCAGTTTAAATTCATATGCATGGATGTAGACATTTTTGGACGTGGTGCTAGTTGTTCTGAGACGAGGTGAGATGTTTTGTGAAAAAATTAGTTTAAATTCACATGTCTGGATGTAGACATTTTTGGACATGGTTCTAGTTGTTTGAGACGTGGCGCTAGTTGTTTGAGACATGGTAGACTGTTATTGTGAAAAAAATAGTTTAAATTCACATGCATGGATGTAGACATTTTTGTACGTGGTGCTAGTTGTTCTGAGACGAGTTGAGATGTTTTGTGAAAAAATCAGTTTAAATTTACATGTCTGGATGTAGAAATTTTTGGACGTGGTGATAGTTTTTTAAGACGTGGTTCTAGTGGTTCTAAGACGTGGTAGACTATCTTTGTGAAAAAAATCAGTTTAAAATCACATGCATGAATGTAGACATTTTTGGACGTGGTTCTAGTTGTTCTGAGACGAGGTGAGATGTTTTGTGAAAAAATCAGTTTAAATTCACATACCTGTATGTAGAAGTTTTTTGACGTGGTTCTAGTGTTTTGAGCCGTGGTGCTAGTGGTTTTGAGACGTTGTAAACTGTCTTTGTGAAAAAATAAAAAACAGTTTAAATTCGCATGAATGGATGTAGACGTTTTTGGCCTTGGTGCTAGTTGTTCTGAGATGATTTCATATGTTGTATGTGAAAGATTATCTGCCCGGGCCTAGCCAGAAACTCACTTTCATACTATGTATTCCAGAATCGGAATCTCTGGCCAGACCTAGAAGCTAGCACAATGCTATTCCAACCCTTTTGAAATAACATTGTACAGGATCTGGGTTCGCACTTATTTGATTTATCACGCAACAAAAATTTCTATTTAAAAGTGGAACTTTAGAAAAAATACCTTTGAAGTGTGCACTTAGGTGATTCTCTTGTATGCCTCAAGACTTTGATTTCACGTTGTGTGGGCAATGATCAAAAAACCAATTGATTAGGTAATCACCACAATCCACCTGCCAGAAATTTCCAGCACCACTGCAACTGGCACGTACTATAAACGCACCGCCTGGAGAGAGAGAGAAAGCTACACGCACAGCTGGCATAAACAGGCCTAAATTTTGGCCAAAAGAGGAGAAAAACCAGCCGCACAAAAGCTCAAAAATTTGACTTGGAGAGAGAAGAAAATATTTCTCTCTAGAATTTTATCTCTCTAGTTTTCTTGTCTTGAAAACTTATGAATTGTATGTCTTGAATAGCTAATCCCTTGTCTATATATAGAGGGATTCACTTATCCCAAACCAGTTCCTGGTATAATTCACAACCAACTGATACAGGGATTCACTTATCCCGAACCAGTTCTTGGTATGATTTACAACCAACTGAAATTAATTAATTAAATCTACCTTTGTCAATAACCCAATACATAATTAATCGTACCACTAACGATTAATTATGACACTACCATCCTACACCAGAATTGCTTCCGGAACAACTTAATTAAATTATATTCATAATCTCTCCACATCAAAGATATAGTGCTCGTTAATATATTAATTTATTGATAAATTAATTAATTAACTTCTTTAATTCTGAGACTAGTACAACTCGACCTTTTTACTATACCAGATATAAGTCCACCAGCTGGGTTTAGTATAATAAACATAACGAGCTCATCTCGGGAGCACCATCATCCCGGACACACCAGTACATGATTTTCTTTCGACAAGCAGCAGCACACCAAGCAACTAAACACGCGCACCCAATCTACCGAGATTATTGGACACAATTGACCTCACCCTTTGGCAGATCAAAGTACACTATGTCTAATCCTCATGCTCGCTCGAGTCTAGGGATTAAGAGATAGAATACCAAAAATGATTTGTCTATTAAATCAGTACAAGAAAAATCATTCTTAATGGTCTAGTTCAATATGCCCCGGGCATATCTATATAATTCAATCAGTTTAGATGAACCAATTCTCCGAATCACACCTCATTTATATATTATGTCTTTTAACCAATGATGAAATCTACTGTGTCACACAAGACACCTCATCATCTACTTACATAATATAAATGGACATATCATGCACAATAATAAATAACCAAAATATAAATCGATATATTACTGGAAAAAAGTACAATACAAGCATAGCTTATGTATTCAACTCCAACAGTATGGCCATTTTATTTGTTTTATCTTATTACAACACATACTTACAAGATCATGAACATTTGTAAGAGTTATATGGTTATTTTAATTGTTTTATCTCATTACAAGTCTTAGATATAAGATTATGATCATTTATAAGAATTGTATAGCCGTTTTATTTGTTTTATCTTATCAAAACCCTTAGATAAGAGATTATGAACATTTTGGTCTACCTCATACGTTTTTGGACGTGGTTCTAGTTGTTCTGAGACGAGGTGAGATTTTTGTGAAAAAATCAATTTAAATTCACATGTCTGGATGTAGATATTTTTTGACATGGTGCTAGTTATTTGAGACGTGGTGATAGTTGTTTGAGACGTCGTAGACTGTCATTGTGAAAAAAAAATAGTTTAAATTCACATGAATGGATGTAGACGTTTTTTGTTGTGGTGCTAGTTATTCTGAGACGAGTTGAGATGTTATTGTGGAAAAATTAGTTTAAATTCAAATGTCTGGATGTAGACATTTTTGGACGTGGTTCTAGTTGTTAAAGACGTGGTACTAGTGGTTCTGAGACGTGGTAGACTGTGTTTGTGAAAAAAATTAGTTTAGATTCACATGCATGGATGTAGAATTTTTTGGCCATGGTGCTAGTTGTTCTGAGACGATTTGATATGTTGTATGGACATTTTATTTATTTTATCTTATTACAACACCTACTTATAAGATCATGGACATTTCTAAGAGTTATATGGTCATTTTAATTTTTTTATATTCACAAAACTCTTAGATCAGAGATCATGAACATTTCTAAGAGTAGAATGATCATTTTATTTGTTTTATCTCATTACAAGTCTTAGCTATGAGATCATGAACATTTATAAGAATTGTATAGCCGTTTTATTTGTTTTATCTTATCAAAACCCTTAGATAAGAGATTATGAACATTTTGGTCCACCTCATACATTTTTGGACATGATTGTAGTTGTTCTGAGATGAGGTGAGATGTTTTGTGAAAAAAATCAGTTTAAATTCACATGTCTGGATATAGACATTTTTGGACGTGGTGCTAGTTGTTTGAGACGTGGTGATAGTTGTTTGAGACGTGGTAGACTGTCATTGTGAAAAAATCAGTTTATATTCATATGAATGGATGTAGACGTTTTTGGTCGTGGTGTTAGTTGTTCTGAGACGAGTTGAGATGTTGTATGACCATTTTATTTGTTTTATCTTATTACAACACCTACTTATAAGATCATGAACATTTCTAAGAGTTATATGGTCATTTTAATTATTTTATCTTCACAAAACTCTTAGATCAGAGATCATGAATGCACAAGGTGTGGAAGTACGGCCCATAGAGCTATAAGGTGTCCTGTCTCTCATCCCAAATCAGATCGTACAAGGCTTGGTAGACTATATGACCCCGATGGAATGATATGATGTTCATATGTATGCAATTGGTACAATTGTTTACAAGCGCTTATAGGTATAATTGATTATGTGTAGTTACATTGGTGATTTGGTTAGGTATTGATGTAAAGGTATATGTAATTGGAAGAATTGCTTATTTGATGTTCGATGGATTAAATTTGGGAATTGGATTATGGTTATATTGTATTTGTATATTGGATAGAAATTTTATGAATACATTATGGTTAGTATATTGGTATAAGTATTATGGATTGGATTATTGTACTATCTATTTTTTCTTATAATTGTCCGCTTTCAATAAAATTCTGATTCAGAAGATCCGAATTTCAATTAAATTCGGATTTAGAAGATCCGAATTTCATTTGAGAGCACTTCATCCATTGAACTGTTTTGCCTTTTCATAAAATGTTTCTAACTGTTGGATGGTTAGATGGAAGTCTATTATTTTGAATTAGCATACACTATTTGAATTGCTTTACATAATATATTTTGAAAATGTGACGAACAAGCTAGTTAATTTATAAATAGTTTAAGTGAAAAAATGTTTTGTGTGGTCAAACTCCATTTGAGACCTCATAAACTTATCTAGGGCTAACATCACTCAGTTGCTCCTGGTTTTTTTTTATCCCTGCTTCTTTTAACTTAAAATTGTGTTATGTACTTTTCAACCCTAAAGCCCTTGTGATCTTATTTTTTTTTTTCCTTTTCAAATCCATAATTAACTGAATGAATCTTTTTTATGTCAGCGATCAACATCAATGTTTGTTTTGAATAATGAAGTTTTGCTTGTATAAAAACTATTTCTCAGTTTATATATATCGATTGAATGTTTCAGTTAATTGTTTTATGTTTTCATATGTAGTCATCTTATATCAAGTTACTAGATGATGAGGTGTCTGGTGTGACACAGTAGATCTCATAATTGGTTAAAGTCGTGATATATAAATTAGGCTCGTGACTGAAACAGTTTGGACATGCTATCGGTTTAATTCATTATGTGATTCGAAAATTAGTTTGTCTAAACTAATTGAATCATATAGATATGTCCGGGGCGTATTGAGCATGACCAATTTGGGTTGAATTGTCTTGTACTAATTTAGTAGACTATTCGATCCTAGTATTCTATCTCTTAATCCTTAGACTTGAAAGGGCATGAGAATTAGACATAGTGTACTTTAATTTACCAATGAGTGCGGTCACTTGAGACCTATATTCTCGGTAGGTTGGGTATGCATGTTTGATTGCTTTAATGTGTCGTTGCTTGTCAAAAGAAAACCATGTGCCGATACGTCGGGGGTGATGGTGCTCTCGAGATGAGCTCATAATATTTATCATACTAAACCCGGCTAGTGGACTTATGTCCGGTATAGTAATGATGTCGAGTGGTACTAATATTGAATTATAAGAAGTCGATAAATTAATTTATCATTAAATTAATAAATTGACGAGCACTATATCTTTGAAGCTGGGTGAATAAAGAATAATTAAATTAGTGATTCCGGAAGCAATTCTTGTTTAAGCAGTGATACCATAATTAATCCGTTAGTGGTACGATTAATTATGTTGTTGGGTTAATTGATAAAGTGAGTTAATTATTTAATTAATTAATCATAAGGGTCAATTAGTAAATTGAAAAGTGGATTTAATTATTAATTAGTTAATTCTTTGGTTCGATTAAGAATTAGGAAATCCAAGAATTAGGTAATCTAATTGTGATTTGGAAATTATCAAAACCCAAGCCCAACAAGGAGGCCTAACTCAAGCCCACTTAAGGTCTCTCTTGTAACTCTGTAAATTGACACAAGGGATTAGCAAACAAGACACACAAGTCATAATTAACAAAACACAAAAATTTTAGAGAGATAGACACTGAAGAAGAATTCTATAGAGAGAAAAAAATGAAAGATTATCTGCCCGGGTCTAGCCAAAAACTCACTTTCGTGCTATGCATTCCAGAATCGGAATCTCTGGCTAAGCCTAGACGCTAGCACAATCGCTATTCCAACCCTTGCTTGAAATAACATTGCGCATGATCTTGGTTTGTACTTATTTGATTTACACGCAACAAATAAATTCTTAATTAAAAGCGGAAACATAAGAATTACCTATTGAAGCGTATACTCAGGTGATTCTCTTGTATGCCTCAAGACGTTGCTTGTATGCTGTGTGGACAGCAATCTAACTAGCAATTTGATAAGCTAATCACCACAATCCACATGTCGGAATAATCCAGCACCGGTGCACCTGGTGCGTACAATTAACGCACCACCCGGAGAGAGAGAAAGTCACACACAAGCAGCCAAAACTTGGACAAAAATTTGGCAGCCTTAAGGCTTAAGAAATCCGATTTTCAGAGAGAGAAATTTTCTCTCTCTAGGATTTTCTCTCTATAAGTTTTCTTGTCTTGAAAACTTATGAATTGTATATTGTGGAATAGCTAATCCCTTGTCTATATATAGAGTTACAAGAGAGACCCCAAGTTAATTTAGGATTGGTCTTCCTAATGGATTTAGGTAATTAGTTTCTAAATCCAATTAGGTAACCAATCTGATAGGATAAACCAAATCCTACAAGATTTTCTAATCTCTAGGATTTCCTAATTCTAATTGAAACTTAAGATTTAATTTATTAATTAAATAATTTTACTTTGTTAATTACTCAATTAACCCTTAGGAATAATTAATCAATTAATTAATTCTACCTATTCAAATAACCCATTACAAAATTAATCATACCACCAACGGATTAATTTTGACACTACCATCCTACACCAGAATTGTTTCTGGAACAACTTAATTAATTTATATTCATAATCTCCCCACGTCAAAGATATAGTGCTCGTTAATATATTAATTTACTGATAAATTAATTAATTAACTTCTTTAATTCCGAGACTAGTACCACTCGACCTTTTTACTATACTAGACATAAGTCCACCGGCTGGGTTTAGTATAATAAACATTACGAGCTCATCTCGGGAACACCATCACCCCTGATGCACCGGTACATGCTTTCCTTTCGACAAGAAGCAGCACATCAAGAAACTAAACACGCGCACCCAACCTACCGAGACTATTGGCCACAATTGAGCTCACCCATTGGCAGATCAAAGTACACTATGTCTAATCCTCATACCCACTCGAGTCTGGGGATTAAGAGATAGAATACCAAGAACGATTTGTCTATTAAATCAGTACAAGACAAATCATTCCTAATGGTCAAGTTCAATGCTCCCCGAGCATATCTATATGATTCAATCAGTTTAGACAAACAAATTATTCGAATCACATAATAAACTAAACCGACAGTTTGTCCAAAGTTGTCTTGGTTATGAACCTCATTTATATATTATGTCTTTTAACCAATGATGAGATCTACTGTGTCACACAAGACCCTTCATCATCTAATTACATAATATAAGTAGACAAACAATCCACAACTAAATATAACCAAAACATAAATCGAAATATTAACTGGGAAAAAGTACAATACAAGCATAGCTTATGTATTCAACTCTAATAATCTGCCACTAATACTTAAGCTGTGCTTTAAGTATACAACTACATTCAACTCATATACATCAGCTACTATCTATCTAGAAAAACTGTCATGGCTCTCCTAAGTATCTGATTCCCATGCCCTCCACGTGAGCCTCAAAGACTTTTGAAGTCAATGTCTTCATGAACGGATCTGTAAGGTTATCCACTGATGCTATCTTAGCCACGACCATGTCTTCCCTCTTTACGATATCTCGTATCAGGTGGTACTCGCGCTGTATATGTTTACTTGCCTTGTGGGCTCGTGGTTCCTTCGAGTTTGCTATTGCACCGTTATTATCACAATACACTGTGATAGACTTCTGCAAACCAGGAATCACATCTAAGTCCACTAGGAAGTTCTTGAGCTATACTACTTCTTTCATTGCCTCTGATGCGACAACGTATCCAGCCTCCATGGTAGAGTCCGCCATGCATTTCTGCTTGACACTCCACCAAACTATGGCTCCACTTCCAGAGTAAACATATACCCTGAGGTAGACTTGCACTTGTCCCTGTCGTCTTGGAAGTCTGAATCTGTGTAACCTCGGGTTACCAGCTCAGGCACCTGATAGACCAACACTTAATCTCTCGTTCTGTGCAAATACTTGAGAATGCATTTTACTGCCTCCCAATGAGCTTTCCCGGAGTTACTCTGATATATTCTTACCATGCCAACGGCATAACCGATATCAGGCCTCGTACACAATATAGCATACATGAGACTTCCTACTGCCAAAACATAAGGAACTGCCTTCATGGCCTCTATCTCCTCAACAGTCATGAGAGACTGTTCCTTAGATAGATGCACTCCATGTCTGAAAGGTAGAAAACCTTTCTTGGAGTTCTGTATGTTAAAATGAGCCAGAATCGTATCTATGTATGAAGCTTGGGAGAGCGTTAACGAACGTTTCCTACGATCTCGAATTATCTTGATCCCAAGGATATGTTCCGCTTCCCCTAAGTTATTCATATCAAACTACTTGGACATTCATGCCTTTATGTCTGATAACACTTTCTTGTCATTGCCAATCAATAGAATGTCATCTACGTAAAACACAAGAAACACAACTGAGTTTCCATCACGTCTGCGTTACACACATTGTTCATCTGGACACTAAGTAAATATGTAGGACTATATTACCTCATGAAATCAGATGTTCCAAGATATGGATACCTGTTTAAGTCCATAAATAGACCTCTTAAGCCTGCCAATCTTATGCTCTAGGCCTTTTTCAATGAATCCCTCTGGTTAATGCATGAAGATAGGTTCCTCAAGACTCCCGTTTAGGAAAGCTGTCTTGATATCCATTTGCCATATCTCATAATCTAAATGAGCAGTTATGGCCAAAGAATCCAAATCGACTTAAGCATGGCTACCGGGAAGAAGGTTTCTTCATAATCAATTCATTCTTTCTAAGTATACCCCTTTGCCACCAGCCTAGCTTTAAAGGTTTCCACTTTTCTGTCAGGTCATCTCTTACGTTTGTAGACCCACTTGCATCCAATGGGCTTAAATTCATCAGGCATATCCATAAGCTCCCAGACTTGATTGTGGTCCATTGATCCCATCTCGGATATCATTGCCTTACGCCAAGATTATGCATCTTTATCTCAGAGAGACTCATTGTAGTTTACTGGGACAGGTTCAGGCGTGCCTGGGACTAGTTCTGAGGCCTCTCCCATGGAAATGAACCTGTCGGGCTATTTTACAACCCTCCCACTACGACGAGGATGTTGGAGATGAATACATAAGCTATGCTTGTATTGTATATTCCCAGTTAATATATCGATTTATGTTTTGGTTATATCTTGTTGTGCATGATTTGTCCATTTATATTATGTAAATAGATGATGAGGTGTCTTGTGTGACACAGTAGATCTCATCAATGGTTGAAAGACATAATATATAAATGAGGTTCATAACCGAGACAGCTTTGGACAAACTGTCAGTTTAGGTTATTATGTGATTCAGATAATTGGTTTGTCTAAACTAATTGAATCATATAGATATACTCGAGGCGTATTGAACTTGACCATTAGGAATGATTTGTCTTGTACTGATTTAATAGACAAATCGTTCTTGGTATTCTATCTCTTAATCCCTAGACTCGAGTGGGCATGAGGATTAGAAATAGTGTACTTTGATCTACTAATGGGTGAGGTCTATTGAGGACAATAATCTCGGTAGGTTGGGTGCACGTGTTTAGTTGCTTGGTGTGCTGCTACTTGTCGAAAGGAAACCATGTACCGGTGCGTCCGGGGTGATGGTGCTCCCGAGATGAGGTCATTATGTTTATTATACTAAACCCAGCTGGTGGACTTATGTCCGGTACAGTAAAAAGGTCGAGTGGTACTAGTCTCAAAATTAAAAAAGTTGATTAATTAATTTATCAGTGAATTAATAAATTAACGAGCACTATATCTTTGATGTGGGGAGATTATGAATATAATTTAATTAAGTTGTTCCGGAAGCAATTCTGGTGTAGGATGGTAGTGCCATAATTAATCCGTTAGTGGTACGCTTAATTATGTATTGGGTTGCTGACAAAGGTAGATTTAATTAATTAAGTAATTAATTAATCCTTGTGTCAGTTGGTTGTGAATAATACCAATAACTGGTTTGGGATAAGTGAATCCCTGTATCAGTTGGTTGTGAATTATACCAAGAACTGGTTTGGGATAAGTGAATCCCTGTATCAGTTGGTTGTGAATCATACCAGGAGCAGGATTGAAGGAAACAGAAACCCAGTAGGAAGGCCAATCCTAAACCAACTTGGGGTCTCTCTTGTAACTCTATATATAGACAAGTGATTAACTATTCAAGACATACAATTCAGAAATACAATTCATAAGTTTTCAAGACAAGAAAACTAGAGAGATAAAATCCTAGAGAGAGAAATAAATTTCTCCCTCAAAGTTGGATTTTAGAAGGAAAACTGTGGCTGGATTTTTCCTTTGTGTTGGCCGAAATTTTGGCCTGTTCAAACCAGCAGCGCGTATAGTTTTCTCACTCCGGGCGGTGCGTTTATTGTAAGTCCCAGGTGTACCGGTACTGGAATTTTTTGGCAGGTGGATTGTGGTGATTAGCGGATCAAATTGGTTTCTAGATCGTTGCCCACACAACGTGAAATCAAAGTCTTGAGGCATACAAGAGAATCACCTGAGTGCACGCTTCAAAGGTATTTTCTAAAGTTCCGCTTTTAATTAGAAATTTTTGTTGCGTGGTAAATCGAATAAGTGCAAAACCCAGATCCTGCGCAATGTTATTTCAAAAGGGTTGGAATAACAATTGTGCTAGTGTCTAGGCCTGGCCAGAGATTTCGATTCTGGAATGCATAGCACGAAAGTGAGTTTCTGGCTTGGCCCGGGCAGATTATCTTTCAATTGGTATCAGAGCCTGGTTTTGGATTTTGTGCTTGTTCGATTTATTACATGGTTTTATTTGTAGGTGGTTAAGAAATCCCGACTATTATGGTTACGTTTGTATGGGTTTTAATTAAACTCCTGGACATGTCCGAATTTGATTTTATGAATGTTTTTAATAGTATAACCACGTGCTGAAAGCCGTGTAGGATTAGATCAAATCTATAGTAGGATTTTTTCTATGTAATTTCGATTATTTAATTTTCCTAGAAAGCCTTGTACTAGGAGAATTAATTTTTGTAATCGAAGGCGTTATTGTGAGAAACTTGAATTCGTGGGTTTTGGGTTTATAGAAACCCAGGAAAACCCAGAACAAATTGCAAGAAGACCAAATAGCATGGGAAAAAGTGAAGGAGGGATTGGCGGTAGGGGGTGGCACCGGCAACGACCCACCGGTAGGGGCCACCGCCAGCGGCAGCGGGCTGCCACGCAGCTGCGCCAGCGCGCAGCAACTGCTACGCGCTGCTGGCCCGAGCGCAAGTGTGCGGCGTGATCTTTGGGCGTGCTACGGGCTGTATTTTGGCCCGTTTTTCCTCCAGTTTTCATGTGTTGAAGTTGAAGATTCTCTTCATCGAGTTGCGTGATGTGACACGAGATCAAGGCAGAAGATGGAATTGATTAAAACCATAATAGTTGAGAAATTTATTTTTCGTATTTATTTCCCGTATTTATTGTTTTAATTTTTTATGCTTTATTTTTATGTTGTAGTTTAGATGTATGATTTTAAAGCATGTTGGTTTTATGGTTGCATATAACTTAAGGTTAGTTAATTGCATGTTAAAACTAGAAAAAACCTCAATTTGGAAATCTAAGTAGGAGCGGGATGGTTTAATATCCCCATGGCCACCATTACGAGTTCATATGCATTGTGGGTGGGCTTGCGCGTTGGCATTAGGGCCTTCCTCCATTCGGATGAGTCAAGCCCCGAGATCGCTAGATTATGAATTTCTGAGTAAGATGACTAGAGTAAGTTTAACTAGGAGAAATGCGACACCCTCTGCATCTGAGGTGCACTATCCTGAGGTAACAAACTCAGAAGTCACGTAATGGCACACACTTAGTGTACGATCTGTAGTATTCCTCCCTCGAGATTACGCTGCTTATTTGTACGGCTGAAAGTATCGACTATTAGCTACATTGATCAATAGATCATTTGGTCAGATTGTGTAGTTAATGAACTTGATTCTTCTCAAACGAATGTGGGTTAGCATAAACGTCCACACTGCGTGGCTTGTGAGAATCCCGGTGAATGAGATGTTGGTGGATTATAATTATTGTTTTGAGAGAAGTCAATAATTATTAGAATTTCATGTTTTCAAAATTCTAACTTAATAACTGAAACATTGTCTGTTTAATTTACAGTTTTTGATATGACATTCAACCCCTTAGCTACTATATTGAAAAACAACAAGTTAACTGGACGTAATTATGTCGATTGGAGTCGTAACTTGGACATTGTTCTTATGGCTGAGAGCATTCCTGATAGAGATCATGTCATTGACGTGATTAGTAACATCAACAAGGTTGAGGTAGTGGGAGGCGAAATCGTTGGTGAAACCAAAGTTGATATTGTCCTCCGGAGCTTGCCTCAAAACTATGAGTAGATTCGGTTGAACTACAATATAAGTAAGATGTTGTGTACTCATCCGAGCTCTTGGCAGAGTTGGTAGCGGCTAAAAGTCTTCTTCAAGAGAAGAAGTGAGCTTTAGTCTCAGTCAAAGCTTTAGAATTTTCTTCTGAGCCTGAGGCTGGAATGAATAAGAGAAAGCTCGAGGGAGTAGCTAAAAAGGCACAAATTGCACCTCATCCAGATATTGCAAAGAAGAAGTTGAAAGATAAGTGCTTCAAGTGAAATAAGACGGGACATTGGAAATTGGATTGTCCAAAGCTTATAAGTACGATAGTTTCTGCTTTAATTACTGAGACATGTTTAGCGGCGATTCCCACAGATACTTGGTTTGTGGATTCAGGTGCCACTGACCATGTTTGTAATTCTTTGCAAGGGTTCCAAGTAACCCAGAAGTTTAGAGAAGGCAAATTGGATATCTACTTGGGTGACACTACAAGAGTGTCAGTAGAAGCAGTGGGAGTAGTTACTCTGAATTTCGTAGTTTTGAGTTAGTTAATTGTCTTTATGTATCGAGTTTTAGAAAGAACCTTATTTCAGTTTCTAAACTCTTGAAGAACGGTTATAAGTTTGTTTTTTCTGATGAGTCTAAATTTATTAGAAGAAATGGAAAACTTATTTGTTCTGGTTCATTGGCTGACAATTTATTTGTGGTTAACTCTAATTCCCCTGTTGTGCAAAACATAGAAACAGATAGCTCTTTATCTAACATTAATAAGAGAAAGAAACCTTCTAAAATTAATCAAACCTATATTTGGCATCTTAGGCTAGGTCATATAAACCTTAGTAGGATTTAGAGGTTGGTCAATGATGGACCTTTAGGTTCATTAGAGATTGACAGTTATTTAACTTGTGAATCTTGCTTGGAGGGTAAGATGACCAAGAGACCTTTTAAGGCAAAAGGTTATAGAGCTAAAGAAGTATTAGAGTTGATTCATTCTGACTTGTGTGGACCAATGACGATCCAGGCCCGAGGTGGGTTTGAGTATTTCGTGACGTTCACGGATGACTACTCAAGGTACGGGTACATTTACCTAATGCGTCAGAAGTCCGACAGTTTTGGAAAGTTCAAAGAGTTTCGGGCAGATGTGGAGAAGCATCATGGTAAGAGTATCAAGACATTGCAATCAGATCATGGTGGGGAATACCTGTCCCACGAATTTCGAGAATACCTCAGTGAGGTCAGAATTCAGTCTCAGGTGTCTGCACCTGGCACGCCACAGCAGAATGGTGTAGCAGAAAGGAGGAATCGGACTCTCATGGAAATGGTTAGGTCGATGATGAGCTATAGTGATTTGCCAAGTTCGTTATGGGGATATACCTTAGAAACTGCGATGTATATTCTTAATCTTGTACCATCTAAAACTGTGCCTTCAACCCCAGTAGAGTTATGGAATGGACGTAAGCCCAGTCTAAGACATCTCAAAATTTGGGGTTGCCCAGCACATATGCTTAAGGCAGATACGGCTAAGATGTGAGAACTGAATTAATGCTGTTTGTAGGATATCCTAGGGGAACGAAGGGTGGTCTGTTTTATAGTCCTAAAGATCAGATGGTGGTGGTTAGTACTAACGCTAGATTTTTGAAAGAGGGCTATGTCTTAGACCACAAGCCCAAGAGTAAGATAGTACTAGAAGAGCTTAGAAGACAAACTACTAATCTTGATACACCAACACAAGTAGATACACCACACACTGCACATGAGATCACAGATGATGCGCCTATACAGGTGGTGCCTCGTCATAGTCGGAGGGTTGTAAGACAGCCCGACAGGTTCATTGGTGTGGAAGAGGCCTCAGACCTAGTCCCAGGTGCGCCTGAGCCCGACCAGTTAACTGCAATGAGGCTCTCCGAGATAAAGATACAGAATCTTGGCGTAAGGCAATGATATCCGAGATGGGGCCAATGAACCACAATTAAGTCTGGGAGCTTGTGGACCTGCCTGATGGGTTTAAGCTCATTGGATGCAAGTGGGTCTATAAACGTAAGAGAGAACCTGACGGGAAGGTGGAAACCTTTAAAGCTAGGCTGGTGGCGAAGGGGTATACTCAGAAAGAGGGAATCAATTATGAGGAAACCTTCTCCCCGGTAGCCATGCTTAAGTCGATCTAGATTCTCTTGGCCATAGCTGCTCATTTAGATTATGAGATTTGGCAGATGGATGTCAAGACAGCTTTCCTAAACGGAAGTCTTGAGGAAACCATTTTTATGCAGCAACCAGAGGGATTCATTGAAAAAGGACAAGAGCATAAGGTTTGCAGGCTTAAGAGGTCCATTTATGGACTTAAGTAGGCATCCAGATCTTGGAATATCTGATTTGATGAGGTAATCTAGTCCTACGAATTTACTCAGTGTCCGGATGAGCAATGTGTGTATCGCAGGCGTGATGGAAACTCAGTGGTGTTTCTTGTACTTTATGTAGATGACATTCTATTGATTGGCAACAACAGAAAAGTGTTATCAGACATAAAGGCATGGCAGTCCAAGCAGTTTGGTATGAAGGACTTAGGGGAAGTGGGACATATCCTTGGGATCAAGATAATTCGAGATCGTAGGAAACGTTCGTTAACGCTCTCCCAAGCTTTGTACATAGATACGATTCTGACCCATTTTAACATGCAGAACTCCAAGAAAGGTTTTATACCTTTTAGACACTGATTGCATCTATCTAAGGAACAGTCCCCTAAGACTATTGAGGAGATAGAGGCCATGAAGATAGTTCCTTATGCTTCGGTAGTAGGAAGTCTCATGTATGCCATGTTGTGTACAAGGCCTAATATCTATTATGCCGTTGACATGGTGAGCAGATATCAGAGTAACCCCGGAAAAGCTCATTGAGAGGCAGTAAAATGCATTCTCAAGTATTTGTGCAGAACGAGGGACCAAGTTCTGGTCTATCAGGCCTCTGAGCTGGTACCCCAAGGTTACACAGATTCAAATTTCCAAGGTGACAGGTACAAGAGCAAGTCTACCTCAGGGTATAAGTTTACTCTAGGATGTGGAGCCATAGTTTGGCGGAGTGTCAAGCAGAAATGCGTGGCGGACTCTACCATGGAGGCTGAATACGTTGCCGCATCAGAGGCAGCTAAGGAAGCAGTGCGGCTCAAGAACTTCCTAGTGGATTTAGATGTGATTCCTGGTTTGCAGAAGTCTATCATGGTATATTGTGATAACAATGGTGTTGTAGCAAACTCGAAGGAACCATGAGCCTATAAGGCGAGTAAACATATGCAGCGCAAGTACCACCTAATACGAGACATCGTAAAGAGGGAAGATGTGGTCGTGGCTAAGATAGCATCAGAGGATAACCTTGCAGATCCGTTCACAAAGACATTGACTTCAAAAGTCTTTGAGGCTCACGTGGAGGGCATGGAGATCAGATACTTAGGACAACCATGACAGTTTTTCTAGATATAGAGCAGCAAAATGTATAGGAGTTGTATGTAGATGTATACTTAAAGCATAGCTTGAGTATTAGTGGGAGATTGTTGGAGTTGAATACATAAGCTATGGTTGTATTGTACATTTTCCCAGTTAATATATCGATTTATGTTTTGGATATATCTTGTTGTGCATGATTTGTCCATTTATATTATGTAAGTAGATGATGAGGTGTCTTGTGTGACACAGTAGATCTCATCATTGGTTGAAAGACATAATATATAAATGAGGTTTGTAACCGAGACAACTTTGGACAAACTGTTGGTTTAGGTTATTATGTGATTCGGATAATTGGTTTGTCTAAACTAATTGAATCATATAGATATGCCCGGGGCGTATTGAACTTGACCATTAGGAATGATTTGTCTTGTACTGATTTAATAGACAAATCGTTCTTGGTATTCCATCTCTTAATCCCTAGACTCAAGCGGGCATGAGGATTAGACATAGTGTACTTTGATCTACCAATGGGTGAGGTCTATTGAGGCCAATAATCTCGGTAGGTTGGGTGCGCGTGTTTAGTTATATGGTGTGCTGCTGCTTGTTGAAAGGAAACCATGTACCGGTGCGTTCGGGGTGATGGTGCTCCCGAGATGAGCTCGTTATGTTTATTAAACTAAACCCAGCTTATGTCCGATATAGTAAAAAGGTCGAGTGGTACTAGTCTCAAAATTAAAGAAGTTGATTAATTAATTTATCAGTGAATTAATAAATTAACGAGCACTATATCTTTGATGTGGGGAGATTATGAATATAATTTAATTAAGTTGTTCCGGAAGCAATTCTGATGTAGGATGGTGGTGCCATAATTAATCCGTTAGTTGTACGATTAATTATGTATTGGGTTGTTGACTAAGGTAGATTTAATTAATTAAGTAATTAATTAATCCTTATGTCAGTTGGTTGTGAATCATTCCAGGAACTGGTTTGGGATAAGTGAATCCCTGTATCAGTTGGTTGTGAATCATACCTGGAACTGGTTTGTGATAAGTGAATCCCTGTATCAGTTGGTTGTGAATCATATCAGGAACTAGATTGGGATAAATGAATCCCTGTATCAGTTGGATATGTATCAGTCCAGGAACAAGATTGAAGGAAACAGTAACCCAGTAGGAAGGCCAATCCTAAACCAACTTGGGGTCTCTCTTGTAACTCTATATATAGATAAGTGATTAGCTATTTAAGACATACAATTCCGGAATACAATTCATAAGTTTTGAAGACAAGATAACTAGAGAGATAAAATCCTAGAGAGAGAAATAAATTTCTCCCTCAAAGTTGGATTTTAGAAGGAAAACTGTGGCTGGATTTTTCCTCTGTGTTGGCTGAAATTTTGGCATGTTTAAACTTGCAGCGCGTATAGTTTTCTCTCTCTGGGTGGTGCATTTATTGTACGTGCCAGGTGCAGCGGTGTTGGAATTTTCTGGCAGGCGGATTGTGGTGATTAGCTGATCAAATTGGTTTCTAGATCATTGCTCACACAACGTGAAATCAAAGTCTTGAGGCATACAAGAGAATCACCTGAGTGCACGCTTCAAAGGTATTTTCTAAAGTTCCATTTTTAATTAGAATTTTTTGTTGCGTGGAAAATCGAATAAATGCAAACCCATATCCTGCGCAATGTTATTTCAAAAGGGTTGGAAGAGCAATTGTGCTGGTGTCTAGGCCTGGCCAGAGATTCCGATTCTGGAATGCATAGAACGAAAGTGAGTTTCTGTCTAGGCCCTGGCAGATAATCTTTCAGAGGCACCACCTGTGTAGGCGTGTCATCTGTGATCTCTTGTGCAGTGTGTGGTGTATCTACTTATGCTGGTGCATCAGGATTGTTAGTTTATCTTCTAAGCTCTTCTAGTACTATCTTACTCTTGGACTTGTGATTTAGGATATAGTCTTCTTCTAAAAATCTAGCGTTAGTACTAACCACCACCTTCTAATCTTTAGGACTATAAAACAGACCACCTTTCGTTCCCCTAGGATATCCTACAAACAGCATTAATTAAGTTCTCGCATCTAATTTAGCCGCATCTGCCTTAAGCACATGTGCTGGGCAACCCCAAATTCTGAGATGTCTTAGACTAGGCTTTCGCCCGTTCCACAACTCTACCGGGGTTGAAGGCACGATTTTAGATGGTACAAGATTAAGAATATACATCGCTGTTTCTAAGGCATATCCCCATAACGAACTTGGCAAATCACTATAGCTCATCATCGACCTAACCATTTCCATGAGAGTTTGATTCCTTCTTTCTGCTACACCGTTCTGCTGTGGAGTGCCAGATGCAGACAACTGAGACTGAATTCCGACCTCACTGAGGTATTCTTGAAATTCGTGGGACAGGTACTCCCCACCATGATCTGATCTCAGTGTCTTGATACTTTTACCATGATGCTTCCCCACATCTGTCCAAAATTATTTGAACTTGCCAAAGCACTCGGACTTGTGACGCATTAGGTAAATGTACCCCTACCTTGAGTAGTCATCCGTGAACGTCACAAAATAGTCAAACCCACCTCGTGCTTGGACCGACATTGGTCCACACAAGTCATAATGAACCAACTCTAATACTTCTTTGGCTCTATAACCTTTTGATTTAAAAGGTCTCTTGGTCATCTTACCCTCCAAGCAAGATTCGCAGGTTGAGTCACTGTCAATCTCTAATGAACCTAAAGGTCCATCACTGACCAACCTCTGAATCCTACTAAGGTTTATATGACCTAGCCTGAGATGCCAAAGATAGGTTTGATTCATTTCAGAAGGTTTCTTCCTCTTATTAATATTAGATAAAGACCTATCTGTTTCTATGTTTTGCACAACAGGGGAATTAGAATTAACCACTAACAAATTGTCTGCCAGCTAACCAGAACAAATAAGTTTTCCATTTCTTCTAATAAATACATAATCATCAGAAAAAATAAACTTATAACCGAAATAAGATTCTTTCTAAAAATCGGTACATAAAGAAAATTATTTAATTCTAATCTACAACTTTCAAAATTTAAAGTGATTGCTCCCACTGCTTCTACTGACACTCTTGTAGTGTCGTCCATGTAGATGTCCAACTCACCCTCTCTAAGCTTCTGGGTTACTTGGAACCCCTACAAAGAATTACAAACATGATTAGTGGCGCCTGAATCCACACACCAAGTTTCTATGGGAATCATCGCTAAACATGTCTCAGTAATTAGGGCAGAAACTATCGTATCTTTAGGCTTTGGACAATCCGCTTTCCAGTATCCCATTTTCCAGCACCTGAAGCACTTACCTTTGAGCTTGCTTTTTTTTTGCGATTTCAGGCTTAGCAGCAAGTTTCTTTGCATTCTTCTTCTTCTTATTCTTCTTGCCTTTAGGTGTAGAAGAAGAACTTGAAGCCTACGCTGTGACCAAAGCTTGTTTCTTTTTGTGAAAGATGCCTTCTACCGACACCAAATCAGTTAAGAGCTTGGGTAGAGTGTAAACTCTTTGATTCATGTTATAGTTGACCTGAAACTGCTCAAAACAAGAAGGTAAGCTCTGGAGGATGATATCTATCTGACTTTCTAGGTCGATTTCACCTCCCAGTACCTATATCTCGTTGATGTTACTGATCATGTAAAGCACATGATCTCTCACCGATTCGCCCTCAGCCATCTTAGTGTTCATCAAATTTCTCATGGCTACTTGCCTAGTAGTCTTGCCTTCATGAGCGAACATCTCCCTCAGGTGAGCCATCATGTTGAAGGCAGAGACCATGGGATGAAGCTGATGTTACAGCACATTTGACACAGAGGCCAAAATATAGCGCCGCGCTATCTCATCTGCTTTTCTCCACCTGGCATAGGCATCCCTATCCTCTTGAGGAGAGTTCTCGTTAGGCAGATCTGGACATACTTCGGTGAGCACTAACTTATACTGTTCTGCCGTCAGGACAATGTCCAAATTACGACTTCAGTCGACATAATTAGTTCCAGTTAAGTTATTGTCTTTCAATAGAGCAGCTAAGAGGTTGAATGCCATATCGAATAAATTATAAAATAAATAAACAGACAATGTCTATCTAGAATTTTGAAAACAAAATTCTAATAATTATTGACTTCCCTCAAAACAATAATTATAATCCACCAACATCTCACTCACCGGGATTCTCGTAAGCCACGATAGTGTGAACGTTTATGCTAACCCACATTCTTTTGAGAAGAACCAAGTTCATTAACTACACTATCTGACAAAATGATCTATTGATCAATGTAGCTAATAGTCGATGCTTTCAGCAGTACAAATAAGCAGCATAACCTCGATGGGAGGAATACTGCAGATCGAACACTAAGTGTGTGCCATTACGTGACTTCTGAGCTCGTTACCTCAGGATAGTGCGCCTCAGATGGAGAAGGCATCGCATTTCTCCTAGTTAAACTTACTCTAGTCATCTTACTCAGAAATTCATAATCTATCGATCTCGGGGTTGGACTCATCCGAATGGAGGAAGGCCCTAATGCCAACGCGCAAGCCCACCCACATCATATATGAACTCGTAATGGTGGCCGTGGGGATATTAAACCAACCGCTCCCACTTAGATTTCCAAATTGAGGGTTTTTTCAGTTTTAACATACAATTAACTAACCCTAAGTTATATGCAACCATAAAACCAATACGCTTTAAAATCATCCATCGAAAATACAGCATAAAAATTAAAGCACAAAAATTAAAACACTAAATATGGGAAATAAATGCAAAAAATAAATTACCCGACTATTATAGTTTTAATCGCTTCCATCTTCTGTCTTGATCTCGTGTCCCACCACGCTAACTTGATGGATTGAGTCTTGAACTTCAAAAAATGAAAAATGGAGAAAAAACGGGCTAAAAACGCTACCCGAAAGGGCCACGTACGCTCAACCCATATGGGCCTCGTGCGCTGCCTAGCAGGTCAGCAGCGCCGCCCCCTGCCACCAATCCCTCATTCACTTCGTCTATGCTATTTTGTCTTTTTGCAATTCGTTCTGGGTTTTCCTGGGTTTCTACGAATTAACGATAACCCAAAACCCACGAATTCAAGTTGCCCACCATAACGCCTTCGATTACAAAAATTAATTCTCCTACTACAAGACTTTCTAGGAAAATTAAAGAATCGAAATTACATAGAAAAAATCATACTACAGATTTGATCTAATCCTACACGGTTTCTAGCACGTGGTTATACTATTACAAACATTCATAATAAAATCAAATCTGGACATGTCCCGGAGTTTAATTAAAACCCATACAAAAATAACCATAATCGTCGGGATTTCTTAACCACCTGCAAATAAAACTATGTAATAAATCGAACAAGCACAAAACCCAAAACCAGGCTCTGATACCAATTGAAAGATTATCTGCCTGGGCCTTGCCAAAGACTCACTTTCGTACTATGCATTCAAGAATCGGAATATCTGGCCAACCTTAGACGCTAACACAATCGTTATTCCAACCCTTGCTTGAAATAACATTGCGCAGGATCTTGGTTTGTACTTATTCGATTTGTCACGCAACAAATAAATTCTTAATTAAAAACAAAAACATAAGAATTACCTATTGAAGCGTATACTCAGGTGATTTTCTTGTATGCCTCAAGACTTTGCTTGTATGCTGTGTGGGCAGCAATCTAACTAGCAATTTGATCAGCTAATCACCACAATCCACATGTCGGAATAAACCAGCACCGTTGCACCTGGCGCGTACAATTAACGCACCGCCCGGAGAGAGAGAAAGCCACACACAAGCTGCCAAAACTTGGACAAAAATTCGGCAGCCTTAAGGCTTAAGAAATCCAATTTTCAGAGAGAGAAATTTTCTCTCTCTAGGATTTTCTCTCTCTAAGTTTTCTTGTCTTGAAAACTTATGAATTGTATATTGTGGAATAGCTAATCCCTTGTCTATATATAGAGTTACAAGAGAGACCCCAAATTGGTTTAGGATTGGTGTTCCTAATGGGTTTAGGAAATTAGTTTCTAAATCCAATTAGGTAACCAATCTGATAGGATAAACCAAATCTTACTAGATTTCCTAATCTCTAGGATTTCCTAATTCTAATTGAAACTTAAGATTTAATTAATTAATTAAATAATTCCGCTTTGTTAATTATTCAATTAACCCTTAGAAATAATTAATCAATTAATTAATTCTACCTATTCAATTAACCCATTACAAAATTAATCGTACCACTAACGGATTAATTTTGGCACTACCATCCTACACCAGAATTGCTTCTGGAACAACTTAATTAATTTATATTCATAATCTCCCCACATCAAAGATATAGTGCTCGTTAATATATTAATTTACTAATAAATTAATTAATTAACTTCTTTAATTCGGAGACTAGTACCGCTCGACCTTTTTACTATACCGGACATAAGTTCACCGGCTGGGTTTAGTATAATAAACATTACGAGCTCATCTCGGGAGCACCATCACCCCGGATGCACTGGTACATGGTTTCCTTTCGACAAGTAGCAGCACACTAAGCAACTAAACACGCGCACCCAACCTTCCGAGACTATTGGCCACAATTGACCTCGCCCATTGGCAGATCAAAGTACACTATGTGTAATCCTTATGCCCGCTCGAGTCTAGGGATTAAGAGATAAAATACCAAGAACGATTTGTCTATTAAATCAGTACAAGACAAATCATTCCTAATGGTCAAATTCAATACGCCCCGGGCATATCTATATGATTCAATCAGTTTAGACAAACCAATTATCCGAATCACATAATAACATAAACCGACAGTTTGTGCAAAGCTATCTCGGTTACGAACCTCATTTATATATTATCTCTTTTAACCATTGATGAGATCTACTGTGTCACACAAGACACCTCATCATCTAATTACATAACATAAGTGGACAAGCAATGCACAACTAAATATAACAAAAACATAAATCGATATATTAACTGGGCAAAAGTATAACACAAGCATAGCTTATGTATTCAAATCTAACAAAAAAACTTGAGGTGCGGTTTTCCTCTAGGAAATCTGGCTGCGCTGACCAAGATATTCAGCGTCGCGTGGTATCAACGACAAAGGAGATTTCCGGCAGGAGCTTCGTTTATCGAGGTGGTGATTGTTCAGGTTTAATTATGTGTGTTGCTGATTTGGTTCGTTGGTTTGTTGCCCACACAACGTACGGATATGTCTAAGAGTCAGACAAGCGAATTCTTAAGGACACGCTTCAAGATGTCGATTTTTATCTTTACGCTTTTATTAGTTATCGTAAATTTATATGCGTGACAAATCGAATAGGGTAAACCAATATCCGGTGCTCGTGTGATATTTTAAAAGCAGTTTGAATCGGATTGCACGAGCACTCGGGTTTGATTGAGAATTTCCAATTTTGGAATGCATAGCATGAAAGTGAAATTTTTTTTATCCGACCCAGGCAGACAATTCCTTCAATTGGTATCAGAGCTAAGGTTTTTGCTTTGCTTTGTTCGATTTGTTGCAGGGTTTCTTTTATGCAGGTGGTTTGTTATCCCGGATATTATGGTTTATGTGTTTATATTTTATTAAACCCCAGGACATGTCCAGGTTGGTTTTTTGATATGAATGCGTGTAATAGTAAAACCATGAAGGAAACAGAACAAACTCGGGCTAAATCGAAATCTCACTTTCGTGCAATGCATTCCAGAATCGGAAACTTTCAACGAAGCTCTGGCTTAAATTCATTTTCCCATAAACAGATCTAGGCTTATACTTATTTAATTTATTAAATCGACAAACAACGGACAAAGATTACACCTTTAATTAAAAGCGAAAACTTTAAAGGTTATACCTTTGAAGCGAAGTCCAACGCAATAAGAAAAACCAAATCTTTATGCTGCGATCACAACCGAAATCCAAAGGATTACTCCAAGATGCCTCGAATATTGCGCGGGCAATAATCTATCAAGGTGTACTATCAAAGTCCACTAAAACCCACAAGAAAGTCTCTCAAAATCAGACTCAAATCTGCCCAAGAAACTGATTGGAAAACAACCGCCCCTTCCGCCATGACTAGGCCTCCAAACGCCACTACAAACTCACTCCGATCGCCGGTAAAGCCCTCACCCAGCCGTGATCTCGATAGTTCCCACCATGGATAACCGAGAGAGAGATCAACACGGTGAAGAACCAAATCAAACGCGCCAAAGATTGCAGTTTTAATCAGAATCGAACAACCCACTTATCGGCGGCCAAAATGGTTCAGTCCGGCTGAAATAAAAGAAAACCCAGTAGCTTCAAGGTCCAATCTTTTGGGCTGAATCCAATTTTAAGCAAGTGAGAAATCTAGTTGGTTTTTTTAGAAAGAACTCTTGAAGAAAGAGTTCTCTCTCTCGAACCTTCTCACTCAAGAAAACAAGAATTGCCTTGCAAGACTTCCTTAATATTTTTTTGGCCTTAAGTTATCTATTTATAGGGAGCTCCAATCGAGACCTAGTGGACTTTGAGTTGGGCATTTTAATTTGACTTTCGTTAATCGCTTAGTCTTTCCTAGACTAATCAACTCTAATTGACCCATTCGAATTAATTTCTTAACCCACTTCGTTAATTTAATTTAGTAGAACTCTTAGGATTAATTAATTCAAATAGAATTAATTTCTTAATCCACTTTGTCAATTAAATATTAATTAAACCTTTAGGATTAATTAATTCACTTTATCGATTAGTCAAATACATAATTAGTCGTGCCACTATCGAACTAACTATGGAACTACCGCTCAAAAATGACTTTGCACCGCGTCACTTTATTGTCTTCTATCTCCCCACATCAAAGATCTAGTGCTCGTCGGTTTATCAATTTACTGACAAACTAATTCACTGACTTCTTGATATCCGAGATTAGTGTCACTCGACCTTTTTATTATACCGAACGTAAAGTCCATTGGCCAAATTTGGTATAGCTCATCCCGGGAGCACCATCAACCCGACGAATCGGTATGTGGATTCCTCCGACTAGCAAAGGCACGTAAGAAGCTAAACACCGCATACCCAACCAATCGAGGTATAGGCCTCAATTGACCGCACTCTTTGGAAAATCAAAGCATACGATATCCAACTATCATGCCCGTCCCAATCTCGGGATTGAGAGACTGAATACTAGGACCGAATTGACTACGCCGATCAGTACAAGTCAATTCTATCCTCGTGCTCAATATGCCCTTGCCATATCCGTGTGATTTAATTAGTCTAGATAAACTAATTTCCAAATCACACGATAACCTATGCTGATAGTATGTTCAGACTATCTCAGTTATGAGCATACTTTAACCAATAGCGGTATCTACTGTGTCTTTTCACACCCCGTTATCTAGTTCTATGATATAATAGAACAATTTAATACTGAAACAAATGATATGTCATTTGTAGATATTAGTTTTTAATAAAAGCTATAGCTTTTCTGTATTCAAAACTAACAATCTCCCACTAATACTCAAAGCTATGCTAAGAAGTACAAAAACTGTCTAACCCACTATTACACTGCTGTCATAATGAAATCTACAGAACACCTTTAAGCTAACTCACATGGCTCCCTCAAAAATCTGACTTCCATGCCCCCCACATGTCTCACAAAAACTTTTGGGGTCAATGGCTTTGTGAAAGGATCTGCAAGGTTGTTATCTGATGCTATCTTCGCCATGGTCACATCTCCTCTCTTTACGATCTCTCATATTAGGTGGTAATTGCGCTCTATGTGTTTACTCGCTTTGTGGGATCGTGGTTCCCTCGAGTTAGCAACTGCACCATTGTTATCACAATAAACTGTGATAGACCTAGGCAACTCAGGAACCACATCTAAGTCCACCAGGAACTTTCGGAGCCATACAATTTCTTTCCCTGCCTCTGATGCGGTAACGTACTCAGCCTCCATGGTGGAGTCTACCACGCATTTCTGTTTGAAACTCTGCCATACTATGGCTCCACCTCTTAGAGTAAACACAAACCCAGAGGTAGACTTACTCTTGTCCATATCACCTTGAAAGTCCGAATCTGTGTAACCCAACGGTACAAGGTCCTGCGCTTTATAAACAAGGACATAATCTCTCGTCCTGCACAAATACTTAAGAATGTATTTTACCACCTCCCAGTGAGCCTTCCCAGGGTTACTCTGATATCTGCTAACCATGCCAACGGCAAAGCAAATATCAAGCCTCGTATATAACATAGCATACATGAGGCTACCCACTGCAAAAGCATAGGTTACCGCCTATATGGCATCTATCTCCTCAACAGTCTTGGGACACTGCTCATTCGATAGATGCACTCTATGCCTGGAAGGTAGTGAACCCCTCTTGGAGTTTTGTATGTTAAAATGGGCCAAAATCGTGTCTATATAGGATGCCTTGAAGAGAGTCAGAAAACGTCTCCTACGATCTCGAATAATCTTGATCCCAAGGATATGTCCAGCCTCTCCCAAATCCTTCATATCAAATTGCCTGGACAGCCATGCCTTTACGTTTGGCAACACCTTCTTACTGTTGCCAATCAGAAGAATGTCATCTACGTAAAGTGTGAGGAACACCACTGTATCATTATCACGCTTGCGATATACACACTGCTCATCTAGACACTGAGTGAATCTATAGGACTGGATAACCTCGTCAAAATGGATGTTCTAAGATCTGGATGCTTGCTTAAGACCATAAATGGACCTCCTAAGCCTGCATACCTTGTGTTCTTGGTCCTGAACAATGAAACCCTCTGGTTGCTGCATAAACATGGTCTCCTCAAGACTTCCATTAAGGAAAGCTGTCTTGATGTCCATCTGCCAAATCTCATAGTCCATATAAGCAGCTATGGCCAAGAGAATCCGGATCGACTTAAGCATAGCTACCAGGGAAAAGGTCTCCTCATAATCGATACCCTTTTCCTGAGTATACCCCTTCACCACAAGCCTTGCCTTGAAGGTATCAACCCTTCTGTCAGATCATCTCTTTCGCTTGTAGACCCATTTGCACCCAATAGGCCGAAACCCATCAGGAAGGTCTACCAACTCTTAGACCTTATTTAAGTCCATAGAACCCATTTTAGCAATCATCGTTCTCTACCAAGAATCTGTATCTTGATCCCGAAGAGCCTTATTGTAGCTAACTGGGTCTGGTTCATGAGCGCCAGGGATAAAGTCAGAAAACTCACCTAAACCCATGTACCTCTTGGGCTGTCTGGTAACCCTTCCACTACAACAAGGAGCAACCTGTACAAGAGCATCATCTGTGATAGTGTGTGCAGTCTCTTGTGGTGTGTCTTCCTGTACTCGTGCATATGGACTAATTAACTGACTTCTAAGCTCTTCCAATACTATCTTGCTGCTTGACTTGTGATCTAAAATATAGTCCTCCTCAATAAATCTGGCATTGGTGCTGATCACCACCTTCTGATCCTGAGGAATATAAAATAAACCACCTCTTATTCCTTTGGGGTAGCCTATAAACAACATAGCCTTGGTTCTTGCCTCTAACTTGCCTGCATCTGCCTCCAGCACATGTGTTGGACAACCCTAAATCTTGAGTTGTCTAAAACAAGGTTTTCGCCCAGTCCACAACTCTACTGGGGTCAAAGGCACAGACTTGGATGACACAAGGTTGACGATAAAACATGTTGTCTCTAAGGCATAACCCCAAAACGAGATAGGCAACTCACTGTAACTCATCATTGATCTAACCATATCCATAAGAGTCCTGTTCCTCCTCTCTACTACACCATCCTGCTAGGGTGTGCCAGGTGCAAACAACAGCTACTGAATACCCACCTCTGAAAAATAGGACCTAAATTCACTAGAGAGGTATTCACCACCGCGATCATATCGCAAAGACTTGATACTCTTACCCAAATTGTTCTGCACCTCAGCCTTAAACTCTTTGAAATTGCCAAAACATTCAGACTTGTGGCGCATCAGGTATATGTATCTATATCTAGAGTAATCATCCGTGAATGTCACGAAATACTCATAACCACCTCTAGCCCGAACTAACATAGGCCCACACAAGTCAGAATGAATCAACTCTAAAACCTCATTGGCCCTATACCCATTTGCCTTGAAAGGCCTCTTGGTAATCTTACCCTCCAAGCATGACTCGTAGGTCGGATAACTGTCAATCTCCAATGAGCCCAAAGGCCCATTATTGACCAACCTTTGAATTCTACTAAGGTTGATATGACCTAGTCTCATGTGCCAAAGATAAGTTTGATTCAAAGGGGAATACTCTTTTCTCTTATTATGATTCGGTGATGAGTTACTAGTTTCAACATTTTGCATTACTGGGGAGTATGTCTTGATTAAAAATAGATTGTTAAGTAATGTATTGGAACATATAAGCTTCTGGTTCTTTCTAATAAAAACAGAATCATCAGAAAAAACACACTTATAACCATCCAAAATAAGTCTAAGAAACTGAAAGTAAATTCTTCCAAAAACTGGGTACATATAGACAATCCTTTAAATTTAAAACTGAGTCTGAAAAATAAATACATAAAACTCCCATTGCAACAATCGAAACTCTGGTAGTATCCCCAAGGTAGAACTGCAACTCTCCCTCTCTAAACAGCCGGGTCACTTGGAACCCCTGCAAAGAATTACAAATGTGATCAGTGGCTCCTGAATCCACACACCAAGTATCCGTGGGAATCGCCGCTAAATACCTCTCAGTAACTAAGGAAAATTTGCACATACCTCGAGGCTTCTGGCAATCCTTCTTCCAATGTCCCGCCTTGCCACATCTGAAGCACTTGCCTTTCGGATTATGCTTGTTGGCAATGCCTGCCTTGGGTCCATGATCAGCAGGTCCTGTTTTATGGCCTCTCTCCCTCTTATGCTTTTTGGTTTAGGGCCCAGCAGAGGAACGTGAGGGACAATCAGTAGCCAAGGCTTGCTTCTTCTCTGCGAAGAGGCCCTAAGCAGACACCAATGCAGTCATGAGCTCGGGAAGTGAATATGAGAGCTTGCCCATATTGTAGTTCAATTGAAACAACTCAAAACTGGGAGGCAAGCTCTGGAGGATGATATCAACCTGGGTCTCCCCATCAATATCACCTCCCAATACCTCGATCTCATTGATGCAATTGATCATGTCCAATACGTGATCCCTCACTGAGGTGCCTTCAGCCATCCTAGCATTCATGAGTTTCTTCATAGCTGACTGCTTAGCTGCCCTGCCCTGCCCTGATGTCCAAACATCTCCCTGAGGTTGAGCATCATATCGTAGGCTGAGGTAAACAACTGATGCTGGTGCTGAAGTACACTCGACATAGAAGCCAAAATGTAGCACTGGGTGGCATCATCGCTGGTCATCTCATCAGCTTTATGCCACCTCGTATATGGCTCTCGCTGCTTAGGGGTGGCATCATCGCTGGGCTTAGGGGGGGCACTCCTCAGTGAGCACGTATTTGTAACCCTTAGCAGTAAAGACAATGTCCAGGTTATGTTTCCAATCAATGTAATTAGGAACCGTAAGTTTGTTTTGATTCAATATGATAGCTAGAGGGTTGAACGACATATCAACAATTGAAAAATAAACAGTAAAGTTTCGGTATTACCTTTTCAAAAATATTGAAATCCTCAAAAAAACAATATAATCTTCTACCAACATCTCTCACACCGGGATTAACGCAGGTCACGATGGGTGAACGTCTACGCCAACCCACATTTGTTCGAGAAGAACCAAAGGTCATTAATTTCATTATCTGATCAACGATCATATAATCAATGAAATTAATAGTTGATAATTTTAGCCGTACATGAAGATAGCGTAACCTCGATGAGAGGAATACTAAAAATTGTACACTAAGTGTATGCCATTACATGACTTCTATGTTTCTTACTTAGGATACTATTGCACCTCGGATGGCGAGGGTGTCGCAACTTTCTCCAATTAAACTCACTATAGTCATCCCTTTAGAAATTCATTCCGGTGATATCTGTGGTTGAAAAGTCATCCGATAAGGAGGAAGGTCTAAGCCAGCACGCAAGTTTAACCACATCACCAATGAACCCATAATGGAGGCCATAGGGATATTTACCAACCCGCTTCCACTTAGATTTTTAAGTTTGAGGATTTTTGCGTTTTAACATGCAATATCTTAACTATGGATATTCGCACCCATAAAACCGTTGGAGTTTTAATATGCGAATAATCTACCTTAGTTAATTGCACTTTACCTTTTAAAACTGTTTAGTTTGGTTTTTGTTCATGCAAAATAAAATGAAAACACACAATCAATGAAAAGACATAAACACGGGAAATTAAAGAAATAAAATTTCCCGACTATTATGGCCTTCTCTATCGTTGATTCCTTGACGCCTCGGTGACACGTCCCGTCATGTCTTTCCCACTGGTTATTTGGATTCCTCTCGATTTGCCCGGGTTTTCTTAATTTACTACGTAACTAGGAATCACCCAAAATTACGAGAAACCAAAACCCAAAAATATAAGTTACCCAAAATAACGTCTTCGTCATAATACATAAATTCTTATATACAAGGCATTTTTCTAGGAATTTAAAGACGACAACATTAGATTAAATCCTAATACAAGATTTATCTAATCCTACATGGCTTCCAGCTCGTGGTTATTACTATTACAGACATTTTCATTCAAAAACAATACGAGCCCAGACATGTCCTGGGGTTTATGAATAAAAAATAAATTCTACCATAATAGCCGGAAAACTAATAACCACCTGTTTAAACATTTTGAGAAAAATAATAATGCCAAAATAAAGCTGTGTAATAAATTAAACAAGTATAAAGCCAAAACACTCGCTCTGATACAAATTTGAAGAAAAACAGAACAAGCCCGGGCTAAATCGAAAATCTCACTTTCGTGCAATGCATTCCAAATTCGGAAACTTTCGATGAAACTCAGGCTCAAATTTATTTTCCCATGAACGGATCTAGGCTTATACTTATTTAATTTATTAAATCGACAACTAACGCACAAAGATTACACCTTTAATTAAAAGCGGGAACTTTAAAGGTTATACCTTTGAAGCGAAATCCAACGCAATAAGAAAAACCAAATCTTTATGATGCGATCACCACCGAAATCCAAATGATTACTCCAAGATGCCTAGAATATTGAGTGGGAAATAATCTATCGAGGTGTACTATCAAAGCCAATGAAAGCCCACAAGAAAGTCTCTCAAAATGGGACTCAAATCTGCCCAAAAAACTGATTGGAAAACAACCGCCCCTTCCGCCGTGACTAGGCCGCCGACTGCAACCGTTAAAGCCCTTACCCAGCCATGATCTAGATAGTTCCCACCATGGATCACCAAGAGAGATATCAACACGGTGAAGAATCAAATCAAATGCGCCAAAGATTGCATGTTTAATCGGAATCGGACAACCTACACAACGGCGGCCAAAATGGTTCAGTCTGGCAGAAATAAAAGAAAACCCGGCAGCTTCAAGGTCCAATCTTTTGGGATGAATCTAATTTTAAGCAAGTGAGAAATCTATTTCGTTTTTGAGAAAGAACTCTTGAAGAAGAAGTTCTCTCTCTAGAACCTTCTCACTCAAGAAAACAAGAATTGTTTTGCAAGACTTCCTTAATATTTCTTTGGCCTTAAGTTATCTATTTATAGGGAGCTCCAATGGACACCTAGTGGGCTTTTGAGTTGCGCCTTTTAATTTGACTTTCGTTGACCCCTTAGTCTTTCCTAGACTAATCAACTCCAATCGACCCATTCGAATTAATTTCTTAACCCACTTCGTTAATTTAATTTAATCGAACCCTTAGGATTAATTAATTCTAATAGAATTAATTTCTTAATCCACTTTGTCAATTAAATATTAATTAAACCTTTAGGATTAATTTATTCATTTTGTCGATTAGTCAAATACATAATTATTCGTACCACTATTGGACTAACTATGGAACTACAGTTCAAAAACAACTTTACATCGCGCCACTTTATTGTCTTCTATCTCCCCATATCAAAGATCTAGTGCTCGTCAGTTTATCAATTTACTGACAAACTAATTCACCGACTTCTTGATATTCGAGATTAGTACCACTCGACCTTCTTATTATACCAGACGTAAAGTCCACTGGCCATATTTAGTGTAATAAACCTTACGAGCTCATCTCGGGAGCACAATAAACTCGGTGAACCGGTACGTGGATTTCTCCGACTAGCAACGGCACGTAAGAAGCTAAACACCGCATACCAAACCTACCGAGTTATAGGCCTCAATTGACCGCACTCTTTGGTAAATCAAAACATACGATATCCAACTCTCACGCCCGTCCCAATCTCGGGATTGAGAGACTGAATACTAGGACCGAATTACTATGCCGATCAATACAAGTAAATTCTATCCAAATTAATCATGCTCAATATGCTCCCCGACATATCCGTCTGATTTAATAAGTCTAGATAAACTAATTTCCAAATCACACGATAACCTATACCGATAGTTTGTTCAGACTATCTCAGTTATGAGCATGCTTTTTATATATCAATACTTTAACCAATAACGGTATCTACTGTGTCTTTTCACACCCCGTTATCTAGTGATATAATGGAACAATTTAATACTGAAACAACATGATATGTCATCTATGGATATTATTTTTTGATACAAGCCATAGCTTTTCTGTATTCAAAACTAACAAACCACGTGTTGGAAGCCGTGTAGGATTAGATTAAATCTGTAGTAGGATTTTTTCTATGTAATTTTCGTTTTTTATTTTCCTAGAAATATTTAGCCTTGTATATAGGAAAATATATAATAGCGAATACGTTTTTGTGTACGACTTGAATTCGTGGGTTTTGTTTTATCGCAATTTGGGTGATTCCAAAGATTGCGTAGAAAATCAAAAAAAACCTGGCGAATTCTGAGGAGACCAAATAAAGAGTAGGAGCGGAACGGAAGACCCAGAAGGTGACCCTAGTGAAGGATTCTCTGGTAAACGGGGCACACCACTACGTGCAGGCCCAACACGTGGCCCAACTGGCTACGTGTATAGCCCGTTTTTCCCGAGCTAGTTTCGATATCTTTCAAGTTTAAGACTCAATCTATTAGAGTGACGTGACAGGACACGCGAACAAGGCAATGGATAGAAGCAATAATTATGAAGACCATAATAGTTAGGAAATTTAATTATGCAATTATTTCCTATTTTTATGATTTAAATTATTTGTTACATGTTTTAATTTGTGCTCTATTTTGATGCTTGATTTAATGCATGTGGTTTTTGAGACCCCTGGTATTGACAGATATGAATATATGATAATATGAAAACGTAACATACTTTGAGGTATGTGGCTGAAGTTCTAGAGCCATAATTGAGATAATGAGAAGTTAAAATCATAATTGAATAGTGAAATCAAAAGACTGAAAGGCAAAAAAATTAATAAATCATAAGAATAAAGGCCTAAAGAGCAATTAGTAAGAAATCAAATTAATTAGGGGAAAAGTAATGGGAAATAACAAAAATAAAAAAAGAAGAAAAATGAGGAAAGGACATGTGGCAGACTTATTCATCTCTATCTCCTCCAAGCGTCTACACCTTCATCCCTTTCATTTCTTCATCATCTCCACCGCTCAAACTCTTTTCCCTTGTGATCTCACACCCTTCCACCAACGCCTCCAACTATCTTCCCTCCAATTTGAGGTTTTAAAACCCAACGGGACAAAAAGAATTGTTAATCAACAAATCATCAAGAACTACTTATCTGCTTGGTTTCTTCTTCATGATAGAAACCTCAATCTAAGACCCAACCTCATGTTTTTCTCAATCCAATTCAACCTGATTTATAAAACTTACTAGAGTTCGTAGAAAACCTAACTAGAAACTAGTTGAGGTAGAATCGATAATTATGGATTTGGGTCACCAAGGAACCGATCAGGGAAGGGGCTGCTCAAACTTCTTAGAATAAACAAGAGCCTAAATGGATACATAATCATCAATCGATCCCTAACTATCCAGTTGAGGTAATAATTCTCTTGTTTTGATTTTGGCATCTAAAATTATTGGATAGAAATGCAGTTCATAGTTGTTTGGTACTTCTTAAAGGTTAGGTTGAACTATGCTATGAAACTGGGTATTGGGTTTGAATGTGCAATGAGATGGATATTCCCTCTGCACCATTTGTGTGTGTTTTGGTGTTTGACTTGGATTGGTTAACTAATAGAGACTGAATTAGATTACGTATTTAAGATGTGTTGATGGTGAGGAACTGGGAATATACACTACTAAATTATATGATGTCGTGTTTGTCTAGTATTCAAATTTTTGATCTTGCAGTAGTTCTCTAGACATTTTCTTAGTGAATATAGGAAAGGTGAAGTCTGTGTTGAAGATTACATAAGTGTAAACCTCACTTTTGTGCAATGCATTCCAGAATCGGAAGCTTTCGACCAAGCTCAAGCTCAAATTCATTTACCCATGAACGGATCTTGGCTTATACTTATTTAATTTATTAAATCGACACAAAAGATGCAATCTTTTAATTATAGCGGAATATTCAAAGATTATACCTTTTGTAGCGAAGTCCCTTGCAATAAGAAAAATCCAATCTTTGAGCGAATTCCAATAGAAATCCAAAAGATTACTCTGTAGAAACTTTGAATATTGCGTGGGCAATAATCTATCGAAGTCTACTTGCTTAGCCCACGAAAACCCACAAGAAAAATCACTCGAAAAAGATAATAGCTGGCCCAAAACTTTTCTTGAAGCTTAGCCGCAAAAACCCACAAAAAAATTGCACCTTTCTTCGGCTGCAAGAAACTGGACAGCCAATGATCTAGACACTTTACCCAGCCACGATCTGCACCACTGCTGTTGCGGATCACCAAGAACAAGCAAGAGATCAATGCAGCAACAGTAGGATCAGCACCCCAGATTAATGCCCAGAATCACCGGAAATAAGAACAGCTGCCGGACTGAAGAAAAAATCACGTAGTAGTCGGGCTTTGAAGAAAACCGGGCAGTAGGGTTTTTTTAAATACAAAATTTCAGCAGCCAAGCTTCACAAAGTTTATACCTTTGGACCTTATCTAATTCGAAAAGTGAGATATCAAGTTCGACTTCGAGAAAGAAACTTCAAGAAGTAGAAGATCTCTCTCTAGAACTTTCTCACTCTAAAAGGGGCAATACTTGTCTTGCAAGATTTTTCTTAGCTTCCTTTGGTCTCAAGTTTTCTATTTATAGGAGCTTTAATGGAGACCTAATGGGCTCTCGAGTTGGGTCTTTTAATTTGACTTTCGTTGACCGCTAAGTCTTTCTCGACTAATCAACTCCAATCGACCCATTAAAATTAATTTCTTAACCCACTTCGTTAATTTAATTTAATCGAACCCTTAGAATTAATTAATTCAAATAGAATTAATTTCTTAATTCACTTTGTCGATTAAATATTAATTAAACCTTTTGGATTAATTAATTCACCTTATCGATTAGTCAAATGCATAATTAGTCGTGCCACTATCGGGCTAATTATGGAACTACCGCTCAAAAACAACCTTACATCGCGCCATTATATTTTATTCTATCTTCCCACATTAAAGATCTAGTGCTCGTCGATTTATCAATTTACTGACAAATTAATTCACCGACTTCTTGGTATCCGAGATTAGTACCACTTCATCCTTTTATTATACCAGACATAAAGTCCACCGGTCGGGTTTAGTATAATAGAGCCTACGAGTTCATCTCGGGAGCACCATCAACCCGGCGAACTGGTACGTGGATTCCTCCGACTAGCAACGGCACGTAAGAAGCTAAACACCGCATACCCAACCTACCGAGGTATAGGCCTCAATTTGACCGCACTCTTTGGCAAATCAAAGCATACAATATCCAACTCTCACGCCCGTCCCAATCTCGGGATTGAGAGATTGAATACTAGGATCGAATTGACTACGCCGATCAGTATAAGTCAATTCTATCCAAACTGGTCGTGCTCAATATGCCCAGGGCATATCCATGTGATTTAAACTAGTTTAGATAAACTAATTTCCAAACCACATGATAACCTATACCGATACTATGTTCAGACTATCTCGGTTATGAGCATACTTTTAATATATCAATACTTTAACCAATAACGGTATCTACTATGTCTTTCCTCACCCCGTTATCTAGTTCTATGTTAGAAAGGAACAAATTTATACCGAAACAAAATGATATGTCAACTGTGGATATTAGTTTTTGATACAAGCCATAGCTTTTCTATATTCAAAACTAATATCTAAAAGATGGCAGCTAGCATGGCTTTTCTTGAAATTCCATAAGATCCTGTTTTGAGCATAGAATTTTGGAACCTTGTATCTCCGTCATCTTAGATCCGATTTCAGCAAACGTTATTTTGATTCAAAACTTATTCAATCAGGATTTCAAAAAAAATTCTAGCTTACAATGTGGATCTTTGAATTGCTCAGAAAGCTCCTTTAAAGTCAGACTGCCATTGCTGTTCCCTGAAGAAATTCTGCATTCGTTGTTAACTTTGAAAAATCATATCTCCTTCATCCCTTGTCCAATTTGATCAAGCCATAGCTTGTTTTAAACCTCTTATCAAAAGGATTATAGAAATTTTACGGCTTCTCATTTGGCATGGTAAATATTCCAAAAACTTTTTTCGAAGGAGGGTTTGTATTGCAAAATTTTTGAAAAGTCCTGAACTAGTCATTTAACTTTAAAGTTTCATATCTTCCTCATTCCTTACCCGATTTGACCAAAATTTAGCTTATTTTGATCCTCACAAATCAAGGTTTATTCTGAAACTTGTATCTTGTAAAATGGTTTTACAGACCTTCCAGAATATTGTTTTAAACAGAGCTACATTCCTATTGAGTAGTCTTTCCATGAATTACTATCCTAAGATTGTTCCTTGGTGAGTTATGACTTATAGTTTGGATGTTACTGGATGTGGCTAGACGTATCCAGATGTGGCTAGATGTTTCTAGACATGGTTAGATGTGGCTAGATGTATCCAGACGTGGCTAGAAGTTGTTCATGTAAGCAGAGATTCTGCAGTTACTATCCAACTTTGAAATTCCATATCTCCCTCGTTTCTTATCCGTTTTGACCAAACTTTGGCTTGTTTAGAACCTATTTCTGCTAGAATTATTCAGAATTTTGAAACTACTCAATTGGATTTTTAAATCATCCAAAAAGTATTCTTGAAGTAGGAGTGCTAATACAGATTTTTCTGAAATTGCTTATTAGAGTAGCCAACTTCAAAACTGTGTAACTCCCTCATTTTGTATTCGATTTGAATAAACCATATTACGTTTTAAACCTATTTTAATAAGTTTTACTCAGAAATTCATAGAGTTAAGTTTGGCTTTCTATATTTTCCAAAACACAGCAAAGAACAGAGCTGCGTTCTGCAGCAGTTTTCTGAAAATTGAAGCCACCCTTGAAATCTTGGAAGTTCTTTTCTTACTCTTCTATGTTTTAACTTTTGTGGAAAATTCTGGTGTTTGAACATTCTCTTTTTTTTGGAAAATATCATAGTGCTTCTGAGAAGTTTCTCCCTTCCTTTGTTTACCTTTTGACTTGTTTTTCCTTTAAATCCCTTAACTAGGAATGTTATTTTGCTCAAGAGACATAACTTGAAACCTGTACCCTACTTTAGACTAGAAGAAGTAAATTGTCTACGCTAGTTGAAAAGACATGTAAGAAGGAAGAGAACCTAAGTCTTAAAGTTGGTAACCATGACTTTTTTTCCTTGTTGTAGGAACTCAACGGGACAAAGGCGACCATCCAAAACCTTGAAGATTGGTGAGTGTTCTCGCTATTTTCTTCTTGTGTAAATGATTTTCTATCACCTATACGTGTTTTGCATATATGTATAATATATATTTATATCCGTGTATATCCCTTTATCTCATGCCGAATGATTTATACATGTTACTGATTGGATTGAACGACTATTGCTTGACATTACTGTTACGGTAGTGTAAATGGTTACTCGGGTATACCTTAATTGTAATTGTAACTGTTGGCCGTAATGGGGATCGCCGACCCTCTATGATTGAGCTGAACTCTCCAGGCCAGCGACGGGCTCAGCTGGTTGAGTAAAGCTATCAGGAGGTACTATTTTAGCTAGCTACGCTGACCGTTAAGAGCAAAGGTTGATCGATAGTGCGGGACACCGCACAAACTGGTGTAGTATGTTGTTAGTTCGCTTCTTTGGGTTCGGGTAGCCCAAGGTGAATGCTAGCCATGCTAAATGAGCATTGATTAATTTACTGAATGGAAGCTCCATTGTTGAGCTAAATGTGTTTTAATTGAAATGATTATTTCCTTGTTATATCTTTACCGAATTTGAAACTGAATTTTGCATTGAATACTTTAGCAAACTATTGTTTTAAGAATAAAAGAGAACCTCACGGGCGTTAGCTCACTGTCAGATCAGAGTGGCGCAACGACTAAACTAATGGTTAGAGTTCTTAGGATTTCAACCCAATCGTTACATTAGTAAACATGTTGTATCTTGCCATTGTATGTATAAAGGCATTAAATAGGATCTTAGGTTCTAACTTTGTAATTCCATTCATTAAGATTTGTAGTTTTCAAAAGACCTGGCGCGAGTCAGGCAGACATCCGATTAAACTTCCGTATTGGATAGGGAGTCTGGTTGGGGTGTTACATGGTTTTATGGATGCATGTAACTTAGGATTAGTGAATTGCATGTTAAAATCGAAAAAACCCTAATTCTAATCTAAGAATCTAAGTGGGCACGGGTTGGTTAATATTCTCATGGCCTCCATTACGAATACATAAGTAATGTGGGTGTACTTACGCGTTGGCATTAGGGCTTTCCTCCATATTGGATGAGTCTTATCCATAAGATCACTAGGTTGAATTTCTAAGTAAGATGACTATAGTAGGTTAAATTGAAGAATGCGATACCCTCTCTATCCGAGGCGCACTATCCTAGGTAACAAACTTAGAAGTCACGTAATGGCATACACTTAGTGTACAAATACTAGTATTCCTCCCATCAAGGTTACGCTGCTCTTGTGTATGGCTAAAAGCACTGACTATTAGTTTCACTGATCAATAGATCATTTGGTTAGATAGTGAAATTAATGAACCAGGTTTTTCTCGAATGAACGTGGATTAATGTAAACATCCACACTATCATAGCTTGCGTGAATCCCGGTGAACGAGATGTCGGTGGATTTAAATTAGATTTTATTGTTTAAAGGGAATACAATATTTTTTGAATTTTAGGATTAGTTTTCTGAAACATTTTCTGTTTATTTATTTTTCAGTTATCAATATGGCTTTCAATCCTTTAGCTACGATATTAAAAGAGAACAAATTAACTGGTCCAAATTTTGTCAATTGGAATCAAAACTTGGACATTGTCCTAACAGCTGAGCAGTACAAGTTCGTGTTCACTGTGTTAGTTTTGAATACAGAAAAGCTATGACTTGTATAAAAAACTAATATCCACAGATGACATATCATTTTGTTTCAGTATTAAATTATTCCATTATATCATAGAACTAGATAACGGGGTGTGGAAAGACACAGTAGATACCGTTATTGGTTAAAGTATTGATATATAAAAAGTATGCTCGTAACTGAGATAGTCTGAACATACTATCGGTATAGATTATCTTGTGGTTTGGAAATTAGTTTATCTAGACTAATTAAATCACACGGATATGCCCAGGTTATATTGAGCACGACAAGTTTGGATAGAATTGACTGGTACCGATCAGCGTAGTCAATTCTGTCCTAGTATTTAGTCTCTCAATCCCGAGATTGGGACGGACATGAGAGTTGGATATCGTATGCTTTGATTTGCCAAAGAGTGCGGTCAATTGATGCCTATACCTCAGTAGGTTGGGTATGCGGTGTTTAGCTTCTTACGTGCCGTTGCTAGTCGGATGAATCCACGTACCGGTTCACCGGGTTGATGGTGCTCCCGAGATGAGCTCATAAGGTTTATTATACTAAATCTGGGCAGTGAACTTTACGTCCGGTATAATAAGAAGGTCGAGTGGTACTAATATTGGATACCAAGAAGTGGTGCATTAGTTTGTCAGTAAATTGATAAACCAACGAGCACTAGATCTTTGATATGGGGAGATAGAAGAAAATAAAGTGGCGTGATGTAAAGTCATTTTTGAGCAGTAGTTCCATAGTTAGTCTGATAGTGGTACGACTAATTATGTATTTAACTAATCAACAAAGTGAATCAATTAATCCTAAAGGTTTAATTAATATTTAATTGAGAAAGTGGATTAAGAAATTAATTCTATATGAATTAATTAATCCTAAGGGTTCGATTAAATTAAATTAACGAAGTGAGTTAAGAAATCAATTCGAATGGGTCAATTGGAGTTGATTAGTCTAGGGAAGACTAAGCGGTCAACGAAAGTCAAATTAAAAGGCCCAACTCAAAGGCCAACTAGGTCTCTATTAGAGCTCCCTATAAATAGAAAACTTGAGGCCAAAGAAAAGTTAAGGAAGTCTAGCAAGACAACTCTTGCTTTCTTGAGTGAGAAGATTCTAGAGAGAGAATTTTTTCTTCAAGAGTTCTTTTTCAAAAATGAATCAGATTTTTCACTTGCTCAAGGTTGGATTCAAACCAAAGATCACACCTTTTTTGTTTGGGTTTTCTTCCCCGATTTTATTCTCGCCTATTAAGGACTACCGCTGCTTGATTTCCGGCACCGGGTTTGTTTTGTTCGGTGAGTTTGATTCGGCCTGAACTTCATTGATCTCTTATTGGTGATCCGAAGGCAGCAGCTTGGTATTTCACGATCGGGTAGTTCAAATTCTGGCAATCAACGTGGTATTTTTGATCAAAAGGCAGCAGCTTTAAACGGTTGGCGGTGGCATATTTTGGATTAAGGTTGTGATCAGATTTTGGATTTTTCGATTCCAATTTTGAGAGATTTTCTTACGGGTTTTCGTTGGCTTCGCGAGTACACTTCGATAGATTATTGCCCAAGTAATATTCGAAGTTTCTAGGAGTCATCTTTTGGATTTCGGTGGTGATTGCAAGCAAAGATTTGGTTTTTCTTATTGCATTGGACTTCGCTTCAAAGATATAACCTTTATGTTTTCCGCTTTTAATTAAAGGTTGATTTTTTTGTGCGTTGTTTGTCGATTTAATAAATTAAATAAGTATAAGCCTAGATCCGTTTAGGGGAAAATGAATTTCAGCCTGAGCTTCATCGAAAGTTTCCAATTCTGGAATGTATTGCACGAAAGTAAGATTTTTGATTTAGCCCGAGCTTGTTCTGTTTTCCTTCACACTGAGGTGTGCCCTGACATGCCCACTGATGAAACGCCTAAAGCATATCAGAGGTGAAGAAAGGCTGATGAGATGGAAAAGTGCTACATTCTGGCTTCCATGTCAAATGTTTTGCAGCATCAGCATCAGTCAATGATCTCTACTATTGACATGATGGCTAATATGGGGCAGATGATTGGTCATCAAGGTAGGGCGGCAAGACAGGCAGCCATGAGAAAGACAATGAACACCGAAATGGCTGAAGGCACCCCAGTGAGAGATCATGTCCTTGACATGACCAGTAACATCAATGAAGTGGAGGTATTGGTGTTAGGTGAATACTGAAAAGTTTAGCTTGTATGAACACTATTTTCCCAGTTTATATATATCGATTTTAATTGTTTTAGTTAATTTTTCATATTTATTTATATAGCCCATTTATATCATATGACTAGATGGTGAGGTGTTAGGTATGACACAATAGATCTCATTGTTGGTTAAAGTTATGATTTATAAACTAGGCTTATGACTGAGATAGTTTTGGACATACTGTCGGTTTAAGTCATTATGTGATTATGATGTTAGTTTGTCTAGACTAATTGAATCATATAGATATGCCCGGGGTATATTTAGCATGACCAATTAGATTTGATTTAACTTGTACTGATCTATTGTAGTTAATTCGAATCTTAAATTCTGTCTCTTTATATTTAAGATGAGGATAGACATGAGGATTAGACATAGTGTACTTTAATCTGCCAAAAAGTGTGGTCTCTTGAGGCATATAATCTCGGTAGGTTAGATGCACATATTTAGTTGCTTGGTGTGCTATCGCGAGTCGAAATGAAACCTTGTACCTGTGCATCTGGGGTAATGGTGCTCTCGAGATTATGTTGAAAAGTTTGTTGTACAAAATCTGGCCAGTGGATTTATGTCCGGTATAGTAATAAAGTCAAGTGGTGCTAGTATTGGATAATAAGAAGTCGATTAATTAATTTATCAGTAAATGAATAAAATTGACGAGCACTATATCTTTGATGTGGGGAGATAAAGAATAAAGAATAATTAATTTAATTTAATTTCAGTTGTTCCGGAAGTAATTCTGTTGTAGGATGGTAGTGTACTAATTAATCCATTAGTGGTACGATTAATTATGTATTGAGTTAATTGATAAAGTAGAATTAATTAATTAATCCTGATGGTCAATTAGTAAGTTGACAAAGTGAAATTATTTAATTAATTAATTAAGTCTCAAAGTTCAATTAGAATTAGGAAATTCAAGAGATTAGGAAATCTATTTGGATTTGGAAGCTAATTAGTTTTGGTTACTAATTCGATTTGGGAACTAATTAAAACCAAAACCCAATAGGAACACCAATCCTAAATCAACTTGGGGTCTCTCTTGTAACTCTATAAATAGACAAGAGATTAGCAATACAAGATATAAGTTTATATAATTTAAGAAACTAGAGAGAGAAAGCTAGAGAGAGAAAAAGAAGAGAAATCAATTCTTCAATGTTTCTCCCTCGAAACTATTATGTAGAAACTGGCGAGTGGCAGCTTTCGAATTCTCGGCCGGCGCGTGAGATCGGTGAGCGGTGAGAGTTTTCTCAGGCGGGCTGCGCGTATGACCACGCGCGGGTGTTGGCGGCGGCTAGGAAACTCTTTTGTATTGCTGATCAATTAGGTTCGTTGCCCACAAAACGTGCGAGCTGGTCATGAGTCATACAAGTGAATCACTTAAGTATACGCTTCAAGAGGTTATTCTTTTACTTCCGCTAATTAAGGTTTTATTTGTTGTGTGACAAATCAAATAAAGTAAAAATAAGATCTTGTGCAATGGTATTTCAAGTAAGGATTGGAATAGTATTGCACTAGAGCTTAGGTCTCATCAAAAGTTTCGATTCTGGAATGCAATGCACGAAAGTAAATTTTTGATCGGGTTCAGGCAAATAATCTTTCAATTGGGAGGTGAGATTGATGCGGAAATGCAAGTTGACATGATCATCAAGAACTTGCCTAAAATCTTTTAGCAGTTTTGACTGAATTACAATATGAATCAGAGAGTCTACACTCTATCCGAGCTCTTAACTGAATTGGTGTCTGCTGAAGGGCTCTTTTATGAAAAAAAGCAAGCTTTAGTCACAGTCAAAGCTCAAGGTTCCTCTTCGAAGCCTAAGGCTGGAAAGAATAAGAAGAAGAAAGCCCAGAAGACTGTCAATCATGCGCCTAAGCCAGATATATCTAAGAATAAGAAGTCGAAAGGCAAATGTTTCAATTGTGACGAGACATTGGAAATCAGATCCAAAGTTCAAAGGTACGATAGTTTCTTCCTTAATTACTAAGACATGTTTAGCGGTGATTCTCACAGATACTTGGTGTGTGGATTCTGACACCACTGGCCATGTTTGTAATTTTTTGCAGGGGTTCCAAACAACCCAGAACCTTAGAGAATACAAGATGTAAGTCTACTTGGGTGACACCACGAATGTGTCAGTCACTGCAGTGGAGAAATTAAGCTGAATTTCAAGAATTCTAGTCTAGTTTTAAATAATTGTCTTTATGTTCCTAGTTTTAGAAAGAACCTTGTTTCAATTTCTAAGATTTTAAAGGATGGTTATGAGTTTTTTTTTCCTATAAATCTTTATGTATTAGAAGAAATAAAAAACTCATTTGTTCTGGTTTATTAGTAGATAATTTGTTTATTTTAAAACCAACTTCTCCTACAAGACACGCAACAGCAATTCAAACATCATTAAACCATAATAAGAGGAAAGAACCTTCTGAGATGAACAAAACGTATCTTTGGCACCTTAGACTAGGTCATATTAACCTTAGTTGGATTCAAAGGTTAGTCATTGCTGGACCTTTATGTTCACTAGAAGTTGACAATTACTCAACTTCTGAATCTTGCTTAAAAGGTAAAATAACCAAACGCCCTTTCAAGGACATGGGGTGTAGAGCCAAAGAAGTGTTAGAGTTGGTTCATTCAGACTTGTGTGGACCAATGTCAATACAAGAAAGATGAGTTATCAAATATTTTGTGACATCCATGGATGATTACTCAATGTACGGATACATTTATTTGATGCGTCACAAGTCTGAGTGCTTTCACAAGTTCAAAAAGTATCAGGCAAATGTGGAGAAACATCATGGTAAAAGTATCAAGACATTATGATCAGATCGTGGTGGAGAATACCTTTTGGGCGAATTTCAAAACTATTTGTCAAAAGTAGGAATTCAATATCAATTATCTGCACCTGGCACACCCTAGCAGAATGGTGTAGTAGAACAGAAAAACAGAACTCTTATGGAAATGGTGAGATCTATGATGAGTAATAGTGAATTGCCAAATTCATTTTAGGGATATGTCTTAGAAACAGTTGCATGTATTCATAATCTTGTACCATCTAAATCTATGCCCTCAAACCCTACAGAGTTGTGGACGGGGTGTAAGCCCAGTCTGAAACATCTCAAAATTTGAGGTAGTCCAGCACATGTGATTAAGGCAGATGCAGGTAAGTCAGATTCAAAAATAGAAGTAATCCTATTTGTAGGATATCCTAGAGGAACGAAAGGTGGCATATTCTATAGTCCTAAAGATCAGAAGGTGGTAGTTAACACTAATGCCAAATATTTAAAAAAGAACTATATTCTAGATAACAAGCCCAGTAGTAAGATTATACTAGAAGAACTTGTGGGACAATCCACAACTCCTGTTGCACCAATAAAAGTAGATACACCACAAGATACTGAACGAAATATCACAGATGATGCATCTACACCGACAGTGCCTCATCATAGTTGGAGGGTTGTAAGACAACCCAAAAGGTACGCGGGTTTGAGAGAATCCTCAGATTTAGTCCCAGGCGTGCACAAACTAGACCCGATTAACTACAATGAGGCTCTCCAAGATAAAGATACAGATTCTTGGCAAAAAGCAATGATATCTGAGATGGGGTTGATGGACTCTAATTAATTTTGGGAGCTTGTAGACTTTCCTGATGGTTTTAAACCCATTGGATACAATTGGTCTACAAAAGAAAGAGAGGATCTGACGCAAAGGTTAAAACCTTTAAAGCTAGGCTTGTGGCAAAGGGGTATACTCAGAAAGAAGGTATCGATTATAAGGAAACCTTTTCCCCCGGTAGCTATGCTTAAATCGATCCGAATTCTCTTAACCATAGCTACTCATTTAGATTATTAGATATGCCAGATCAATGTCAAGACAGCTTTCCTTAATGGAAGTCTCGAGAAAACGATCTTTATGGAGTAACCAGAGGGATTCATTGCAGAAAGCCAAAAACATAAGGTTTGCAAGCTTAAGTGGTCAATCTACGAAGAAAACATCCAGATATTGGAACATCTGGTTTGATAAAGTAATCCAGTCTTACGGATTTATTCAATGTCCGAATGAGAATTGTGTGTACCGCAGATGTGACGGGAATGCGGTATTATTTCTTATATTTTATGTAGATGACATTCTGCTTATTGGCAAAAATAAGAAAGTGTTATCAAATGTAAAGGCATGGCTGTCCAAGCAGTTTGATATGAAGGACTTGGGAGAAGCTCGACATATCCTTGGGATCAAGATTATTCGAGACCGTAGGAAACGTTCACTGACGCTTTCCCAGGCTTCATACATAGATAGGATTCTGGCTCGTTTCAACATGCAAAATTCCAAGAAAGGCTTTCTACCTTTCAGACACAGAGTACATTTGTCTAAAGACAGTTCCTTAAGCTTCTGCAGTAGGAAGTCTCATGTATGCAATGTTGTGTACGAGGCTTGAAATCTGCTACAGCAGATATCAGAGTAATCCCAGAAAAACTCAATGGGAGGCTGTTAAGTGCATCTTCAAGTATTTTCATAGAACAAGGGAACAAGTTTCGGTCTATCAGACGCTTGAGCTTGTTCCAAAAGGTTACACAGATTCCGATTTCTAAGGCTACAGAGACAAGAGTAAGTGTACCTCAGGGTATGTGTTTACTTTGGGAGGTGGAAATATAGTTTGGTGGAGTGTCAAACAGGAATACGTGGTGGACTCTACCATGGAAGCTAAATACTTTGCAACATCAGATGCAGTGAAAGAAGCGGTGTGGCTTAAGAACTTTCTAGTGGATTTAGATGTGATTCCTGAGTTATCAAGGTCAATCATGGTATACTATGATAACAGTGGCGCAATAGCCAACTCGAGGGAACCACGAGCCCACAAGGTGAGAAAACACATAGAGCACAAGTATCACCTGATATGAGATATCATAACCTTGATATCTATTCAAGAAGACATTGACTGCAAAAGTCTTTTAGACTCACGTGGAAGGCATGGGAATAAGATACTTAGCTGAGCCTTGACTATTCTCTAGATTTCAGTATAGTAGTAGATTAATTGTATTTAGCAGTTTTATGCTTTAAGCACAACTTAAATATTAGTGAGAGATTTTTGGTTTTGAATACTAAAGTTTTGCTTGTATAAAAACTATTTCCCAGTTTATATATATCGATTGAATGTTTCAGTTAATTTTTTTATGTTTTCATATGTAATCATCTTATATCAAGTGACTAGATGATGAGGTGCCTAGTGTGACACAATAGATCTCATCATTGGTTAAAGTCATGATATATAAATTAGGCTCGTGACTGAGACAGTTTGGACACGCTATTATGTGATTCATAAATTAGTTATTATGTGATTCAGAAATTAGTTTATCTAAACTAATTGAATCATCTAGATATGTCAGGGCGTATTAAGCATAACCAATTTAGGTTGAATTGTCTTGTACTAATTTAGTAGACTATTCGATCCTAGTATTCTATCTCATAATCCCTAGACTTAAACAGGTATGACAATTAGACATAGTGTACTTTAATCTTCCAATAAGTGCGGTCACTTGAGGCCTATATTCTCAGTAGGTTGGGTGCACGTGTTAATTTCTTAGCGTGCCGTTGCTTGTCAAAAAAAAACCATGTACCGGTGCGTCCAGGGTGATGATGCTCTCGAGATGAGCTCGTAATCTTTATTATACTAAACCCGGCCTGTGGACTTATGTCCGGTATAATAATGAGGTCGAGTGGTACTAATCTTGAATTATAAGAAGTCGATAAATTGATTTATCAGTGAAAGATTATCTGCCCAGGCCCAATCAAAAATTTACTTTCGTACATTGTATTCCGGAATCAAAACTTTTGATCAGGCTTAAGCTCTAATGAAATACTATTCCAATCAATACTTGAAATACCATTGCACAAGATCTTAGTTTAACTTTATTCAATTTGTCATGCAACAAATAAAATTCTTAATTAAAGCGGAAGTATAACAATTACCTCTTGAAGCGTGTACTTAGGTGATTCTCTTATATGACTCAAGACAAGCTCGTACATTGTGTGGGCAACGAACCAATGAACCAAAACGAATAAGCAAAATAAAATAAACACAAAACTTGCCGGAAAAAGTTCACCAAAAAACTCCCCAGATTCTGACCGTCACTGCTCATTGTCGTGCGCCGCATCCGCTTGATTGCTGCCGCTGCATGCCGATTAGAACCACCACCCTCCGAGATTGAATATTGACTTCGAGGGAGAGATCTTTTTGATTTAACTCTCTACGCTTTCTCTCTCTAAGTTTTTTGAACTATGAAACTATGAATTTTGTTAATTATTGCCAACTCTATATGTCTATTTATAGAGCTACAAGAGAGACCCCAAGTTGGTTTATGATTGGTCTTTCAATTGGGTTTTGGTTTTAATTAGTTTCTAAAACCAATTAGTAACCAAATCTAATTAGATTCCATATCCAAATAGATTTCTTAATCTCTTGAATTTCCTAATTCTAATTGAACTTTAAGACTTAATTAATTAATTAAATAATTCCACTTTGTTAATTTACTAATTGACCCTTAGGATTAATTAATTAGTTAATTAATTCTACCTTATCAATTAACCCATTACATAATTAATCGTACCACTAACGGATTAATTATGACACTACCATCCTACATCAGAATTACTTCCAGAACAACTGAAATTAAATTAAATTAATTATTATTAATTCTTTATCTCCTCGTATCAAAGATATAGTGATGTGAATCCAAGGTATTTAATTCACGTGAATTGTAGAATCGTCCTCGATTGATCTTTTGAGCAAAACAACTAGCTCAAGTGGATTCAACAATATTGAGTATTAATGAACTCAACACCTTTGAATCACACTATATTGAAAGATGTCTTGAAATCTTCCAAGCAAAAACAATCCAAACCAAAATAGACCCAACAACAATAGGATGAATCCTATCACCTTTGAATCATAAAATGGTAGTTTGAAATTACTATTTCCAACCCCTCTAATTTTCAAACCCAACAACACTAGGATAAACCTAACACCTTTGGATTATGAAATGAATTAGAAAAGAAGAGTAGAAGGCGCCACAACTAAAAGGAAGAGTTTTAGTTGATAAGCCAAATAAGTTTTGCAAGCATACTTGCAAGACTAAAACTAGCTCACTAAGAAGCTAGCAAAGAAAGGAAAATTCCTTAAAGTTTATAACATCAAATCTTCAATTCTAATAGTTAACCAAGGCCCCTATTTATAGAGTTTTCAAGAGGGACCAAGGTTGGAAATTACAAAAAGATTAAAGGAGCAATTCTAAATCTTCTAGTCAAGACTAGCATTAACACTTCTCTTTGACCAAGAAAAGCTCTTTGACCTAGAAAAGCTCTTTGACCTAGAAGACTCTTGCACTTAATTCTAATATTCTAAATACTAAAAAAAAAAAAGGCAAAAAACAACTTGAAAATATCACCCAAATGCTGTTGAAATTCGTCCACTAATTCAGCTCATAAATGCGACTTTCAACCTTCTTCAGGCGACATGGGCATGTCAGAGGAAAGGTTCTATCCCAACCTTCCTCAGGCGACATGGGCATGTCAGAGGAAAAGTTCTATTCTGCCCAACCTTCCTCAGGTGACATGGGCATGTCAGAGGAAAAGTTCTATTCTGCCTAACCTTCCTCAGGCGACATGGGCATGTCGGAGGAAATGTTCACTTCTGGAATCTTCATAAAAAAGTACTTCCCACACCGTTTGGATCAAGATTCAAGACTTGCAAAATGTTGTAATGTTTGGCATGAATTGAGGTAGCCTTTGGATCCTCATTTGAATGGACTTCAAGAATCAAAATGTTCAAGGCTTCTTTGATGTTTCAGCTAGATTCGCATCATTCCCCCATTCTTGAAGATGATTCGTCCTCGAATCAGAATCGATCTGCAGATCCAAAAAGAAATATTAGAATGGGAATCTCACATCATGGATATACTCTACTCACATTTTCTCAAAGTCACATAAATATTTGCACGTCCCAATGGCATCCTTCAAGCATATTCATGAATTCAGTCACACTAGTGCAAAAGTTTATTAAATTTAAAGACCACTAAATAAGAAAAACCTTATTAATAAAAACTATCAAGAGTTGTAAAAGGATGAAAATCTAAAATTACTACTAAAATTATTTATCAAAATATACAAATTCTTTTCCAAGTATGAACTTAATCATATATGGAAAAGTTCTAATGAACACCAACCATGAGACATGTTTTTTTCCCAAATTATACAAAAGAGATAATTTTATGGAAAAATTGTAGAACACTTGGGTAACATAGGGTCCAAATTGTAACTCAAAGTGCAATGCATCATCTATCACATATTCCTGAGCATACTTAAAGTCATTCTCAATTGGCAATGATTTTACAAGCTATTTATCACACAAATGTGCCAATGGAATGTCTTGCCACTTAACAACAAAATAATCCAAACTTAAGGTAACAAGTTCAAAATCATAAGATTCATGCCATTTTTCACTCCTATTGCTTTTCTCCTTAAGGTCTCTTTCTTTTTCTTTTTCTCTCACTTTGCTTTTCTTCTCACCAACTCTTGCTTTTTCATGACTCCTTTTACCACTCTCACTTATATGCTTCATTTTTCTTTGGAACATGAGCACCTCATAATGAGATAATGGTGCAAGAGTAACTTTTTTGCTATAACCATTGAAAACATATTTTCCACTTGATTTGTTGTGCAAAAAGTTTTTATTATGCATCCATGCCTTTCTCAAAAGAAGATTTGTAGACACCATTGGTACAATATCACAACTAACAAAATCATGATATCTACCAAAACAAAAAGGAACCACCACTTTTTCTTTTACCTCCACGAGTCCACACTCACTTGAATACATGTATGGCTTTGGATGTGGAAAGGAAGATAGTTTGCACTTTTCAATCAAATAAGTACTAGCCATGTTAGCAGAATTATGGGAATCAAGGTTGATAAGGCAAACCTTGTCATTAATGATCCCACATACATGAAAATTAGTGTCGCAACGAGCATCATCTTGTTGACTTCCTTGCCTTTCTTCTCTTTGCTGAAAAGCAAGTTCTAGTTGGTCCATTCGGGTGGTGACCCTATCAATGATTTGTTCCAATCGCCTTGTGGTGTGTTCCCTCCATGCTTTTTGTTCAGGTGTTTCACCGGTTGGATCTGCCATTAGAACAACAAAAGATAAAAGTACCTCGCACCCCTTTTCCCCTTTCCCTAATATGTCTCAACCCAAATGAAAAGAAATTTTCACTCGTGTTTAAGGCCGATCTAGTAGGGGTAAGTTGCACTCAGATTTTACCACTCTTTTCCTCCTGCAAGTTCTTGTGAGAATCGTTAAACCCTTACAAGATGCTACTCAAAGATCTTACTTGGCAACAAAGAAAGTATAGTGGTCAAAGAAAGGATAGTATGCAATGATTATGTAAAAGAAACAAGAATAAGATTTAGAAAGAAATTATAAGAGTAGAAAGAAAACAATGATGATACCTTTTCCTCAAAACTTTTCCCACACTTGGAATCACAAATCCCTGCAATATTAATTTAAGAAGCTAGAAAGATAGTTTTTTTTTTTTTTTTTTTTTTAACGTACTCTTTCTTTTTTTTTTTTTTTTTTTGACTATCTTTTTTTTTTTTTTTTTCTTCTTGCAAACTTGAACCTTCAAATAGAAACAAGGTAACGATGATAAAAATAAGATGCAAGATAAAAAAAAAATGATATGATCAAATCAAGGAAACTGAGCTCTGATACCAAACTGATGTGAATCCAAGGTACGAATTCACGTGAATTGTAGAATCGTCCTCGATTGATCTTTTGAGCAAAACAACTAGCTCAAGTGGATTCAACAATATTGAGTATTAATGAACTCAACACCTTTGAATCACACTATATTGAAAGATGTCTTGAAATCTTCCAAGCAAAAACAATCCAAACCAAAATAGACCCAACAACAATAGGATGAAACCTATCACCTTTGAATCATAAAATGGTAGTTTGAAATTACTATTCCCAACCCCTCTAATTTTCAAACCCAACAACACTAGGATAAACCTAACACCTTTGGATTATGAAATGAATTAGAAAAGAAGAGTAGAAGGCGCCACAACTAAAAGGAAGAGTTTTAGTTGATAAGCCAAATAAGTTTTGCAAGCATACTTGCAAGACTAAAACTAGCTCACTAAGAAGCTAGCAAAGAAAGGAAAATTCCTTAAAGTTTATAACATCAAATCTTCAATTCTAATAGTTAACCAAGGCCCCTATTTATAGAGTTTCAAGAGGGACCAAGGTTGGAAATTACAAAAGGATTAAAGGAGCAATTCTAAATCTTCTAGTCAAGACTAGCATTAACACTTCTTTTTGACCAAGAAAAGCTCTTTGACCTAGAAGACTCTTGCACTTAATTCTAATATTCTAAATACTAAAAAAAAAATGCAGAAAACAACTTGAAAATATCACCCAAATGCTGTTGAAATTCGTCCACAAATTCAGCTCATAAATGCCACTTTCAACCTTCTTCAGGCGACATGGGCATGTCAGAGGAAAAGTTCTATCCCAACCTTCCTCAGGCGACATGGGCAGGTGACATGGGCATGTCTGAGGAAAAGTTCTATTCTGCCCAACCTTCCTCAAGTGAAATGGGCATGTCAGAGGAAAAATTCTATTCTGCCCAACATTCCTCAGGCGACATGGGCATCGGAGAAAATGTTCACTTCTGGAATCTTCATAAAAAAGTACTTCCCACACCATTTGGATCAAGATTCAAGACTTGCAAAATGTTGTAATGTTTGGCATGAATTGAGGTAGCCTTTGGATCCTCATTTGAATGGACTTCAAGAATCAAAATGTTCAAGGCTTCTTTGATGTTTCAGCTAGATTCGCATCATATAGTGCTCGTGAATTTTATTAATTTACTGATAAATTAATTAATTGACTTCTTATTATCTGAGACTAGCACCACTTGACTTTATTACTATACCGGACATAAATACACTGGCCAGATTTAGTACAGTAAACTTTTCAAGCTTATCTCGACAGCACCATCACCCGGACGCACTGGTACATCGTTTCTTTTTGACTCGCGACAGCACACCAAACAACTAAACATGTGCACCCAACCTACCGAGACTATAGGCCTCAAGCGATCGCACTCTTTGTCAGATTAAAGTACACTATGTATAATCCTCGAGCCTATCCTCATCTTAAAGATTAAGAGACAGATTATAATATTCGAATTGACTACAATAGATCAGAACAAGTTAAATCAAATATAATTGGTCATGCTCAATATGCCACGTGCATATCTATATGATTCAATTAGTCTAGACAAAGTAACATCAGAATCATATAATGAATAAACCGACAGTATATCCAAAACTGTCTCAGTCGTGAGCCTAGTTTATAAATCATAACTTTAATCAATGATCAGATCTACTGTGTCATACCTAACACCTCATCATCTAGTCATATGATATGAATTGACTACATAAATAAATATGACACAATTAACTAAAGCAATTTAAATCGATATATATAAACTGGGAAAATAGTGTTCATACAAGCTAAGCTTTTCAGTATTCACACTAACAATCAGTAAATTAATAAATTGACGAGCACTATATCTTTGAAATGGGGAGAATAAAGAATAAATAAATTAGTTGTTCTGAAAGCAATTCTGGTTTGAGCGGTGATGCTATACTTAATCCGTCAGTGGTATAATTAATTATGTTGTTAGGTTAATTGATAAAGTGAGTTAATTATTTAATTAATTATTCCTAAAAGTCAATTAGTAACTTGACAAAGTGAATTTAATTATTAATTAATTAATAATTCTTTGGTTCAATCAAGAATTAGGAAATCTGAGATTAGGTAATTTAATTGTGATTTGGAAATTACCCAAACCTAAGCCCAACAAGAAGGACTAACTCAAACCCACTTAAGGTCTCTCTTGTAACTCTATAAATAGACACAAGGGATTAGGAAACCAGACACACAACTCATAATTAACAGAACACAAGAATTCTAGAGAGATAAACTCTGAAGAAAAATTCAAGAGAGAGAAAACAACCCTGAGGTGTGGTTTTCCTCATGGTAGTCCGACGACGCTAACTAAGATATTCGGCGGCAGTGACTAGCTTCGGTGAGTGGTGGCGCGTGGATTCTCCGATGACACATGGCGTCAACGGCAAATGAGATTTCTGACAGCAACTTCGTTTTTTGAGGTGGTGATTGTTCTTGTTTAATTTTGTGTATTGCTGATTCGTTCAGTTTGTTGGTTTGTTACCCACACATTAATCTGGCACTATAGTAATATCTAGAGGACTATCATGACTCACCCACATATCTAACTCCCATGCCTTTCACGTGAGTCTCAAAGACTTTTGCAGTCAATGTCTTTGTGAATGAATCTGCAAGGTTATTTGTTGACGCTATATTGGCCATGACCACGCCTTCCCTCTTAATGATCTCTAGTATCAAGTGGTACTTGTGCTCTATGTGCTAACTTGCCTTGTGGGCTCGTGGTTCATTCAAATTCAGTACTGCAACATTGTTATCACAGTATACCAAGATTGACTTGGGTAAATCAGGAATCACATCTATGTCCACCAGGAAGTTCTTGAGCCACACAGCTTCTTTCACTGACTCTGATACTGCGACATACTCAGCTTTCATGGTAGAGTCCGCCACGCATTTTTTCTTGACACTCCGCCAAACTATGGTTTCACCTCCTAAAGTAAACAAAAAACCTGAGGTAAACTTACTCTCGTCTTTATCACCTTGGAAATCAGAATTGGTGTAACCTCTAGGCACTAAGACTTGAGCCTGATAGACCAATACTTGGTCTCTTATTCTGCACAAATACTTAAGGATGCATTTTACAGCTTCCCAATGTGCTTTACCAGGATTACTTTGATATCTGCTAACTATGCCAACAGTAAAACATATATCAGGCCTCGTACACAACATTGCATACATGAGACTTCCTAATGCAGAAGCTTAAGGAACTGCCTTCATGGCTTCTATCTCCTCAACAGTATTAGGAGACTGAGTTTTATATAGATACACTCTATGTCTGAAAGAAAAGAAACCTTTCTTGGAGTTTTGTATGTTGAAACACGCCAAAATAGTGTCTATGTATGAACCTTGGGATAGTGTCAATGAACGCTTCCAACAATCTCAAATAATCTTGATCCCAAGGATATGTCCAGCCTCTCCCAAGTCTTTTATATCAAACTATTGGATAACCATGCCTTTACATCTGGCAACACTTTCTTATTGTTTCCAATAAGTAAAATGTCATCTACCTAAAGTACAAGAAACACGATCACATTTTTATCACGTCTGCGATATACACACTACTCATCTGGGCACTGAGTAAATTCTTAGGATTGTATTACTTCAACAAACCGGATGTTCCAAGATTTGGATGGTTGATTAAGTTCATAAATAGACCTTTTAAGCTTGCAGACCTTATGCTCTTGGCCTTTAGCAATGAATCCCTCTGGTTGTTGCATATGAATATGGTTTCCTCAATATTTCCATTAAAGAAAGCTGTCTTGAAAATATTTTTCCATATTCATAATCTAAATGAGCAACTATGGCCAAGAGAATGTGGATTGACTTAAGCATAGCTACCGGGGAGAAGGTTTCCTCAAAATTGATACCCTTTTTCTAAGTATACCTTTTCACCACAAGCCTAGCTTTAAAGGTTTAAACCTTTCCATCAGGTTCTCTCTTGCGTTTGCAAACCCACTTACAGCCTATCGGTCGAAAACCATTAGGCAGGTCTACAAGCTCCCAGACTTTATTAAAGTTCATCGACCCCATCTCAAACAACATTGATTTTTGCCAATTATCTGTATCTTTATCTCAGATTGCCTCATTATAGTTTATGGGATCCGGTTCATGGGCACCCATGATGAAGTCTGAGCTCTCCCACGCCAATGAACCTATCGGGTTGTCTCACAACCTCCCACTACGAAAAGGCACCGGTGCAAGCGCAGTTTCTATGACTATTTGTGCAGTGTCTTGTGGTGTATCTGTTAGATTTGAATACTGAAGCTATGCTTGTATTATACTATTTCCCAGTAAATATATCGACTAAATATTTTAGTTTATATATTGTGCATATGCCGTCCATTTATATTATGTAATTAGATGATGAGGTGTCTGGTGTGACACAGTAGATCTCATCATTGGTTAAAAAGACATAATATATAAATGAGGTTCATAACCGAGACAGTTTTGGACACACTGTCAGTTTTGGTTATTATGTGTTTCAAAAAATTGGTTTGTCTAAACTAATTGAATCATATAGATATGCCCGGGGCATATTGAACTTGACTATTTAGGATGAATTGCCTTATACTGATTTAAAAGACAATTCGTTCCTTGTATTCTATCTCTTACTCCCTAGACTTAAGCAGGCTAGAGGATTAGACATAGTGTACTATGATCTGCCCGAAGAGTGAGGTTATTTGTGGTCAATAGTCTCGGTAGGTTGGGTGCGCGTGTTTAGTTGCTTTGTGTGCTGTTACTTGTCGAAAGGAAACCATGTACCGGTGCGTCCGGGGTGATGGTGCTCCCAAGATGAGCTCGTTATGTTTTTTATACTAAACCCAGCTAGTGGACTTATGTCCGGTATAGTAAAAAGCTCGAGTGGTACTAATCTCGGATTATAAGAAGTTAATTAATTTATTTATCAGTAAATTAATAAATTAACGAGCATTAAAACTTTGATATGGGGAGATTAAAGAATAAATTAAATTAGTTATTCCGGAAGCAATTCTGGTGTAGGATGGTAGTGTCAAAATTAATCCGTTAGTAGTACGATTAATTTTCTAGTGGGTTAATTGAATAAGTAGAATTAATTAATTAATTAATTATTCCTAAGGGTTAATTAAGTAATTAACAAAGTTGAATTAATTAATTAATTAATTAATTAAGTCTTAAGTTTCAATTAGAATTAGGAAATCCTTGAGATTAGGAAATGTAATTGGATTTGGATTATCCTACTAGATTAGTTACCTAATTGAATTTGGAAACTAATTAATTACCTAAACCCATTAGGAAGTCCAATCCTAAACCAACTTGGGGTCTCTTTGTTAGCTCTATATATAGACAAGGGATTAGCAATTCCATATACACAATTCATAAGTTTTCAAGAAAAGAAAACTAGAGAGAAAATATAGAGAGAATTTCCAAGAATTCTTTTTCGAAGTCGATTATCCTTTTAAGGCACGTGGCGGCTCTTATCCCGAGACAAGGTGGCGGTCAGACACCATAACTCCGGTGGCAGTGCATGGAGAGAGCTCAGGCGGTGCATGGCGGTCGGTGCTGGTGGCCTGTGGAATTCACACGCTAGGCGGCGGGTTCCCGACGGCAGTTTTTGTGTTAGATTAGTGATTGTTGGTTCGTTGGATCATTGCCCACACAACGTTCGAGCCTGTCTTGAGTCAGACAAGCAATCACTTAAATTTACGCTTCAATAGGTATTCCTAAACTTCCGCTTTTAATTAGAAATTATTTGTTGTGTGATAAGTTGAATAAGTGCAAACCAAGATCATGCGCAATATTATTTCAAGCAAGGATTGGAATAGCAATTGTGCTAGAGTTTAGGCCTGGTCAAGGATTCTGATTCTGGAATGCATGGCACGAAAGTGAATTTTTGACCGGGCCCGGGCAGATAATCTTTCAATTGGTATCAAAGCCTAATTTTGATTTTGTGCTTGTTCGATTTGTTAAATGGTTTTATTTGCATGTGGTTTAGAAATCCCAGCTATTATGGTTGCGTTTGTATGGTTTTAATTAAACACCGGGACGTGTCTGAGTGTGGTTTATTATGAATGCTTGTAATAGTAAAACCAAGTGCTGGAAGCCGTGTAGGATTAGATCAAATCTGTAGTAGGATTTTTTCTATGTAATTTTGATTTTATTTTCAAAGATGCCTTGTAGTAGAAAAATCTATTTTGTAATCGAAGGCGTTATGGTGGGCAACTTGTATTCATGGGTTTTGGTTTATCGTTAATTCGTAGAAAACCAAGAAAACCCAGAACAAATTACAAAAAGACCCAATAATGTAGAAGAAGCGAAGGAGAAATTGGAAAAGGGCAGCGGCGCCGGTGAGCTGCCACGCGGCGCAGACCCGTTATAGGCCCCGCGTATGGAATGCGCTTCGTGCGTGCTGCGCATGCGCGGCTTGTTTGGTTTGCGAGTGTAGCCCGTTTTTTCTCCAGTTTTCTATTTTTTAGGTGATTTGTTTTTTCAAGACTCAATCCATCAAGTAGCGTGATGGGATACGAGATCAATGCAGAAGATGGAAGCAATTAAAACCATAATAGTCGAGAAATTTATTTTACGTATTTATTTCTTGGATTTATAGTTTTAATTTTATACTTTAATTTTTGTGTTGTATATTAGATGCATATTTTAAAGCATGCTGGTTTTATGTTTGCACATAACTTAGGATTAGTTAATTGCATGTTAAAACCGGAAGAACCCTCGTTTTAGAAATCTAAGTGGGAGCGGGTTGGTTTAATATCCTCATAGCCTCCATTACGAATTCATATGTGATGTGGGTGGACTTTCGCGTTGGCATTAGAGCCTTCCTCCATATCGGATGAGTTCAACCACAAGATCACTAGATTACGAATTTCTAAGTAAGATGACTAGAGTAAGTTAAACTAGGAGAAATGTGATACCCCCTCCATCTGAGGCACACTATCCTGAGGTAACAAGCCCAGAAGTCTCGTAATGGTACACACTTAGTGTAGGGTTTGTAGTATTCCTCCAATCGAGGTAATGCTGCTTATTCGTACTGCTAAAAAGCACCGACTATTAACTGCATCGATCAATATGTCGTTTGATCAGATGGTGTAGTTAATGAACTTGGTTCTTCTAAAATGAATGTGGGTTAGCGTAAATGTCAACACTATCATGGCTTGCGAGAATCCCGATGAATAAGATGTCAGTGGATTTAATTATTGTTTTGAGGGAAGTCAATAATTGTATAGTTTTCTATTTTTTCGTAATTCTAGGTTGATTACTAAAACATTGTCTGTTATTTAATTTATAGTCTTTGATATGACATTCAATCCTTTAGCTACAATATTGAAAGACAACAAACGTACTAGTTCGAATTATGTTGACTGGAGTTAGAATTTGGTCATTGTCCTGACGACTGAGCAGTATAAGTTTGTGCTCACCGAAGTCTGTCCAGATGTGCCGAATGATGAATCTCCTCAAGAAGATAGGGATGCCTATGTGGTGTGGAGAAAAGCGGATGAGATGGTGTGGTGTTACATTCTGGCCTCTGTGTCAAATGTTTTGCAACATCAGCTTCATCCCATGGTCTCTCCCTTTAGCATGATGGCACACCAAAGAGAGATGTTTGCTCATCAAGGTAGGACAGCTAGGCAATCAGCCATGAGGAAGATCATGAATACCAGAATGACTGAGGGCTCATTGGCGAGAGATCATGTGCTTCACATGATCAGCAACATCAATGAGATAGAGGTATTGTGAAGGGAGATTGATCCTGAGAGTCAGATTGATATCATTCTCCAGAGTTTACCCTCTAGTTTTGAACAGTTTCGAGTAAACTACAACATGAACCAAAGAGTCTATACTCTTCCCGAGCTCTTAACAGCACTGGTGTCGGCCGAAGGCATCTTCCACGAGAAGAAACAAGCTTTGGTCACAGTGAAGGCTTCAAGCTCCTCTTCTGCGCCTAAAGGCAAGAACAAGAAGAAGAAGAATTCCAAGAAACATGTTGCCAAGCCAGATATCACAAAGAAGAATAAGCCTAAAGGCAAATGCTTCAAGTGTGGTAAAATGGTACATTGAAAATCAGATTGTCTAAAGCTCAAAGTTACGATTGTTTCAGCCTTAATTATTGAGATGTGTTTAGCAGTGATTCCTATAGATACTTGGTGTGGATTTAGGCGCCATTGACCATGTTTGTAATTATTTGCAGGGGTCCAAGTAACCCGGAAGCTTAGAAAATGCAAGCTGGAAATCTACTTGGGCGACACTACAAGAGTGTCAGTAGAAGCAATGGGAGTGGCCACCTTAATTTTTGAAAATTCTAGAGTAGAATTAGTTAATTGTCTTTATGTACCGAGTTTTAGAAAGAACCTTGTTTCAGTTTCTAAACTCTCAAAGAATGGTTATAAGTTTATTTTTCTGATGATTCTATTATTATTAGAAAAGATGGCAAACTTATTAGTTCTGGTTCATTAGTTGAAAATTTGTTTTTAATTAAATCAAACTCCCACGTTGTGCAAAACGCGAAATTAAATGGCGCATCATCTAATGCTAATAAGAGGAAAGAACCTTATAAAACGAATCAAACCTATCTTTGGCATCTCAGGCTAGGTTATATAAACCTTAGTAAAATTCAGAGGTTGGTCAATGATGGACCTTTAACTTCATTAGAGATTGACAGTTATTCAACTTGCGAATCCTGCTTGGAAGGTAAGATGACCAATAGACCTTTTAAAGCAAAAGGTTATAGAGCCAAAGAAGTATTAGAGTTGATTTACTCATACTTGTGTGGACCAATTTTGATTCAAGCACGAGGTGAGTTTGAGTATTTTGTAACGTTCACAGATGATTAGTCAAGGTACGGATACATTTACCTAATGCATCACAAGTCTGAATACTTTAGTAAATTAAAAGAGTATCGGGCAGATGTGGAGAAGCATCATGGTAAGAGTATGAAGACACTACGATTAGATCGTGGTGGTGAGTACATGTCACACAAATTTTGAGAATACCTCAGTGAGATCAGAATTCAGTCTCAGTTGTCCGCACCTGGCATACCACAGCAGAACGGTGTAGCAGAAAGAAGGAACCCAACTCTTATGGAAATGGTTAGGTCAATAATGAGCTATAGTGATTTGTCGAGTTCGTTCTTGGGGTATGCCTTAGAAACGGTGATGTACATTCTAAATCTTGTACCATCTAAAACCGTGCCTTCAACCCCTACAGAGTTGTAGAATGGGCGCAAGCCCAATCTAGGACATCCTAGAATTTGGGGTAGTCCAGCACATGTGATTAAGGCAGATGTGGTTAAGTTAGATGCAAGAATAGAAGTAATGCTGTTTGTAAGATATCCTAGAGAAACGAAAGGTGGTCTGTTTTATAGTCTTAAATATCAGAAGGTGATAGTTAGTACTAACGTCAGATTTTTGGATAAGACTTTATTCTAGATCACAAGCCCAAGAGCAAGATAGTACTAGAGGAACTTAGGAAACAATCTAATAATCCTGATGCACCAGCACAAGTAAATACACCACACACTGCACAAGATATCACATATGATGCGCCTACATAGGTGGTGTCTCGTCTTAGTGGGAGGGTTGTAAGACAGCCCAAGAGGTTCATTGGTGTGAGAGAGGCATGTGACTTCATACCAGGTGTACCTGAACCGGACCCTGTTAACTACAATGAGGCTCTTCGAGATAAAGATGCAGAATTTTGGCAAAAAACAATGATATCCGAGATGGGATCAATGGACCACAATCAAGTATGGGAACTTGTGGGCCTACCTGATGGTTTCAAACCCTTTGGATATAAGTGAGTCTACAAATATAAGAGAGCACCTGATGGAAAGGTTGAAACCTTTAACGCTAGGCTTGTGGTGAAAGGGTATACTCAGAAAGAGGGAATCGATTGTGAGGAAACCTTTTCCCCAGTGGCCATGCTTAAGCCAATCTGGATTCTTTTGGCCATAGCTGCTCATTTAGATTATGAGATGTGGCAGATGGATGTCAAGACAGCTTTCCTAAATACAAGTCTTGAGGAAACCATCTTCATGCAGGAACCAGAGCGATTCGTTGAAAAAAGCCAAGAACATAAGGTTTGCAGGCTTAAGAGGTCCATTTACGGACTTAAGCAAGTATCCAGATCTTGGAACATCCAGTTTGATGAGTGATCCAATCTTACAGATTTACTCAGTGCCCGGATGAACAATGTATGTACCACAGACGTGATGGAGAAGCGGTGGTGTTTCTTGTGTTTTACGTAGATGACATTTTACTAATTGGCAACAATAAGAAAGTGTTATCGGACGTAAAGGCATTGCTGTTCAAACAGTTTGATATGAAAGACTTAGGAAAAGTGAGACATATCCTTAGGATCAAGATAATTCGAGATCGTAGGAAATGTTCGCTAACGCTCTCTCAAGGTTAATACATAGACACAATTCTGGCCCGTTTTAACATGCAGAATTCTAAGAAAAGTTTTCTATCTTTCAGACATAGAGTGTATCTATCTAAAGAACAGTCTCTAAGAAAGTTGAGGAGATAGAAGCAATGAAGACAGTTCCTTATATTTCGGCAGTAGAAAGTCTCATGTATGCGATGTTATGTACGAGGCCTGATATCTGTCATGTCGTTGGCATTGTAAACAGATATGACAGTAAGCCTAGGAAAGCTCACTGGGAGGCTGTAAAATGCATTCTCAAGTATTTGCGTGGAATGAGAGACCAAGTGTTGGTCTATCAGGCGCCTGAGCTGGTACCTCGCGGTTACACAGATTCAATTTCCAAGATAACAGGGACAAGAGAAAGTCTACCTCAGTGTATGTGTTTACTTTGGGATGTGGAGCCATAGTTTGACGGAGTGTCAAGCAGAAATGCGTGGCGGACTCTACCATAGAGGCTGAATATGTTGTCGCATCAGAGGCAGCGAAAGAAGTAGTATGGCTTAAGAACTTCCTAATGGACTTAGATGTGATTCCTGGTTTGTAGAAGTTAATCACAGTGTACTGTGATAACAACGGTGCAGTAGCAAACTCGAAGGAACCACGAGCCCACAAGGCGAGTAAGCATATACAGCGCAAGTACCACTTAATACGAGACATCGTCAAGAGGAAAGACGTGGTAGTGGCTAAGATAGCATCAGAAGATAACCTTGCAGATCCGTTCACAAAGACATTGACTGCAAAAGTCTTTGAGACTCACGTAGAGGGCATGGGGATCAGATACTTAAGAAGCCATGATAGTTTTTCTAGCTGTATTGTAGTTGTAAAGATTAAATGTAGTTTTATACTTTAAGCACAACTTAAGTATTAGTGGGAGATTGTTAGATTTGAATACTGAAGCTATGCTTGTATTATACTATTTCTCAGCAAATGCAACGATTAAATGTTTTAGTTTATATGTTTTGCATATGTCGTCCAATTATATTATATAATTAGATGATGAGGTGTCTGGTGTGACACAGTAGATATAAAAATGTATAATATATAATTGAGGTTCGTAACCGAGATAGTTTTGGACACATATCGGTTTAGGTTACTATGTGATTCAGAAAATTGGTTTGCCTAAACTAATTGAATCATATAGATATGCCCGGGGCATATTGAACTTAACCATTTGTGATGAATTGTCTTATACTGATTTAATGGACCATTCGTTCCTTGCATTCGATCTCTTAATCCCTAGATTTGAGCAGGCATGAGGATTAGACATAGTGTACTTTGATCTACAAAAGAGTGAGGTCATTTGTGGCCAATAGTCTCGGTAGGTTGGGTGTGCGTGTTTAGTTATTTGGTGTGCTGCTGTATGTTGGAAGGAAACCATGTACCGGTGCGTCCGGGGTGATGGTGCTCCCGAGATGAGCTTGTTGTTTTTTTATACTAAACCCAGCTAGTGGACTTATGTCCGGTATAGTAAAAAGGTCGAGTGGTACTAATCTCGGATTATAAGAAGTTAATTAATTTATTTATAAGTAAATTAATAAATTAACGAGCAATAAATCTTTGATGAGGGAAGATTAAAGAATAAATTAAATTAGTTGTTCCAGAAGCAATTATGGTATAGGATGGTAGTGCCAAAATTATTCCGTTAGTGGTACGATTAATTTTGTAGTGGGTTATTCGAATAAGTAGAATTAATTAATCAATTAATTATTCCTAAGGGTTAATTAAGTAATTAACAAATTAGAATTATTTAATTAATTAATTAAGTCTTAAGTTTCAATTAGAATTAGGAAATCTAATTGGATTTGGATTATCCTATTAGATTAGTTACCTAATTAGATTTGGAAACTAATTAATTACCTAAACTCATTAGGAAGGCCAATCCTAAACCAACTTAGGGTCTCTCTTATAGCTCTATATATAGACAAGAGATTAGAAATTTCATATACACAAGAAAACTAGAGAGAGAAAATCTAGAGAGAGAATTTCCAAGAATTCTTTCTCGAAGTCGATTATCCCTCTCAGGCGCGTGGCGGCTCTTCTCCCGAGACAAGGCGGCGGTCGGACACCATAACTCCGGTGGTGGCGTGTTGAGAGACCTCAATCAGCCGTGGCGGTCGGTGCTGGTGGCTCATAGAATTCACGCGCTAGGCGGCGGGTTCCCGACGTCGGTTTTTTTGTTGGATTGTTGAGTGCCCACTCGAGTCTATCTTGAGTTATACAAGCGATCACCTGAGTTTACGCTTCAATAGGTATTTCTAAACTTCTGATTTAACTTAGAAATTATTTGTTGCATGATAAGTCGAATAAGTGCAAATCAAGATCCTGCGCAATGTTATTTCAAGCAAGAATTGGAATAGCGATTGTGCTAGAGTCTAGGCATGTCAAGGATTCAGATTCTGGAATGCATAGCGCGAAAGTGAATTTTTGACCGGGTCCAGGAACATAATCTTTCAGTATCTACTTGTACTGGTGCAACAGGAGTTGTGAATTGTCCACTAAGTTCTTCTAGTACTACTTTACTACTGGGCTTTTGATCTAAAATATTATCTGAAATATTATCTGCTTGAGCCTAGCCAGAAACTCACTTTCGTGCTATGTATTCCAGAATCGAAATCTCTGGCCATGCCTAGATGCTAGCAAAATTGGTATTCCAACCCTTTTGAAATAACATTGCGCAGTATCTGGGTTTGTACTTATTTGATTTGCCACGCAATAAAAATTCTTAATAAAAGCGGAACCATAAGAATTACCTATTGAAGTGTTCACTCAGGTGATTCTCTTGTATGCCTCAAGACTTTGCTTGTATACTGTGTGGGCAGCAATCTAACTAGCAATTTGATAAGCTAATCACCACAATCCACTTGTCGAAAAATTCCAGCACGCTACACCTGGCGCGTACAAATCACGCATTATGAAAACTTGAGAGAGAATTTTGAAGAAAATTTTGAAGAAAATTTCGAATGCCTCAAGCTCTATAAAATCCGAATTCTTGAGAGAGAATTTTCTCTCTTTAAGTTTTCTTATCTTGAAAACTTGTGAATTATATATTGTGGAATAGCTAATCCCTTGTCCATATATAGAGCTACAAGAGAGACCCCAAGTTGGTTTAGGATTGGCCTTCCTACTGGGTTTTTGTTTTCTTCAATCTTGTTCCTGGACTGATACACATCCAACTGATACAGGGATCCACTTATTCCAATCCAGTTCCTGATATGATTCACAAACAACTGATACATGGATTCACTTATCCCAAACCAGTTCCTGTTATGATTCACAACCAACTGTTACAGGGATTCACTTATCCCGAACCAGTTCCAGGTATGATTCACAATCACCTGACACAAGGATTAATTAATTACTTAATTAATTAAATCTACCTTTGTCAATAACCCAATACATAATTAATCGTACCACTAACGGATTAATTATGGCACTACCATCCTACACCAGAATTGCTCCCAGAACAACTTAATTAATTTTATTCATAATCTCCCCACATCAAAGATAAAGTGTTTGTTAATATATTAATTTATTGATTAATTAATTAATTAACCTCTTTAATTTTGAGACTAGTACCACTCAACCTTTTTACTATACCGAACATAAGTCCACCGGCCGGGTTTGGTATAATTAACTTTACGAGCTCATCTCGGGAGCACCATCACCCCGGACGCACCGGTACATGGTTTCCTTTCGACAAGCTGTAGCACACCAAGCAACTAAACACACGCACCCAACCTACCGAGACTATTGGCCACAATTGACCTCACCCATTGACAGATCAAAGTAAACTATGTCTAATCCTCATGCCCGCTCGAGTCTAGGGATTAAGAGATAGAATACCAAGAATGATTTGTCTATTAAATCAGTACAAGACAAATAATTCCTAACGGGTCAAGTTCAATACGTCCCGGGCATATCATATGATTCAATTAATTTAGACAAACCAATTATCCGAATCACATAATAACCTAAACCGAAAGTTTGTCCAAAATTGTCTCTGTTACGAACCTCATTTATATATTATGTCTTTTAACCAATGATGAGATCTACTGTGTCACACAAGACACCTCATCATCTAACTACATAATATAAGTGGACAAATAATGCACAACAAGATATAACCAAAATATAAATCGATATATTAACTCGGAAAATGTACAATACAATTATAGCTTATGTATTCAACTCCAACATCTCCCACTAATACTTAAGTTGTGCTTTAAGTATACATTTACATACAACCCCTATACACTTCGCTGCTATATATCTAGAAAAACTTTCATGGCTCTCCTAAGTATCTGATCCCCATGCCCTTCACGTGAGCCTTAAAGACTTTTGAAGACAATGTCTTCGTGAACGGATCTGCAAGGTTATCTTCTGATGCTATCTTAGCCACGACCACGTCTTCCCTCTTTACGATGTCTCGTATCAGGTGATACTTGCGCTGTATATGTTTACTCGCCTTGTGGGCTCGTGGTTCCTTCGAGTTTGCTATTGCACAGTTGTTATCACAATACACCGCGATAAACTTCTGCAAACCAAGAATCACATCTAAGTCTACTAGGAAGTTCTTGAGCCACATTGTTTCTTTCACTGCCTCTGATACAACAATGTATTCAGCCTCCATGGTAGAGTATGCCATGTATTTATACTTGACACTCCGCCAAACTATGGCTCCACCTCCCAGAGTAAACACATACCCATAGGTAGACTTGCTCTTGTCTCTGTCACCTTTGAAATCTGAATCTGTGTAACCTCGGGGTACCAGCTCAGGCGCCTGATAAACCAACACTTGGTCTCTCATTCTGCGCAAATACTTGAGAATGCATTTTACTGCCTCCCAATGAGCTTTCCCGAGGTTACTCTGATATCTGCTTACAATGCCAAAGGCATAACATATATCAGGTCTCGTACACAACATGACATACATGAGACTTCCTACTGCGGAAGCATAAGGAACTATCTGCATGGCCTCTATCTCCTCAACAATCTTGGGAGACTGTTCTTTAGACAGTTGCACTCCGTGTCTGAAAGGTAGAAAACCTTTCTTGGAGTTCTGCATGTTAAAACGGGCCAAAATCGTATCTATGTATGAAGCTTAGGAGAGCGTTAACGAACGTTTCCTACGATCTCGAATTATCTTGATCCCAAGAATATGTCCCACTTCCTCTAAATCCTTCAAATCAAACTTCTTGGACAGCCATGCCTTTATGTCTGATAACACTTTCTTGTTGTTGCCAATCAATAGAATGTCATCTACGTAAAGCACAATAAACACCACCGAGTTTCCATCTGCGATAAACACATTGCTCATCCAGACACTGAGTAAATCCGTATGACTGGATTACCTCATGAAACCAAATGTTCTAAGAATTGGATGCCTGCTTAAGTCCGTAAACAGACCTCTTAAGCCTGCAAACCTTATACTCTGGGCCTTTCTCATTGAATCCCTCTAGTTGCTGCATGAAGATGGTTTCCTCAAGACTTCCATTTAGGAAAGCTGTCGAGACATCCATCTGTCAAATCTCATAATCTAAATAAGCAGCTATGGCCAAGAGAATCCAGATCGACTTAAGTATGGCTACCAGGGAGAAGGTTTCCGCATAATCGATTCCCTCTTTCTGAGTATACCCCTTTGCCACCAGCCTAGCTTTAAAGGTTTCCACCTTTCTATCAGGTCCTCTCTTACGTTTGTACCACTTACATCCAATGGGCTTAAACCCATCAAGCAGGTCCACAAGCTCCCTGACTTGATTGTGGTCCATTGACCCCATCTCAGATATCATTGCCTTACGCCATGATTCTGCATCTTTATCTCAGAGAGCTTCATTGTAGTTAACCGGGTCAGGTTCAGGTGCGCTTGGGACTAGGTCTGAGGCCTCTCCCATGCCAATGAAACTGTCGAGCTGTCTCACAACCCTCCCACCACGACGAGGCACCACCTGTGTAGGCGCATCGTATGTGATCTCTTATGCATTGTGTGGTGCATCTACTTGTGCTGGTGCATCGGGATTAGTTTGTCTTCTAAGCTCTTCTAGCACTATCTTACTCTTGGGCTTGTGATCTAGGATATAGTCTTCCTCAAAAAATCTGGCGTTGGTACTAACCACCACCTTCTGATCTTTAGGACTATAAAATAGACCAACTTTTGTTCCCCTAGGATATTCTACAAACAACATTAATTCTGTTCTTGCATCTAACTTAGCCACATCTGCCTTAAGCACATGTGCTGGGCAACCCCAAATTCTGAGATGTCATAGACTAGGCATATCCCTATAACGAACTCGGTAAATCACTATAGCTCATCATCGACCTAACCATTTCCATGAGAGTTCGATTCTTTCTTTCTGCTACACCGTTCTACTGTGGCGTGCCAGGTGCAGACAACTGAGACTGAATTCTGACCTCACTGAGGTATTCTCGAAATTAGTGAGAATGGTACTCCCCACCATGATCTGATCGCAGTGTCTTGATACTCTTACCATGATGCTTCTCCACATCTGCCTGAAACTCTTTGAACTTGCCAAAGCACTAGGACTTATAACGCATTAGGTAAATGTACCTGTACCTTGAGTTGTCATCCGTGAACATCATAAAATACTTGAACCCACCTTGTGCTTGGACCGACATTGGTCCACACAAGTCAGAATGAATCAACTCTAGTACTTCCTTGGCTCTATAACCTTTTGCTTTAAAAGGTCTCTTGGTCATCTTACCCTCTAAGCAAGATTCGCAGGTTGAATAACTGTCAATCTTTAATGAACCTAAAGGTCCATCATTGACCAACCTCTGAATCGTATTAAGGTTTATATGACCTAGCCTGAGATGCCAAAGATAGGTTTGATTCATATCAGAAGGTTTCTTCTTCTTATTAATGTTAGATAAAGAGCAATATGTTTCTATATCTTGCACAACGGGGGAGTTAGAATTAACCACAAACAAATTGTCAGCTAATGAACCAGAACAAATAAGTTTTCCATTTCTTCTAATAACAATACAATCATCAGAAAAAATAAACTTATACCCATTCTTTAAGAGTTTAGAAACCGAAATAAGGTTCCTTTTAAAACTCAGTACATAAAGACAATTAACTAACTCTAAACTAGAATTCTCGAAATTCAGAGTAACTACTCCCACTACTTATACTGACACTCTTGCAGTGTTGCCCAAGTAGATATCCAATTTGCCTTTTCTAAGCTTCTGGGTTACTTAGAACCATTGCAAAGAATTACAAACATAGTTAGTGACACCTGAATCTACACACCAAGTATCTGTGGGAATCACCGCTAAACATGTCTCAGTAATTAAGGCAGAAACTATCGTACGTTTAAGCTCTCTACAATCCGATTTCCAATGTCCCGTCTTATTGCACTTAAAGCACTTGTCTTTCGACTTCTTCTTTGCAATATCTAGCTTAGGCCCAATCTGCGCCTTTTGAGCTATTTCCTCTAGCTTTCTCTTCTTCTTTCTAGCCTCAGGCTCAGAAGAAGATTCTAAAGCTTTACCTGCGACTAAAGCTCACTTCTTCTCTTGAAAAAGACTTTTAGCCACCACCAACTCTGCCAAGAGCTCGGCTGAAATACACATCTTACTTATGTTGTAGTTCAACCAAATATGCTCATAGCTTTGAAACAAGCTCCGGAGGATAATATCGACTTTGGTTTCACCAACGATTTTGCCTCCCACTACCTTAACCTTGTTGATGTTACTAATCACGTCAATGACATTATCTCTCACAGGAGTGCTCTCAGCCATAAGGACAATGTCCAAGTTATGACTCCAATCGACATAATTAGGTCCAGTTAACTTGTTGTTTTTCAATATAGTAGTTACGGGTTTGAATGACATATCAAAAACTGTAAATTAAACAGACAATGTTTTAGTTATCTAACCTAGAATTTCAAAAACAAGGAAATTCTAATAATTATTGACTTCCCTCAAAACAATAATCTTAATCCACCAACATCTCATTCACCAGGATTCTCGTAAGCCACACAGTGTGGATGTTTACGCTAACCCACATTCGTTTGAGAAGATCCATGTTCATTAACTACACTATCTGACCAAACGATCTATTGATCAATGTAGCTGATAGTTGGTGCTTTCAGCCATACAAATAAGCAGTGTAACCTTGAGGGAGGAATACTACAAATCATACACTAAGTGTGTGCCATTACGTGACTTCTGAGTTTCTTACCTTAGGATAGTGCGCCTCAGATAGAGAGGGTGTCGCATTTCTCCTAGTTAAACGTACTCTAGTCATCTTACTCAGAAATTCACAATTTAGCGATCTCGGGGTTGGACTCATCCTAATGGAGGAAGACCCTAATGCCAACGCGCAAGCCCAACCACATCGCATATGAACTCGTAATGGTGGCTGTTGGGATATTAAATTAATCCGCTCCCACTTAGATTTCCAAATTGAGGGTTTTTCCTGTTTTAACATACAATTAACTAACTCTAAGTTATGTGCAACCATAAAACCAGTCATGCTTTAAAATCATGCATCTAAAATACAGCACAAAAATTAAAGCATAAAATTAAAACAACAGATACGGGAAATAAATATGAAAATTAAATTTCCCGACTATCATGGTTTTAATCGCTTCCATCTTCTGCCTTAATCTCGTGTCTCGCCATGCAACTCGATGGATTGAGTCTTGATCTTGAAAAATGAAAACTGGAGAAAAATGGGCCAAAAATGTGACCCGAAAGCGCCGCACGCGCGCAAGACGCACACTCGACCCAGCAGCGCCCGGCAGTTGCTGTGGGCAGCAACTGCGGGGCGCTGCTACCGTGCCTGCTGCCGCACCATGGCGCAGCAGGCCTGCTGTGCCGTACGGGAGCGATGCTGCTGCCACCGGCGATTGCCGGCTGCGGCTCCTGCCAGCGAATCGTCGCCGTCAGCGCCCCCTGTCACCTGTTCCTCTTTTGCTTCTTCCCACGCTATTTGGTCTCCTTGCAATTCATTCTGGGTTTTCCTGGGTTTCTACACATTAACGATAACCCAAAACCCACGAATTCAAGTTTCCCACCATAACGCCTTCGATTACAAAAAATTAATCATACTACAAGGCTTTCAGGAAAATTAAATAATTGAAATTACATAGAAAAAATCCTACTATAGATTTGATCAAATTCTACACGGCTTCCAGCACGTGGTTATACTATTACAAACATTCATAATAAAATTAAATCCAGACATGTCCCGAAGTTTAATTAAAACCCATACAAACGTAACCATAATAGTCGGGATTTCTTAACCACCTGCAAATAAAACCATGTAATAAAAAGAGCAAACACAAAACCCAAAACCAGGCTCTGATACCAATTGAAAAATTATCTGCCCGAGCCTAGACAGAAACTCACTTTTGTGCTATGCATTCCAGAATCAGAATCTCTGGCCAAGCCTAGACGCTTGCACAATCGCTCCAACCCTTTTGAAATAACATTGCACAGGATCTGAGTTTGCACTTATTCGATTTACCACGCAACAAAAATTCTTAATAAAAGCGGAACCATAAGAATTACCTATTGAAGCGTTCACTCAGGTGATTCTCTTGTATGCCTCAAGACTTTGCTTGTATGATGTGTGGGCAGCAATCTAACTAGCAATTTGATCAGCTAATCACAACAATCCACCTGCCGAAAAATTCCAGCACCGATGCACCTGGCGCATACAAATCACGCACAGTCCGGAGAGAGAGAAAACTACACGTTACTGCCAAAATTTTGAAGAATATTTCAGCTACCTCAAGCTCTATGAAATTCAAATTCTTGAGAGAGAATTTTCTCTCTCTAGGATTTTCTATCTCTAAGTTTTCTTGTCTTGAAAACTTGTGAACTGTATATTGTAGAATAGCTAATCCCTTATCTATATATAGAGTTACAAGAGAGACCCCAAGTTGGTTTAGGATTGGGCTTCCTAGTGGGTTTCTATTGTCTTCAATCCTGTTCCTGGACTGATACACATCCAAATGATATAAGGATTCACTTATCCCAATCCAGTTCCTGATATGATTCACAACCAACTGATACCGGGATTCACTTATCCCAAACCAGTTCCTGTTATGATTCACAACCAACTGATACAGGGATTCACTTATCTCAAACCAGTTCCTGATATGATTCACAACCAGCTGACACAAGGATTAATTAATTACTTAATTAGTTAAATCTACCTTTCTCAATAACCCAATACATAATTAATCGTACCACTAACGGATTAATTATGGCACTACCATCCTACACCAGAATTGCTTCCGAAATAACTTAATTAATTTTATTCATAATCTCCCCACATCAAAGATATAGTGCTCGTTAATATATTAATTTACTGATAAATTAATTAATTAACCTCTTTAATTTTGAGACTAGTACCACTCGACCTTTTTACTATACCGGACATAAGTCCACCGGCGGGGTTTAGTATGATAAACTTTACGAGCTCATCTCGGGAGCACCATCACCCCGGACGCACCGGTACATGGTTTCCTTTCAACAAACAGTAGCACACCAAGCAACTAAACATGCGCACCCAACCTACCAAGACTATTGGCCACAATTGACCTCACCCATTGGCAGATTAAGTACACTATGTGTAGGGATTAAAAGATAGAATACCAAGAACGATTTGTCCATTAAATCAGTACAAGACAAATCATTCCTAACAGGTCAAGTTCAATATATCCTTGGAATATCTATATAATTCAATTAGTTTAGACTAACTAATTATCTGAATCACGTAATAACCTAAACCGATAGTTTGTCCAAAGTTGTCTCGGTTACGAACCTCATTTATATATTATGTCTTTTAACCAATTATGAGATCTACTGTGTCACACAAGACACCTCATCATCTAACTACATAATATAAGTGGACAAATAATGCACAACAAGATATAAGCAAAACATAAATCGATATATTAACTGGGAAAATGTACAATACAAGTATAGATTATGTATTCAACTCCAACATAATCCTTTTCTAAAAATCTTGCGTTATTGCTAACTACCACCTTCTGATCTTTAGGACTATAAAATAAACTACATTACGTACCTTTGGGATAACCTACAAATAACATTACTTATGGTCTTGAATATAACTTACCCGCATCTGCCTTCAGTATATGTGTTGGACAACCTCAAACTCTAATATGTCTTAGACTGGGATTGCAAACAATTCTGCTGGAGTTTCAGGCATGGATTTAGATGGTACAAGATTGAGAATGTAAGCTACAATTTCTAAGGCATAACCCTAAAAAGAAATAGGCAACTCACTATAACTCATCATAGACCTAACCATTTCCGTAAGAGTTCTATTTCTCTGTTCTGCTACACCATTCTGTTGGGGTGTGCAAGGTGCAGATAACTGAGACTAAATACCTAGTTCCACTAAATAATTTCAAAAGTCTATGGATAAGTATTCACCACTACGATATGATCATAGTGTCTTGATACTTTTACCATGATGTTTCTCCACATCTGTCCGAAACTCTTTAAACTTGTCAAAACATTCAGACTTGTGGAGCATTAAGTAAATGTATATGTATCTTGTGTAGTCATCTGTGAATGTCATAAAATACTCAAAACCTCCTCTTGTTTGTATAGACATTGGTCCACACAAATCAGTGTGAATCAACTCTAACACTTATTTGGCTCTATACCCCTTTGCCTTGAAAGACCTCTTGGTCATTTTACCCTTAAAACATGATTCACATGTCATATAGTTGTCAACTTCTAATGAACCTAAAGGTCTATCTGTAACCAACCTTTGAATCCTACTAAGGTTTATATGACCTAATCTATGATGCCAAAGATATGTTTGATTCATCTCAGAAGACTCTTTCCTCTTAATATGGTTTAATTATGTATAAGTTGTTGTTGCATATTTAGTAGAAGAAGTTGTTTTAAAATGAACAAATTGTCTATTAACGTGCCAGGACAAATAAGTTTCTCATTTCTTCTAATAAATACGAACTTATCATAAAAAAAATGAACTTATAACCATTCAATAAAAGTTTAGAAACTCAAATCAGGTTCTTTCTAAAACTAGGAACATAAAGACAATTATTTGAAACTAGACTATGATTTTCAAAATTTAAGTCTACTTCTCCCACTGCAACAGCTGACACTTTTTTAGTATCTCCATTTAGACTTCTGTCTCTTATTCTCTAAGCTTCGGGGTTACCCGAAACCCCTGCAAAGAATTACAAACATGATCAGTGGTGCTGGAATCCACACACCAGGTATATGTAGGAATCACTGTTTGTTTTGAATACTAGAAAGCTATTTGCTTGTATAAAAAAACTAATACCTAGTTGACATATCATTCTGTTTCAATATTAAATTTGTTCCATTATATCATAGAACTAGATAACGGGTGTGAAAAGACACAGTAGATCTCGTTATTAATTAAAGTATTGATATATAAAAAGAATACTCAAAACTGAGATAGTCTGAACATACTATCGGTATAGGTTATCGTAAGATTTGGAAATTAGTTTGTCTAGACTAATTAAATCATACGAATGTGCCCAGGGTATATTGAGCACAACCAGTTAAGAATTGAATTAACTTGTATTGATCGGCATAGTTAATTCGATCCTAGTATTCTAATCTCTTAATCCCAAGATTGGGACGGGCATGAGAGTTAGATATCGTATGCTTTGATTTGCCAAATGGTGCGGTCAATTGAGGCCTAAATCTCGGTAAGTTAGGTATGCGGTGTTTAGCTTTTTTGTGTGCTGTTGCTAGTCGAAGGAATCTATATACCAGTTCACCGGGTTGATGGTGCTCCCGAGATGAACTCGTAAGGTTTATTATACTAAATCTAGCCAGTGGACTTTATGTCCGGTATAATAAGAAAGTCGAGTGCTACTAATCTCGGATACCAAGAAGTCGATGAATTAATTTGTCAGTAAATTGAAGAATCAACGAGCACTAGATCTTTGATGTGGAGAGATAGAAGAACAATAAAGTGAGCGCAATGTAAAGTCATTTTTGAGCGGTAGTTCCATAATTGGTCCGTTAGTGGTACGACTAATTATGCGTTTGACTAATCGATAAAGTGAATTAATTAATCCTAAAGGTTTAATTAATATTTAATTGACTAAGTGAATTAAAAAATTAATTACTCCTAAGGGTTCGATTAAATTTAATTAACGAAGTGGGTTAAGAAATTAATTTAAAAGGCTCTATTGGAGTTTGATCGTCTAGGGAAAACTAAGGGGTCAACGAAAGTCAAACATTAAGGCCCTACTCAAAAGCCCACTAGGTCTCTTAAGAAGTTCCCTATAAATAGCTAATGTTAGGCACATTTGAAGACAGAAGAAACCTTGTAGGCAAACACCTTAGAATGAGAAAGACAAACCTAGAGAGAGAACTTCATCTTCCTATTTGAAGTTTATTTTTTGAAGTCGGTTTGTGATCTTTCTTTTTGAGAATCTCCAATCCCGAATCTTAGAAAACCCGAGCCGGATCTTCCCGCCATTTACTTGAGTCCGGCCGCCGCGAGTTCATCAATCGCCACCGCCAGTGATTTTTTCCAGCCAAACTCCGGCGAAGGCTTTTGTGGGTTGTTTTGTTTTGGGTTTTGACCCTTTTGTTACGCTGATCCTTTTGCTAGTTCCTTTTGAAAGATTATCTACCCGGGCCTAGCCAGAAACTCACTTTCGTGCTATGCATTCCAGAATCAGAATCTCTGGCCAGGCCTAGACGCTAGCACAATGCTATTCCAACCCTTTTGAAATAACATTGCACAGGATCTGGGTTCACACTTATTCGATTTACCACGCAACAAAAATTTCTAATTAAAAGCAGAACTTTAGAAAAATACCTTTGAAGCGTGCACTTAGGTGATTCTCTTGTATTCCTCAAGACTTTGATTTCAAGTTGTGTGGGCAACGATCTAGAAACTAATTGATCAGCTAATCACCACAATCCACCTGCCAGAAAATTCTAGCTCCGCTACACCTGGCACGTACTATAAACGCACCGCCCAAAGAGAGAGAAAGCTACATGAGCCACTAAATATTTGAGAAAAATTCGGCAGCCCCAAAGTTTGTAAAATCGGAATTTTAGAGAGAGAGAATTTTGTCTCTCTAGATTCTTGAATTATGAATCTATTGAATTGTATGTCTTGAATAGCTAATCCCTTGTCTATATATAGAATTACAAGAGAGACCCCAAGTTGATTTAGGATTGGCCTTCCTACTGGGATTATGTTTTCCTTCAATCCTGTTACTGGACTGAAACACATGCAACTGATACAAGGATCCACTTATCCCAAACCAGTTCCTGGTATGATTCACAACCAACTGATACAGAGATTCACTTATCCCAAACCAGTTCCTGGTATGATTCACAACCAACTGACACAAAGATTAATTAATTACTTAATTAATTAGATCTACCTTTGTCAATAACCCAATACATAATTAATCGTACCACTAACTGATTAATTATGGCACTACCATCCTACACCAAAATTGCTTCCGGAACAACTTAATTAAATTATATTCATAATCTCCCCATATCAAAGATATAGTGCTCGTTAATATATTAATTTACTGATAAATTTATTAATTAACCTCTTTAATTCTGAGACTAGTACCACTAGACCTTTTTAATATACCGAACATAAGTCCACTAGCTGGGTTTAGTATAATAAACATAACGAGCTCATCTCGGGAGCACCATCACCCCGGACGTACCGTACATGGTTTTCTTTCGACAAGCAGTAGCACACCAAGCAACTAAACACGCGCACCCAGCCTACCGAGATTATTGGCCACAATTGACCTCACCTTTTGGCAGATCAAAGTACACTATGTCTAATCCTCATACCTGCTCGAGTCTAGGGATTAAGAGATAGAATACCAAGAATGATTTATCTATTAAATCAGTACAAGACAAATCATTCTTAATGGTCTAGTTCAATACGCCCCGGGCATATCTATATGATTCAATCAGTTTAGACAAACCAATTATCCGAATCACGTAATTACCTAAACCGACAGTTTGTCCAAAGCTGTCTTGGTTACGAACCTCATTTATATATTATGTCTTTCAACCAATGATGAGATCTACTGTGTCACACAAGACACCTCAACATCTACTTACATAATACAAATGGACATATCATGCACAACAAGATATAACCAAAACATAAATCGATATATTACTGAGAAAAAGTACAATACAAGCATAGCTTATGTATTCAACTCCAACAATCTCCCACTAATATGTTGGTGTATGTGCCCTAATGAGTGATTCTTTTGAGTAGTACTCGTACGAGGATCCTTAGACCAGAAATCACTACATGGTCTTAGGTGAATTATAGTGTGCTTTGACATACGCCTAACGGGACCGTAATAGGTTGCCAAGTACGGGTATGATTGGGTACACTATAAGACACGCTAAGGTACGTAGGTGAAGTGATGGGACTACAAGTCTCTCTTAAGTGAGAGATGATATCTTGACCACTTGATAGTGAACTGAAAAGTGCATGGCCATGCCCAAGGAATGATAAGCGTTATCATTTGCTTGATGAATTTAGTGTCACTAAGAGATCAAGTAAACGTTTAGCTATATAAGGATGATGGTTCCGTGCCTTATGCTAAACAGGATATCAATGTAGAGGATCGTACGCAGTTTGCTCGAAAAGGTTGTGTTGAATCACCATTCGACCCTCCATTATGAATTGGGTAGTCATTATGTCTTTCGCGAGACCACTAATGACTTATGAATTAATCAATGAGATTGAGTTATCCATTGCCAATTTAGAATGGGCCTACAGGATCGCACATAAGAAGTTCGATGATGCAGAATAAGTATTCTTGCCTACAGTAAGTATAATTGTTATACATAAAGAAAGAAGATTTAATTAAATGGTTTAATTAAATATTATTCAAAAGTTCTGTGGTATTAATTAAGAGTTAATTAATTACCTGGGAACAATTGGGATGGGCTGATAAATCTAGGGACTTAATTGCAATTGAAGTTCTTGACCCATCAGCCTGATCCATGGGTCATGGGTTGATCCATGGGCTTGGTGTATAACCCAAAATCATTAAGGTATTATTTAATACTGATTTGGAATCAGTAAATATTATTTAATACTGATTTGGAATCAGTAAAATAATATTTGAAAATAATACTGATTTGCAATATGATTAAATCAGGTATGTAATAATTGATTAATTACTATACTGATTTTGGAAATTTCAACTCTGCAAATATCCTAGGGATATTATGGTAGGGGATTGATGATTTTCAATTGAGGAAAATCAAAACAAGAAATATACACAAAATCCCAATTCTCTCTGTAGGCGGAAAACGGCTAGCACCAAATCTGCAAAGGCTTTCAGTGCTTGAAAGTGGAGAGTCCTTCAAGAAAGGATTTTGGTGATGACAAACGTAACCGGAGCAGAAGGTTTGGACAAACATCAATCTAGAATCCAAACGCGGCAACCGATTACGCTTCAAGGGTATGGTTTACATGTTTTGAACATAGGATCAAAAACACTAAAACTAAAATGGGCATGAATCCGCTGCGTAATTATTTTGATAAACATGCCTCCGATCCCAACATAATACTTAAGTTGTGCTTTAAGTATACATCTACATACAAGTCCTATACACTCTGCTACTATATATCTAGAAAAACTGTCATGGCTCTCCTATGTATCTGATTCCTATGTCCTCCACATGAGCCTCAAAGACTGTCGAAGTCAATGTCTTCGTGAACGGATCTGCAAGGTTATCCTCTGATGCTATCTTAGCCATGACCACGTCTTCCCTCTTTACGATGTCTCATATCAGGTGGTACTTACGTTGTATATGTTTACTCGCCTTGTGGGCTCGTGGTTCCTTCGAGTTTGCTACTGCACCTTGTTATCACAATAAACCGTGATAGACTTCTGCAAACCAGGAATCACATCTAAGTCCACTAGGAAATTCTTGAGCCATACTACTTCTTTCGCGGCCTCTGATACGGCAACGTACTCAGCCTTCATGGTAGAGTCTGCCACGCATTTCTACTTGACACTCAGCCAAACTATGGCTCCACCTCCCAGAGTAAACACATACTCTGAGGTAGACTTGCTCTTGTCCCTGTCGCCTTCAAAATCTGAATCTATATAACCTCGGGGTACCAGCTCAGCTGCCTGATAGACCAGAACTTTGTCCCTCATTCTGTGTAAATACTTGAAAATGCATTTTACTGCCTCCCAATGAGCTATCTCGGGGTTACTCTGATATCTGCTTACCATGCCAACGACATAACAGATATATGGCCTCGTACACAACATGGCACACATGAGACTTCCTACTGCCGAAGCATAAGGAACTGCCTTCTTGTCCTCTATCTCCTCAACAGTCTTAGGGGACTGTTCCTTAGATAGATACACTCCATGTCTGAAAGGTAGAAAACCTTTCTTGGAGTTCTACATGCTAAAACAGGCCAGAATCGTATCTATGTACTAAGCTTGGGAGAGCGTTAATAAACATTTCCTACGATCTTGAATTACCTTGATCCCAAGGATATGTCCCACTTCCCCTAAGTCCTTCATATCAAACTGCTTGGATAGCCATGCCTTTAGATCTGATAACACTTTCTTGTTGTTGCCAATCAATAGAATGTAATCTACGTAAAGCACAAGAAACACCATTGAGTTTCCATCACGTCTGCAGTACACACATTGCTCATCCGGACACTGAGTAAATCCAAAAGACTGTATTACCTCATCAAACCAGATGTTCCAAGATCTGGATGCCTGCTTAAGTCGGTAAATGGACCTCTTAAGCCTGCAAACCTTATGCTCTTGACCTTTTTCAAAGAATCTCTCTGGTTACTGCATAAAGATAGTTTCCTCAAGGCTTCCATTTAGGAAAGCTGTCTTGACATCCATCTGCCAAATCTCATAATCTAAATGAGCAGGTATGGCCAAGAGAATCCGGATCGACTTAAGCATGGCTACCTGATAGAAGGTTTTCTCATAATCGATTCCCTCTTTCTGAGTATACCCCTTCACCACCAGACTAGTTTTAAAGGTTTTCACCTTCCCGTCAGGTCATCTCTTACATTTGTAGACCCACTTGCATCCAATGGGCTTAAACCCATTAGTCATGTCCACTAGCTCCCTGACTTGATTGTGGTCCATTGACCCCATCTCGGACATCATTGCCTTATGCAAAGACTCTGCATATTTATCTCGGAGAGCTTTATTATAGTTAACTGGGTCAGGTTCAGGCACGCTTGGGACTAGGTCTGAGGCCTCTCCCACGCCAATAAACCTATCGGGCTGTCTCACAACCCTCCCACTACGACGAGGCACCACCTGTGTAGGCGCATCATTTGTGATCTCATGTGCAGTGTGTGGTGTATCTCTTGTGCAGGTGCATCAGGATTAGTAGTTTGTCGTCTAACCTCTTCTAGTACTATCTTACTCTTGGGCTTGTGGTCTAAGACATAGTCATCTTCCAAAAATCTAGTGTTGGTACTAACCACCACCTTCTGATCTTTAGGACTATAAAATATACCACCTTTCGTTCCCCTAGGATATCCTATAAACAGCATTAATTCAGTTCTCGCATCTAACTTAGCCGTATATGCTTTAAGAACATGTGTTGGGCAACCCCAAATTCTGAGATGTCTTAGACTGGGCTTGCGCCCGTTCCACAACTCTAATGGGGTTGAAGACACGGTTTTAGAAGGTACAAGATTAAGAATATACACTGTCGTTTCTAAGGCATATCCCCATAACAAACTTGGAAAATAACTATAGCTTATGATCGACCTAACCATTTCCATGAGAGTCTGATTCCTCCTTTCTGCTACACCGTTCTGCTGTGGCGTGCCAGGTGCAGACAACTGAGATTGAATTCTGACCTCACTGAGGTATTCTCGATATTCATGGGACGGGTACTCCCCGCCACGATCTGAACGTAGTGTCTTTATACTCTTACCATGTTGCTTTTCCACATTTGCCCAAAACTCTTTGAACTTGCCAAAACATTTGGACTTGTGACGCATTAGGTAAATGTACCCGTACCTTGAGTAGTCATCTGTGAATGTCACGAAATACTCAAACTCACCTCAGGCCTAGACCGTCATTGGTCCACACAAGTCAGAATGAATCAACTCTAATACTTCCTTAGCTCTATAACCTTTTGCCTTAAAATGTCTCTTGGTCATTTTACCTTCCAAGCAAGATTCGCAGGTTGCATAACTGTCAATCTCTAATGAACCTAAAGGTCCATCATTGACCAACCTCTGAATTCTACTAAGATTTATATGACCTAGCCTGAGATGAGAAGATAGGTTTGATTCATTTCAGAAGGTTTCTTCCTCTTACTAAGGTTAGATAAAGAGCTATATGTTTCTGTGTTTTGCTCAACAGGGGAATTAGAGTTAACCACAAACAAATTGTCAGCCAAAGAACCAGAACAAATTAGTTTCCCATTTCTTCTAATAAATACAAACTTATCAGAAAAAACAAACTTATAACCGTTCTTTCAAAGTTTAGAAACCGAAATAAGGTTCTTTCTACAACTCGGTATATAAAGACAATTAACTAACTCTAATCTTCAATTTTTGAAAGTTAAATTGACCACTTCCACTGCTTCTATTGACACTCTTGTAGTGTCGCCTATGTAGATGTCCAGTTTGCCCTCTTTAAGCTTCTGGGTTACTTGGAACCCCTGCGAAGAATTACAAACATGATCAGTGGTGCCTGAATCCACACACCAAGTATCTATAGGAATCACCGCTAAACATGTCTCAGTAATTAGGGTAGAAACTATCATACCTTTAAGCTTTTGACAATCCGTTTTCCAGTGTCCCATTTTGTCACACTTGAAGCACTTTCCTTTGGGCTTGCTCCTCATTGCAATCTCGGGCTTCGTAGCAAGTTTCATGGCATTCTTCTTCTACTTATTCTTATTGCCTTTAGGTGCAGAAGAAGAACTTTAAGCCTTTACTGCGACCAAAGCTTTCTTCTTGTCGTGGCAGATGCCTTCGGCAGCCACCAAATCAGTTAAGAGCTTGGGTAGAGTATAGACTCTTTGGTTCATATTGTAATTGACCCGAAACTACTCACAACAAGAGGGTAGACTCTGTAGGATAATATCTATCTGACTTTCTGGGTTAATTTCTCCTCCCAACACCTCTATCTCATTTATGTGACTGATCATGTATAGCACATGATCTCTCACCGATCCGCCTTCAGCCATCTTTGAGTTCATTAACTTCTTTATGGCTGCTTGCCTAGCAGTCCTGCCTTGATGTGCGAATATCTCTCACTGATGAGCCATCATGTTGAAGGGAGAAACCATGGGATGAAGCTGATGTTGCAGCACATTTGACACAGAGGCCAAAATATAGCACCGCGTCATCTCATCCACTTTTCTCCACCGGGCATAGGCATCCCTATCCTCTTGTGGAGAGTTCTCATCAGGCACATCTAGACATACTTTGGTGAGCACAAAATTATACTGCTCAGCCATCAGGACAATGTCCAAGTTACAACTCCAGTCGATATGATTGGTTCCAGTTAATTTATTGTCTTTCAAAATAGCAACTAAGGGGTTGAATGTCATATCGATAAAACTGTAAAATTAAAAAACAGACAATGTTTCAGTTATTAACCTAGAATTTCGAAAACATGAAATTCTAATAATTATTGACTTCCCTCGAAACAACAATTATAATCCACCAACATCTCATTCACCGGGACTGTCGCAAGCCACGCAGTGTGAACGTTTATGCTAACCTACATTCATTTGAGAAAAAAAAAGTTCATTAACTGCACTATCTGACCAAATGATCTATTGATCAATGTAGCTAATAGTCGGTGCTTTCAGCCATACAAATAAGTAGCGTAACCTCTTAGGAGGAATACTACAGATCGTACACTAAGTGTATGCCATTACGTGACTTCTGAGTTTGTTACCTCAGGATAGTGCGCCTCAGATGGAAAGGGTGTCGCATTTCTCCTAGTTAAACTTACACTAGTCATCTTATTCAGAAATTCATAATCTAGCGATCTCGGGGCTAGACTCATCCGAATGGAGGAAGGCCCTAATGCCAACGCGCAAGCCCACCCACATCGCATATAAACTCATAATGGTGGCCATGAGGATATTAAACCAACCCGCTCCCACTTAGATTTCCAAATAGAGGGTTTTTCCAGTTTTAACATGCAATTAACTAACCCTAAGTTATATGCAACCATAAAACCAACATGCTTTAAAATCATGCATGTAAAATACAGCATAAAAATTACAATAATAAATACGAAAAATAAATCCCCCGACTATTATGGTTTTAATCGCTTCTATCTTCTGCCTTGATCTCGTGTCCCATCACGTCACTCGAAGGAGAGAGTCTTGAACTTCAAAAAATGAAAACTAGAGGAAAAAAGGGTCAAAATGCAGCCCGAATGGGCCGCACGCGCGCAGCCAGTCCAGAAGGCGCGCAGCGCGCGTGCAGCCCACATGGGCCAATCCCCTTGGGGCAGCCGCGCGCTGGCTCAGCCTCCTGCTGCTCCGCTGCTCCAGGTAGTTGACTGCTGCCGGCAAGTAGTCGTCGGCGCTACCCCCTGCCGCCAATCCCTTCTTCGCTTCTTCCCACGTTATTTGGTCTTCTTGCAATTCATTCTGGGTTTTCCTGGATTTCTACGAATTAACGATAATCCAAAACCCACGAATTCAAGTTGCCCACCATAATGCCTTCGATTACAAAAAATTAATTCTCCTACTACAAGGCTTTCTAGGAAAAATTAAATAATCAAAATTACATAGAAAAAATCCTACTACATATTTGATCTAATCCTACACGACTTCCAGCACGTGGTTATACTATTACAAACATTCATAATGAAATCAAATTCGGACATGTCCCGGAGTTTAATTAAAACCCATACAAACATAACCATAATAGTCAGGATTTCTTAACCACCTGTAAACAAAACCATGTAATAAATCGAACAAGCACAAAACCCAAAACCAGGCTCTAATACCAATTGAAAGATTATCTGCCAAGGCCAAGCCAGAAATTCACTTTTGTGCTATGCATTCTAGAATCGGAATATCTGGCTAGGCCTAGACGCTTGCACAATACTATTCCAACCCTTTTAAAATAACATTGCACGGGATCTGGGTTCGCACTTATTCGATTTACCACGCAACAAAAATTTCTAATTAAAAGCGGAACTTTAGAAAAATACCTTTGAAGCGTGCACTTAGGTGATTCTCTTGTATGCCTCAAGACTTTGGTTTCATGTTGTATGCGCAACGATCTAGAAACCAATTGATCAACTAATCACCACAATTCACCTGCCAAAAAATTCTAGCACCACTGCACCTGGCACGTATTGTAAACGCACCGCCCAGAGAGAGAGAAAGCTACACGAGCCACCAAATATTTGAGAAAATTTTGGTAGCCCCAAAGCTTGTAAAATCAGAATTTTAGAGAGAGAGAATTTTCTCTCTCTAGATTCTTGAATTATGAATCTATTGAATTGTATGTCTTGAATAGCTAATCTCTTGTCTATATATAGAGTTACAAGAGAGACCCCAAGTTGGTTTAGGATTGGCCATCCTACTGGGATTCTGTTTTCCTTCAATCCTGTTCCTGGATTGAAGCACATCCAACTGATACAGGGATCCACTTATCCCAAAACAGTTCCTGGTATGATTCACAACCAACTGACACAAGGATTAATTAATTACTTAATTAATTAGATCTACCTTTGTCAATAACCCAATACATAATTAATCCTACCACTAAGGATTAATTATGGTACTACCATCCTACACCAGAATTGCTTCCGGAACAACTTAATTAAATTATATTCATAATCTCCCCACATCAATGATATAGTGCTCGTTAATATATTAATTTACTGATAAATTAATTAATTAACCTCTTTAATTCCGAGACTAGTACCACTCGACTTTTTTACTATACCAGACATAAGTTCACCAGCTGGGTTTAGTATAATAAACATAACGAGTTCATCTCGGGAGCACCATCACCCCAAACGCACCGGTACATGGTTTCCTTTCGACAAGCAGCTGAACACCAAGCAACTAAACATACGCACCCAACCTACCAAGATTATGGCCACAATTGACCTCACCCTTTGGTAGATCAAAGTACACTATGTCTAATTCTCATGCCCACTCGAGTCTAGGGATTAAGAGATAGAATACCAAGAACGATTTGTCTATTAAATCAGTACAAGACAAATCATTCTTAATGGTCTAGTTCAATATGTCCCGGGCATATCTATATGATTTAATCAGTTTAGACAAACCAATTATCCGAATCACATAATAACCTAAACCGACAGTTTGTCCAAAGCTGTCTCGATTACGAACCTCGTTTATATATTATGTCTTTCAATCAATGATGAGATCTACTGTGTCACACAAGACACCTCATCATCTACTTACATAATACAAATGGACATATCATGCACAACAAGATATAACCAAAACATAAATCGATATAATACTGGGAAAAAGTACAATACAAGCATAGCTTATGTATTCAACTCCAACACCTTTGGGTTCGCCAAAGTCTAGATCTACGAGCAAAGTTCATTCCTGAAATGGATTTTCATATTAGGATAAGTTCCTGGGCTAAATATATTTTTCAGATTTGTGAGATTCTTGAAGTGGGTTTCTTTGGATTTCTTCATTAGTGCTTTTGGCCACCTCGTAGTAACTTGCCTACCCAAGTTTGAGGTCGTTTGGAGTTATTCTTGGGATTTTGAGTGGAATTTGTTTTCCTGGAGTTTTGGTATTCTTATTGCTTGGGACATGCGACAAAGGTATAATCTTTGAACGATTCCATTTTAGTTTAAAGATTTAATTTTTACGTGTCGTACTAATAGATCGAACTAGTATAAGCCTAGATCTAGTCAGGGGAAATGAATTATAGCCTGAGCCAGATTGAAAGTCTCTGATTCATGAATGCATTGCAAGAAAGTGAGATTTCGGTTTAGCCCAGGCTAGTTCTGTTTCCTTCAATCACCACTAAACATGTCTCAGTAATTAAGGCATAAATAGTGGTACCTTCATTTGGACAATCAGCTTTCCAATGTCCCGTATAACCGCACTTGAAGCACTTGCCTTTCGGCTTCTTCTTCTTTGCGATATTAGGCTTAGGCGCATGATTCTTCGTCCTTGCCTTAGACTTTTTCTTTTTCTTTCCATCCTTAGGCGCAGAAGAAAGACTTGAAGCCTTGGCTGTGACTAAAGATTGCTTTTTATCTTGAAACAATCCTTCAGCCGACACCAACTCTGCCAAGAGTTCGAACAAACTATAAATCCTCTTATTCATTTTATAGGTTAGCCGAAACTGCTCAAAGCTTTGAGGTAGACTTTGATGGACTATATCAACTTTGGTTTCATCGTCAATCTCTCCCACAAGTAACTCAATTTCGTTGATATTGCTCATCATCTCAAGGACATGATCTCTCACTTGAGCACCCTTAGCTATTTTAGTGTTCATTTTTCTTTCTCATGGCTACTTGCCTAGATGCCCGACCTTGGTGACCAACCATCTGTCTGAGATTATCCATCATGTCAAAAGCAAAGATCATTGACTGATGCTGATGTTGCAGGACATTCGACATAAAAGCTAGAATGTAACACCGCACCCTCTCATCAGCCCTCCTCCACCTCTGATAGGCCTCTCTCTCCTCGTCAGTCTACTCCTCGGTAGGCGTATCTGGGCATACCTCATTGAGCACAAACTTGTACTGCTCAGCTGTTATGACAATATCCAAATTCCATTTCCAATCAATGTAATTTAGACCACTTAACTTGTTCTCTTTCAAAATAACAGCTAATGGATTGAATGTAATATCGACTTCTAAAAATAAATGAACAGGAAAAACTTTAGAAAAGAAATAACTAAGGTTCGAAAATACTGACTCTCTCAAACAACATAATCAATTTAATCCATCGACATCTCATTCACCGGGATTCGCGTAAACCAGAATAGTGTGGATGTTTATGCTAGTTCACATTCATTTGAGAAGAACATAGTTCATTAATCTCATTATCTGATCAAATGATCTATTCACCAACCCGAATGGAGGAATACTACAAATTGTACACTAAATGTCTGCCATTACGTAACTTCTAAGTGCATTACTTCATATAGTGTGCCTCAGATAGAGAGGTGTCGCATTTCTCTAGTTTAATTCACTATAGTCATCTTCTTAGAAATTCAACCTAGTGATCCGCAGGTTCGACTCATCTGATATGGAGAAAGGCCCTAATACTAACGCGCAAGTCAAAACTACATCACTTATGAATTCGTAATGGAGGCTGTGGGAATTATAACTAACCCACTCCCACTTAGATTCTTAGAATGATTGTTTTTCAAGTTTTAACATGCAATTAACTATCCTAAGTTACAAACAACCATAAAACCACATGCTTCAATAATGCATACTATTAAAGCACATAGAGATTGCAATAAAAAACCAAAATACGGGACATAAATACATAAAATAAATTTCTCGACTATTATGGTTTTAATTGCTTCCATATGCTGCCTTGTTCATGTGTCCCGTCACGTCACTCTGATGGATTAAGTCTTAAAAAAATGAATCTAGGAATTATCTCAAAAAATGGGCTAGGTGTGTACGACCTGTGCACGCACTGGCCGTGCGCTCACACTGCTTGCGCACAGCCCATGCCAGTGCGTAGCAAAGGCCGCACGTGCTGGGCCTGGCACACAAGAGAATGCCTACGCGTGCAACGAAAGCCGTGCGGGTTGGGCCTTGCATGCTAGGGTGCCGCTCGTGCCTGGTGGCTGTGCGCTGTATTGCTGTAGTGCCACACCAGCGACGGCCTTTCCTTGCACACTGATACTCCCAGAACTGGCGGTCTCTGCCAGCGTTCCTATGCTGGCACCGTTAGGTGTCCCGTTCTCCCTCTGTGTCTTCTTTTTTGCTCCTACTCATTATTACATATTCTCCTAAATACAAGACTTGATTTTTCTAGGAAAATAAAAATGACAATTTACATAGAAAAAAAAAAAATCCTACTACAGATTTTATCTAATCCTACACGGCTTCCAGAACATGGTTTTACTATTACAAGCATTCATATTCAAAAAACCAACTCAGACATGTCCCAGGGTTTAATGAAACATAAATACATAAACCATGATAGACGGGATAACAAACCACCTGCATTAAATAAACCATGTAACAAATCGAACAAAACAAATCCAAAACCTTCACTCTAATACCAATTGAAAGATTATCTGCCCAGACCCAATAAAAAATTTACTTTCGTGCATTTCATTTCAGAATCGAAACTTTTGATCAGACCTAAACTCTAGTGCAATATTATTGCAATCCTTAATTGAAATACCATTGCACAGGATCTTAGTTTTACTTTATTCGATTTGTAACGCAACAAATAAAATTCTTAATTAAAGCAGAAGTATAAGAATTATCTTTTGAAGCATGTACGTAGGCGATTCTCTTGTATGACTCAAGACAAGCTCGTACATTGTGTGGGCAACGAACCAACGAAACAAAACAAATTAGCAAAATAAAATTAACATGCGCCGCCGTCGCTTGATTGCTGTCGCCGTATGCCGATTAGAACCACTGCCCACCGAGATTGAATACCGACTTCGAGGGAGAGATCTTTTTTTATTTCTCTCTATAGGCTTTCTCTCTCTAAGTTTCTTGAACTATGAAACTATGAATTGTGTTAATTATTGCCAACTCTCTATGTCTATTAATAGAGTTACAAGAGAGGCCCTAAGTTGGTTTAGGATTAGTCTTCCTATTGGGTTTTGGTTTTAATTAGATTCCAAAACCAATTAGTAACCAAATCTAATTAGATTCCAAATCCAAATAGATTTACTAATCTCTTGAATTTCCTAATTCTAATTGAACTTTAAGATTTAATTAATTAATTAATTAATTCTACTTTGTCAATTTACTCATTGACCATTAGGATAATTAATTCTACGTTATAAATTAACACAATACATAATTAATCGTACCACTAACGGATTAATTATTACACTACCATCCTACACCAGAATTGCTTCCGGAACAACTTAAATTAAATTAAATTTATTATTATTAATTATTTATCTCCCCATATCAAAGATATAGAGCTCGTCAATTTTATTAATTTACTGATAAATTAATTAATCGACTTCTTATTATCCGAGACTAGCACCACTTGACTTTATTACTATACCGGACATAAATCCACTGGCAAGATTTAGTACAGTAAACTTTTTAAGCTCATCTCGAGAGCACCATCACCCCGGACGCACCGGTACATTTTTTTTTTTTTTTTTTTACTTTCGACAACATACCAAGCAACTAAACATGTGTACCCAACCTACCGAGACTATAAGCCTCAACCAACCGCAATCTTTGGTAGATTAAAGTACACTATGTCTAATCCTTAGGTCTACCCTCATCTTAAAGATTAAGAGACAGAATATAAGATTCAAATTAACTACAGTAGATCAGTACAAGTTAAATCAAATCTAATTGGTCATGCTCAATATGCCCCGAGCATATCTATATGATTTAATTAGTCTAGACAAACTAACTTCATAATCACATAATGACTTTAACCGACAGTATGTCCAAAACTGTCTCAGTCATGAGCCTAGTTTATAAATCATAACTTTAACCAATGATGAGATCTATTGTGTCATATCTAACACTTCATAATCTAGTCATATGATATAAATGGACTACATATAAATAAATATGAAATAATTAACTAATGAAATTTAAATCAATATATCTAAACTGGGAAAATAGTGTTCATACAAGCTAAGCTTTTCAGTATTCACACTAACAATCAGTAAATTAATAAATTACGAGCACTATATATTTGACGTGGGGAGAGTAAAGAATAATTAAATTAGTGGTTTCGTAAGCAATTCTGGTTTGAGCGGTTATGCCATAATTAATCCGTTAGTGGTACGATTAATTATGTTGTTATGTTAATTGATAATGTGAGTTCATTATTTAATTAATTAATCCTAAGGGTCAATTAGTAAATTGACAAAGTGGATTTAATTATTAATTAATTAATAATTCTTTGGTTCAATTAAGAATTAGAAATCCAAGAATTAGGTCATCTAATTGTGATTTAGAAATTACCAAAACCCAAGCCCAACAAGAAAGCTTAACTCAAGCCCACTGAAGGTCTCTTTTGTAACTCTATAAATAGACACAAGAAATTAGCAAACATGAAACACAAGTCATAATTAACAGAACACAAGAATTCTAGAGAGAAAAACTCTGAAGAAGAATTCTAGAAAGAGAAAACAACCATGTGGTGTGGTTTTCCTCTTGGCAGTCGGGCGACGCTAACCAAGATATCTGGCGGCAGTGACTAGCTCCTGTGGGTGGTGGTGCGTGGATTTTTCGACGGCGTGTGGCGTCAATGGCAAATGAGATTTCCGGCAGCAGCTTCATTTTTTGAGGCAGTGATTGTTCTGGTTTAATTCTGTGTATTGCTGATTCGTTCGGTTTGTTGGTTCGTTACCCACACAATGCCGGATTTGCTAAGAGTCATACAAGAGAATTCTTAAGGATACACTTCAACAGGTCGATTTCTATGTTTGCACTTTTATTAGTTATCGTAAATTTGTATCCGTGACAAATCGAATAGGGTAAATCAAGATCTAGTGCTCGGGTGGTATTTCAAAAGAAGTTTGAATCGGATGGCACAAGCGCTCGGGTTTGATTGAGAATACCCAATTTTGGAATGCGTAGCATGAAAGTGGAACTTTTGATCGGACCCGGGCAGACAATTCCTTCAATTAGTTCTTCGGTGGTTTAGGGTTGGAACAATTAGTCCTAAGGTTATAGCATTGTTGTGGGAAAGTCTCAAGATAGCTGTCCAATGTTTGTATGAATCCTTTCTATCTAATTATTAGTTGTTTATCGTATATATCAAGTCGGAGATAGAGAAAGGAGTGGAGGATGAGACTTTGTTATAAATTTCTGACAAGCAAAAATGTTATCATTCATCGTTATTTTTATTTTCTTAAGTTTTGACACCTCTATGCTGGCTGCTATTTGACATTCCTTTTGTCATGTATTTTTTTTTTTAATTTCAGAAGCAAACTGCAAAAAAGAATTTATTTCAGTTATTTGCAGAAAAAGTAAGAGACTACAAGGATTTAGAGTATATGTGGACTGTCTTGCATGAAACGCCTGTGGAATATTTTAGAGAATAGCACTCACATGAGAGATGATAGGATTGTTATGTCATATGTATTCTAATCATCAACTTTACATTCATATAGAATAGTATTTTCAATGTGTTGACAATGATCTAGATATGGTCGTTGAGACCAAAATATAGGGAATGTTATATAATTAAGACTTTCTTTGTGTTTCTTTTATTAACCATTTATTTGTCCTCTGAAAATCATATAATCAGTATTAATACATTCTTTGATGTTCCTTGATCATTTTACATGTAAGATTTGCTACACTAAACACATGACTTCTCGAACAAGTGACCTTTATTCAATATAAGTTCATTTGTTCTTTGAAGAAAAAAAAATTTCTTTGTATTTGAGCATGAGAAAACTTTATCAGTTTAACGGTTTTGGGTTGTGCTTCAGTGACGGGAAATGAGAAGTTAAAGAGCTACCACCAAATTATGATAGATTTTGTATTGAATTTCATCTGGGCTAAATATGTTTCAGACTTATAATTTTGTATTGACTGCATTAAGTTTTTATTTATTCAAATAGTTTCGTGGAGGGGTGATGGATAACAAATGGAAAATTATATGATTGGGAAAAAGATGGTTAAGCCAAGAAAGTAAAATATTTTTCATAAACATTATCCTATAATGTTTCCTCAAATGATTATCTCAAGTTTCAAAGAGCATAAACTTAATAACATTATTTGTGAAATGAGTATTAGATAACTTTTTAGATTATAAAGATTAGAATAAAATGGATAATTTTAATTTTTTTAATTTATATACTATTTAATCTTGATTTTAATTATTTATAATTAAAATTATTTTCATAATATTTAATGTGGATTGATTTACTAAATAAATGGTGACGCGAGTATATCCACTAGTTTTTATCATTATTACCATAGTGAAATTGTCAAAGGAGGAAGGGCCATAAAAGTTTAATTTTTTATTTATATTAATATAAAATTTTGATTCATTGGATAAAATTTTCTAATTAATTATCTATTTTTTATAAACTCCACTCATATTGTTTATATATTCTTGATAAAAAATAATTACAGAAAAAAATTATTCACCTTATTTCAAATAATAAAATGCATGTTAAATATGACACAAGTCTCAAGTTTGACGAGTTCGAGTAGTCATTGTTACAAAATGGAACATTCTTTTTTAATATTCTATTGTAATAGTATTAATTCAGAAATTATACCATGTACCGTGGGTACATGTACCTACCTATTATATATAGTAATTTTCTCATAATAACTGTACACTTACTAAATATAGTAAGTTTCGCCGACGTGCGCATCTTTTTTTTTTCCTCGTTGAGTCCACCACGTCTCAGAACAACTAACACCACGTCCAAAAAGTCTACATCCAGACATGTGAATTTAAGATGATTTCTTCACAAAACATCCCACTACATCTCAAAATAACTATCACCACGTCCAAAAATAATTAGCATCACGTCCAAAAACGTCTACATCCATGCATGTGAATTTAAGCTGATTTTTTCACAAAAACAGCCCACCACGTCTTAGAACAACTAGTGTCACATCCAAAAACGTCTACATTCATGCATGTGAATTTCAGATTTTTTTTCACAAAGACAGCCCACGTCTTAGAACAACTAGCACCACGTCAAAAACCAACTAGCACCACGTCCAAAAACGTCTACATTCATGCATGTGAATTTAAACTGACTTATTTCACAAAGACACCACGTCTCAGAACAATTAGCACCATGTCCAAAAACAACTAGCACCACGTCCAAAAACGTCTACATCCATGCATGTGAATTTGAGCTAATTTTTTTCACAAAGACAACCCACTACATCTCAAAACAACTAGCACCACGTCCAAAAACAACTAGCACCACATCCAAAAATGTTTACATCCATGCATGTGAATTTAAGCTGAATTTTTTCACAAAAACAACCCACCAAGTCTCAGAACAACTAGCACCACGTCCAACAGCGGGGAGGAAGCAGCGGGGAGGAATCAAAAGCAACTCATTTCACATGAAAATATCAATACCTCACGGAAAAAATTTATATATATCATATTTCAGTGTAATAGAGCATTATTTGAAGAAAAAAATACGAATATAACATCATTAATATATTACCCAACATCAAATTGTGAAAATAAGGTTCCGTAAATCCATCAAATCTAGTTCATACTTTATGATGTTAGTGATTTTTTAAGAAGAATAAGTTACGTTTTAAGAAGAATATGAGATTTTTGAAGAGGAATAAGTGATTTTTTAATAAGAATAAGTGATTTTTTCGTTGTATTTGGTGTGTTCGTCAGAAAATACAAATGCCGATCTCTGTTAAATCAGTCTTTGGATGAAGATTTGATTGAATTAATGTGATTTCGAATGGAGTACGCGAAGAAGAAGTGATTTTTGAAAAAAAAAAAAAAGTGAGTTTTCGAAGAAAAAGAATAGCGTTGATCTCATTTTCTTATATGAGAGTTGTGATACATATAATCTACGGTATTAATATGTCTTCTTTTTAAGGGCTAAAGAAGAGCCTAAACAAGTGAAAAAGTGTATGCATGGGATTCGAATTACGCATGCATGTGTAACTACAATGAGGACACCCACAAAGATTGACGAAGGTGAAAAATGAATGATGATTAGGATGGCACGGTTTGATTTGATTTAGTTTGGTCAAATTTTGACCGACTAAACCAATTTAATTTGGTTGGTTTGGTGGATTTAAAGATTAATTATACAAATTATAGATTTGAAAATTTCAAACTATAAAATTGGATTTGGCGATGATTTGTTGTAAAATTATTAATTCCGCGGACCGACTTTAACAATTGAAACTGATATTTAAATATTTAGTAATACACTGCACATTTTAGTAATACACTGCACATTTTAGTAAAATACACTGCACATTTTAACAATTATTCTCCTTTTTTTCATACTTTTTTATTTCATTCTTCCTCTCCATTCTTAATCTTTAAATCGGTTCTTTCATTATTTTCCTTTACACTTTTTCTTTAAAAAAGAAAAACCCCAACTTCCAAACCAAAATTAAGAAAAATAAATTTACAAATCTCAAAAAAAAAAAAAAAAGTATAGTTTAACTGATTTTAAGTTGGATACACAATAAAAAAAAATTTAAACTTTTTCATATAAAATAATTTTAGACAATTTGAAAAATTATTAGTTTCACATATTTATTTTGTTATTATTAAAATCAATATTGAAACACTTAAGTTTAACATCTCCAGGTAAAATTTTCTTCTATTTTAGGTAATCTATTGCAAACAAGACCACTCTTTTCTCCCCGATTCAGATGACTATATTACTTTTTTATTTTATAATAATGTTCTACTTGTTATAACATACTACTAAATTTGTAGTATGAAACTAGCAAAGAAAAAGTATAAGAGTAAGTTAGAGAAAAATATGAGAGAAGTCTCCTCTATTCAGTTTTGTGTTTGTAATATATGAATAATCTCTCTATTTATACTAGTAGGAAGGGTTTACATATATAAACTAAATATTAAAATATCACATCAAATCATATCTCTACGGAACAATGCCTTGTTAAAACCTTACTAGGAAAAACCCAATGAGATAAAACTCTAATGAAGGAAAAAGAGTACACACGTTCGAAATTTGTAATGTTGCCTCTTTAAAAACCTTTCCAGGATAACCCTTTGGGACAAAACCATGGTCAAGGGAAAAAGAGTACAACGTGCCTCCCCCTGTTGAGCACATCACTTGTTATCTTATAATTGAATGATAGGATATTTATCAATTTTGTAATAATTGATCTTCATGATAAACCCATATGTTCGGATATAACTTCAGCAACTTCGATCATCTTCACTTGAAAATTTGAAACTAGTCCGATACCGAGCTTAATAATTATCACTTCAGCATCCAGCAACGACATAATGGAGCATATAAATCTTGAGTGTTTTTTAGTAACAAAAATCTCTAACTATCATATCCTCAAAAGGAGATATATGCAAGTAATCTCACGAATAATTTGTATCTTTGCATACTCGAAGTAATTCATTCGGTTGCATATATTCAACAAGATACCTCAATACTTCAACCTATTTAAGACATGGTTCTTCTGAACCAATTCATTAGTATATGGCATGAAAGAGATTTTTATTCACATCAAGAATCTCAATCTAGTGGGCTCAACAGGTATATTTTGTTTAACTATTGGCTAATGCAAATATGCCAATGTCAAATATTCAGACCAAGAATTTTCTAAAAGTCTCTTTGATATTATTGTTTCAAGCAAATAGCTACATTTGAACTCTTAAATAAAATCTCAATAAGATATACATATTTTTAATGACTTATAGATAATTCAAACTCTTCAAGAGTCTCGATAATAATTAATCTCTTCAAACTCTTCAAGATATTGATGTTAACTAAATAATGAGCAAGTCTAACAACAAATTCAGAGTCAAATATATATTTTACATAAAGATATTGTACGATTTCTAATAGAAAGATTTATACACGCATAAACATAATATGTTCATATAAAGATACATAAACATATGCATAAATCATGTTATGTCTAGACACATAAAAACATTGGAACTTGTGCATGTCACTCGAATTAATCTTTCGAGAACTAAGACCATGTCCTTTAAAATCTTTCAGGGATCTTCTTATCGATATAATCCAAGTGATCACTTTATCCTTTTAAATGGATTTTTAACTCATTGATTTGCTACCGGATTCAGCAAAGAGTGAATGATTATTTGTAGTCACCATATTCAATTTACAGAAATGTTCTGGTGTAAACATTGCGACCAAAACTTCATGTTTTGCCAATTCTATTACACATCTTCAGGTGTGCATATTATGTTTTTCAAAATGGCCAACTCTATGTCTGCACTTGCAGCAGACTTACTATATGATCATTTTTTTCATAATTACTGCAGTAAAAATAAATTTTAAGTCAACATTTTATGCCTAATAAGTTCCATTTTTCCGAGCTGTGAGATCTCATGATTATCATATTTTTAAATTGTCTCAACTTTTTTGGGAAGTTTATCTTTTAACAGATTGGAAAAATCCTTCCATGGACTTTCAAAGGTTCTTTTAGAATCTAAATCACTCATACTTGCCATCATAATTAACTTGCTCATTTTCTTATACGAGGAATATTATATTTCCATGGAACAGATGGTCTACCACTTATCAGACGGACTCAGTTTATAAATAGTGGTAGAGAGTCTTTCTGAAAGATTATCTGTCCGGTCCCGGTAAAAAAATTACTTTTGTACTATGCATTCCAAAATCAGAACTCTTGACCAAGTCTAAGCTCTAGCACAAATACTATTTCAACCCTTGCTTGAAATACCATTGCACAGGATCTTAGCTTCTACTTATTCGATTTGTCACGCAACAATAAACTCTTAATAAAAGCGAAAGTTTAAGAATTACCTCTTGAAGCGTGTATTTAGGTGATTATCTTGTATGACTCAAGACTTGATCGTATGTTGTGTGGGCAACGAACTAACGAGTAATTGATCAGCAAATGACCACAAATTCACTCGCCGGAATTTTCTCATAAACACTGCCACCCAAACTGTCCGTGCGTATAAGTCAAGCGCCGCTGGAAACTCCTATGCGCCGCCACACACTACCCCACGTGCCACCAATTTAGGTGAGATGAACCACCAGCCGATCCTCGGAGAATGTGCTACCGCCCGGAGTTTGGAAAATCCGGCTTTGAGAAAAAAATAAATTCTCTCTCTAGGATTTTCTCTTTCTATTTTTCTTGTTTTTAAAACTTATGAATTGTGTATTGTGAATTTCTAATATCATGTCTATTTATAGAGTTACAAGAGAGACCGCAAGTTGGTTTAGAATTGGCCTTCCTAATGGGTTTAAGATTATTAATTAGTTTTCAAATCCAATTAGGATCCAAATCTAATAGGATTTCCAAATCCAAATAGATTTCCTAATCTCTAGGATTTCCTAATTCTAATTGAAATTTAAAAATTAATTAATTTCACTTTGTTAATTACTTAACTAACCTTTAAGAATAATTAATTAAATAATTAATTCTACTTTATCAATTAACCCACTACATAATTAATCGTACCACTAACAGATTAATTATGGCACTACTATCCTGCACCAGAATTGCTTCCGGAATAACTAAATTAATTATTCTTTAATTTCTCCACATCAAAGATATAGTGCTCGTTTTATTAATTTACTGATAAATTAATTAACTAACTTCTTATAATCCGAGACTAGTACCACTCGACCTTTTTACTGTTGGAGTTGAATACATAAACTATGCTTGTATTATATATTTTCCCAGTAATATATCGATTTATGTTTTGGTTATATTTTGTTGTGCATGATATGTCCATTTATATTATGTAAATAGATGATGAGGTGTCTTGTGTGACACAGTAGACCTCATCATTGGTTGAAAGACATAATATATAAATTAGGTTCATAACCGGGATAGCTTTGGACAAACTGTCAGTTTAGGTTATTATGTGATTCAGATAAATTGTTTGTCTAAACTAATTGAATCATATAGATATGCCCGGGGTGTATTGAACTTGACCATTAGGATGATTTAATAGACAAATCATTCTTGGTATTCTATCTCTTAATCCCTAGACTCGAGCGGGTATGAGGATTAGACATAGTTTACTTTGATCTGCCAATGGGTGAGGTCAATTCTGGCCAATAGTCTCAGTAGGTTGGGTGCGCGTGTTTAGTTGATTGGTGTGTTGCTGCTTGTTGAAAGGAAACCATGTACCGGTGCGTCGGGGGTGATGGTGCTCCCGAGATGAGTTCGAATGTTTATTATACTAAACCCGGCCGATGGACTTATGTCTGGTATAGTAAAAAGGTCGAGTGGTACTAGTCTCGGAATTAAAGAAGTTAATTAATTAATTTATAAGTAAATTAATATATTAAATTAATTAATTAACGAGCACTATATCTTTGATGTGGGGAGATTATGAATATAAATTAATTAAGTTGTTCCGGAAGCAATTCTGGTGTATGATGATAGTGCCAAAATTAATCCATTAGTGGTAGGATTAATTTTGTAATGGCTTAATTGAATAGGTAGAATTAATTAATTGATTAATTATTCATAAGGGTTAATTCAGTAATTAACAAAGTAGAATTATTTAATTAATTCCCAAGGGTTAATTGAGTAATTAACAAACTGGAATTATTTAATTAATTAATTAAGTCTTAAGTTTCAATTAGAATTAGAAATCCTAGAGATTAGGAAATCTAGTAGGATTTGGTTTATCCTATCATATTGGTTACCTAATTGGATTTGGAAACTAATTAATTACCTAAACCTATTAGGAAGACCAATCCTAAACCAACTTGGGGTCTCTCCTGTAACTCTATATATAGACAAGGGATTAGCTATTCAAGACACACAATTCATAAGTTTTCAAGACAAGAAAACTAGAGAGATAAAATTCTAGAGAGAGAAATTATTTTTCATCTCTCAAATTCGGATTTTTGAGGCTAAAATTGCGGCTGGTTTTCCTCTGTGTTTGGCCGAAATTTTGGTCAATTTTTACCAGCTGCGTGTGTAGCTTTCTCTCTCTCCAGATGGTGCGTTTATTGTACGCGCCAGGTGCGGTGGTGCTGGAATTTTCTGGCAAGTAGATTGTGTTGATTGCTGATCAATTGGTTTCTAGATCATTGCCCACACAACGTGAAATCAAAGTCTTGAGTCATACAAGCGATCTCCTGAGTGCACGCTTCAAAGGTATTTTTCTAAAGTTTGGCTTTTAATTAGGAATTTTTGTTGTGTGGTAAATTGAATAAGTGCAAAGCCAGATCCTGTGCAATGTTATTTCAAAAGGGTTAGAATAGCAATTGTGCTAGCGTCTAGGCCTGGCCAGAGATTCCGATTATGGAATGCATAGCACAAAAGTGAGTTTCTAGCTAGACCCGGGCAGATAATCTTTCAATTGGTATCAGAGCCTGGTTTTGGATTTTGTGCTTGTTCGATTTATTACATGATTTTATTTACAGGTGGTTAAGAAATCATGACTATTATGGTTACGTTTGTATGGGTTTCAAATAAACTCCGGGACATGTTCGAATTTGATTTTATTATGAATGTTTGTAATAGTATAATCACGTGCTGGAAGCCGTGTAAGATTAGATCAAATCTATGGTATGATTTTTTCTATGTAATTTCGATTATTTAATTTTCCTAGAAAGCCTTGTAGTAGGAGAATTAATTTTTTGTAATCAAAGGCGTTATGGTGGGCAACTTGAATTCGTGGGTTTTGGGTTATCGTTAATTCATAGAAACCCAGGAAAACCTAGAACGAATTGCAAGAAGACCAAATAGCGTGGGAAGAATCGAAAGAGGGATTGGCGGTAGGGACTACACTGGCGACTACCTGCCGGCAGTAGTCGCCACCGGCAACTACAAGGAGCAGCGGCGCTGCCGCGCAGCACAGCAGGAGGCTGTGCGAGCACGCAGCGCGCTCTTGGGCATGCTGCTCGTGTGGCCCGTTCGGGATGCGTTTTTGCTCCAGTTTTTGTTTTTTGAAGTTCAAGACTCTCTCCATCGAGTGACGTGGTGAGACACGATATCAAGGCAGAAGATAGAAGGGATTAAAGCCATAATAGTCGGGAAATTTATTTTTAGTATTTATTTCCCGTATTTATTGTTTTCATTTTTGTGCTTTAATTTTATGTTGTATTTTAGATGCATGATTTTAAAGCATGTTGGTTTTATGGTTGCATATAACTTAAGGTTAGTTAATTGCATGTTAAAACCAGAAAAACCCTCAATTTGGAAATCTAAGTGGGAGCGGGTTGGTTTAATATCCCCATGGCCACCATTACGGGTTCATATGCGATGTGATTAGGCTTGCGCGTTAGCATTAGGGCCTTCCTCCATTCGGATGAGTCCAACCCCGAGATCGCTAGATTATGAATTTCTGAGTAAGATGACTAGAGTAAGTTTAACTAGGAGAAATGCGACATCCTCTCCATCTGAGGCGCACTATCCTGAGGTAACAAACCCAGAAGTCACATAATGGCATACACTTAGTGTACGACTACAGTATTCCTCCCTCGAGGTTACTCTGTTTATTTGTATGGCTGAAAGCACCGACTATTAGCTACATTGATCAATAGATCGTTTGGTCAGATAGTGTAGTTAATGAACTTGGTTCTTCTCAAATGAATGTGGGTTAGCGTAAACGTCCACACTGCGTGGCTTGCGAGAATCCCAGTGAATGAGATGTTGGTGGATTAAGATTATTGTTTTGAGGGAAGTCAATAATTGATAGAATTTCATGTTTTCGAAATTCTAGACTTAATAACTGAAACATTGTCTGTTTATTTATTTTTTACAATTTTATCGATATGGAATTCAACCCCTTAGCTGCTATTTTGAAAGACAATAACTTAACTGGAACGAACTATGTCAACTGGAGTCGTAACTTGGACATTGTCCTGACGGCTGAGCAGTACAAGTTTGTGCTCACCGAAGTATGTCCAGATGGGCCTGATGAGGACTCTCCTTAAGAGGATAGAGATGGCTATGCCAGGTGGAGAAAATCGGATGAGATGACGCGGTGCTATATTTTGGCCTCTGTGTCAAATGTACTGCAACATCAGCTTCATCCCATGGTCTCTGCCTTCAACATGATGGCACACCTAAGGGAGATGTTCTCACATCAAGGCAGGACTGCTAGGCAAGCAGCCATGAGGAAGTTAATGAACACAAAGATGGCTGAAGGCAGATCGGTGAGAGATCATGTGCTACACATGATCAATAACATCAATGAGATAGAGGAGTTAGGAGGAGAAATCGACCTAGAAAGTCAGATAGATATTATTCTCCAGAGTCTACCCTCTTGTTGTGAGCAGTTTTGGGTCAATTACAACATGAACAAAGAGTTTACACTCTACCCAAGCTCTTAACTGATTTGGTGGTGGCCGAAGGCATCTTCCATGAGAATAAGCAAGCTTTGGTCGCTGTAAAGGCTTCAAGTTCTTCTTCTGCGCCTAAAGGCAAGAAGAATAAGAAAAATAAAAATGCCAAGAAACTTGCTGCGAAGCCCGAGATCGCAAAGAAGAGCAAGCCCAAAGGCAAGTGCTTCAAGTGCGGTAAAACAGGACACTGGAAAGTGGATTGTCCAAAGCTTAAAGGTACGATTGTTTTTGCCATAATTACTAAGACATGTTTAGCGGTGATTCCAACAGATACTTGGTGTGTGGATTCAGGCACCACTGATCATGTTTGTAATTCTTTGCAGGGGTTCCAAGTAACCCGGAAGCTTAGAGATGGCGAACTGGACATCTACATGGGCGACACTACAAGAGTGTCAGTAGAAGCAGTGGAAGTTGTCAATTTAAATTTTGAAAATTGTAGATTAGAGTTAGTTAATTGCCTTTATGTACCGAGTTTTAGAAAGAACCTTATTTCAGTTTCTAAACTCTTGAAGAATGGTTATAAGTTTGTTTTTTCTGATGAGTTTGTATTTATTAGAAGAAATGGAAAACTTATTTGTTCTGGTTCATTGGCTGACAATTTATTTGTGGTTAATTCTAATTCCCCTATTGTGCAAAACATAGAAACAGATAGCTCTTTATCTAACATTAATAAAAGGAAAAAACCTTCTAAAATGAGTCAAACCTATCTTTGGCATCTCAGGCTAGGTCATATAAACCTTATTAGGATTTAGAGGTTGGTCAATGATGGACCCTAGGTTCATTAGAGATTGACAGTTATGCAACCTGCGAATCTTGCTTGGAAGGTAAGATGACCAAGAGACCTTTTAAAGCAAAAGGTTATAGAGCTAAGGAAGTATTAGAGTTGATTCATTCTGACTTTTATGGACCAATGATGGTCCAGGCACGAGGTGGATTTGAGTATTTCATGACGTTCACAGATGATTACTCAAGGTACGGGTGCATTTACCTAATGCGTCACAGGTCTGAATGTTTTTGCAAGTTCAAAGAGTTTCGGGCAGATGTGGAGAAGCATCATGGTAAGAGTATCAAGACACTGTGTTCAAATCATGGTGGGGAGTACCTGTCAAATGAATTCCGAGAATACCTCAATGAGGTCGGAATTCAGTCTCAGTTGTTTGCACCTGCCACGCCACAACAGAATGGTGTAGCAGAAAGAATGAATCGGACTCTCATGGAAATGGTTAGGTCGATGATGAGCTATAGTGATTTTCCAAGTTCGTTCTGGGGATATGCCTTAGAAACAGCGATGTATATTCTTAATCTCATACCATCTAAACTGTTCCTTCAACCCCAGTAGAGTTGTGGAATGGGCGCAAGCCCAGTCTAAGACATCTCAGAATTTGGGGTTGCCCAGCACATGTGCTTAAGGCAGATACAACTAAGTTAGATATGAGAATTGAATTAATGCTGTTTGTAGGTTATCCCAAGGGAACGAAAGGTGGTCTGTTTTATAGTCCTAAAGATCAGAAGGTGGTGATTAGTACCAACGCTAGATTTTTGGAAGAGGACTATGTCTTAGACCACAAGCCCAAGAATAAGATAGTACTATAAGAGCTTAGGTGATAAACTACTAATCCTGATGCACCGGCACAAGTAGATACACCACACACTGCACAAGAGATCACAGATGATGTGCATACACAGGTAGTGCCTCGTCGTAGTGGGAGGGTTGTAAGACAGCCCGACAGGTTCATTGGCATGGGAGAGGCCTCAGACCTAGTCCCAGGCACGCCTGAGCCTGACCCACTTAACTACAATGAGGCTTTCTGAGATAAAGATGCAGAATCTTGCCGTAAGGCAATGATATCCAAGATGGGGTCAATGGACCATAATCAAGTCTAGGAGCTTGTGGACCTGCCTGATAGGTTTAAACCCATTGGATGCAAGTGGGTCTACAAACGTAAGAGAGGACCTGATGGGAAGGTGCAAACCTTTAAAGCTAGGCTGGTGGCGAAGGGGTATACTCAGAATGAGGGAATCAATTATGAGGAAACCTTCTCCCCGGTAGCCATGCTTAAGTCTATCCAGATTCTCTTGGCCATAGCTACTCATTTAGATTATGAGATTTGGCAGATGGATGTCAAGAAAGCTTTCCTAAACGGAAGTCTTGAGGAAACCATATTTATGCAGCAACCAGAGGGATTCATTGAAAAAGACCAAGAGCATAAGATTTGCATGCTTAATAGGTCAATTTACGGACTTAAACAGGTATCCAGATCTTAGAACATCCGATTTGATGAGGTCATCTAGTCCTACGGATTTACTCAGTGTTTGGATGAGCAATGTGTGTACCGCATACATGATTGAAACTCAGTGGTGTTTCTTGTGCTTTACGTAGATGATATTCTATTGATTGGCAACAACAACAAAGTGTTATCAGACGTAAAGGCATGACTGTCCAAACAGTTTGATATGAAGGACTTAGGGAAAGCGGGACATATCCTTGGGATCAAGATAATTTGAGATCATAGGAAACGTTGGTTAACGCTCTCCCAAGCTTCGTACATAGATACGATTCTGGCCCGTTTTAACATGCAGAACTCCAAGAAAGGTTTTATACCTTTCAGACACGGAGTGCATCTATCTAAGGAACAGTCCCCTAAGACTGTTGAGGAGATAAAGGCCATGAAGACAGTTCCTTAAGCTTCGGCAGTAAGAAGTCTCATGTATACCATATTGTGTACGAGGCCTGATATCTGTTATGCCGTTTGCATGGTAAGCAGATATCCGAGTAACCCTAGGAAAGCTCATTGGGAGGCAGTAAAATGCATTCTCAAGTATTTGCACAGAACAAGAGACCAAGTTCTGGTCTATCAGGCATCTGAGCTGGTACCCCAAGGTTACACAGATTCAGATTTCCAAGACGACAGGGACAAGAGCAAGTCCACCTCAGGGTATGTGTTTACTTTAAGAGATGAAGCCATAATTTGGTGGAGTGTCAAGCAGAAATGCGTGGCAGACTCTACCATGGAGGCTGAATATGTTACCGCATCAAAGGCAGCGAAAGAAGTAGTATGGCTCAAGAACTTCCTAGCGGACTTAGATGTAATTCCTGGTTTGCAGAAGTCTATCACGGTATATTGTGATAACAACGATGCAGTAGCAAACTCAAAGGAACCACGAGCCCACAAGGTGAGTAAACATATACAGCGCAAGTACCACCTGATACGAGACATCGTAAAGAGGAAAGACGTGGTCGTTGCTAAGATAGCATCAGAGGATAATCTTGCAGATCCGTTCACGAAGACATTGACTTCAAAAGTCTTTGAGACTCACGTGGAGGGCATGGGGATCAAATACTTAGGAGAGCCATGACAGTTTTTCTAGATATATAGCAGCTGAGTGTATAGGAGTTGTATGTAGATGTATACTTAAAGCACAACTTAAGTATTAGTGGGAGATTGTTGGAGTTGAATATATAAGCTATGCTTATATTGTATATTTTCCCAGTAATATATCAATTGTTGTGCACGATATGTTCATTTATATTATGTAAGTAGATGATGAGGTGTCTTGTGTGACACAGTAGATCTCATCATTGGTTGAAAGACATAATATATAAATAAGGTTCATAACTGAGACAGCTTTGGACAAATTGTCGGTTTAGGTTATTATGTGATTCAGATAATTGGTTTGTCTAAACTAATTGAATCATATAGATATGCCTGGGGCGTATTGAACTTGACCATTAGGAATGATTTGTCTTGTACTGATTTAATAGACAAATCATTCTTGGTATTCTATCTCTTAATCCCTATACTCGAGCGGGCATGAAGATTAGACATAGTGTACTTTGATCTGCCAATGGGTGGGGTCAATTCTCGCCAATAGTCTCGGTAGGTTGGGTGCGCGTGTTTAGTTGCTTGGTGTGCTGCTGCTTGTCGAAAGGAAACCATGTACCGTGCGTCCGGGGTGATGGTGCTCCCAAGATGAGCTCGTAATGTTTATTATACTAAAACCGGCCGGTGCACTTTTGTCCGGTATAGTAAAAAGGTCGAGTGGTACTAGTCTCAGAATTAAAGAAGTTAATTAATTAATTTATCAGTAAATTAATATATTAACAAGCACTATATCTTTGATGTGGAGAGATTATGAATATAAATTAATTAAGTTGTTCCGGAAGCAATTCTCATGTAGGATGGTAGTGCCAAAATTAATCCGTCAGTAGTACGATTAATTTTGTAATGGCTTAATTGAATAGGTAGAATTAATTAATTGATTAATTATTCCTAAGGGTTAATTTAGTAATTAACAAAGTAAAATTATTTAATTAATTCCTAAGGGTTAATTGAGTAATTAACAAAGTGGAATTATTTAATTAATTAATTAAGTTTTAAGTTTCAATTAGAATTAGGAAATCTAGTAGGATTTGGTTTCTCCTATCATATTGGTTACCTAATTGGATTTGGAAACTAATTAATTACCTAAACCCATTAGGAAGACCAATCCTAAACCAACCTGGGGTCTCTCTTGTAACTCTATATATAGACAAGGGATTAGCTATTCAAGACACACAATTCATAAGTTTTCAAGACAAGAAAACTAGAGAGATAAAATTCTAGAGAGAGAAATTATTTTTCATCTCTCAAAGTCATATTTTTGAGGCTAAAATTGCGGCTGGTTTTCCTCTGTGTTTGGCCAAAATTTTGGTCAGTTTTTACCAGCTGCGTGTGTAGCTTTCTTTCTCTCTCCGAGCGGTGCGTTTATTGTACGCGCCAGGTGCGGTGGTGCTGGAATTTTCTGGCAAGTAGATTATGTTGATTGCTGATCAATTGGTTTCTAGATCTTTGCCCACACAACGTGAAATCAAAGTCTTGAGTCATACAAGCGATCTCCTGAGAGCACGCTTCAAAGGTATTTTTATAAAGTTCCACTTTTACTTAGAAATTTTTGTTGCGTGGTAAATCGAATAAGTGCAAACCTAGATCCTGCGCAATGTTATTTCAAAAGGGTTAAAATAGCAATAGTGCTAGCATCTAGGTCTGGCTAGAGATTCTAATTCTGGAATGCATAGCACGAAAGTGAGTTTCTGGCTAGGCCCGGGCAGATAATCTTTCATTTACTATACCGGACATAAGGCCACTGGCCGGGTTTAGTATAATAAACATAACGAGCTCATCTCCGGAGCACCATCACCCCGAACGCACCGATACATGGTTTCCTTTTAACAAGCAACAATACACCAAGCAATCAAACACGCGCACCCAACCTACAGAGACTATTGGCCTCAAGTGACCTCACTCTTGGGCAGATTAAAGTACACTATGTCTAATCCTCATGCTGGCTCAAGTCTAGGGATTAAGAGATAGAAAACTAGGATTGAATAGTCTATTAAATCAGTATAAGACAATTCATCCTAACTGGTCAAGTTCAATATGCCCCGGACATATCTATATGATTCAATTAGTTTAGACAAATCACTTTCTGAATCACATAATAACCTAAACTAACAGTGTGTCCAAAACTGTCTCGGTTACGAACCTCATTTATATATTATGTCTTTTAACCAATGATGAGCTCTACTGTGTCACATAAGACACCTCATCATCTAATTACATAATATAAATGGACAATAAACAATTTTAACTAAAACATTTAATTGATATATACAAAATGGAAAATAGTTTAATACAAGCAAAGCTTTAGTATTGAAACCCAATAATCTCCCACTAATACTTAAGTTGCGCTTCAAGTATAAAACTACATCAATCCTACAACTACAATAATGTCTAGAAAAATAATCATGGCTCTACTAAGTTTCTTATCCCCATGCCCTCCATGTGTGCCTCAAAGACTTTTGCAGTCAATGTCCTCGTGAATGGATCTGCAAGATTATCTTCTGATGCTATCTTCATCATGACCATGTCTTTCCTCTTTATGATATCTCGTATTAGATGGTACTTGCGTTGTATATGCTTACTCGTCTTGTGGGCTCGTGGAATTTGCTACTACACCGTTGTTCTTACAGTACACTGTGATCAATTTCTGCAAACTATAAATCACGTCTAAGCCCACTAAGAAGTTCTTAAGCTACACTACTTCTTTTGCTGCCTCTGATGCTGCAACGTATTCAACCTCCATGGTAGAGGCTGCCACGTATTTCTGCTTGACACTCCCCAAACTATGGCTCCACCTCCCAAAGTAAACAAATACCCTGAGGTAGACTTGCTCTTATCCCTATCGCCTTGGAAATATAAATCTGTGTAATCACGGGGAATAATCTCAGGCGCCTGATAGACAAAGACTTAGTCTCTCATTCAGCGTAAATACTTGAGAATGCATTTTACTGCCTCCTAATGAGCTTTCCCGGGGTTACTGTGATATCTGCTTACAATGCCAGTAACATAGCAGATATCAGGTCTCGTACACAACATCGCATTCATGAGACTTCCTACTGTCGAAGCATAGGGAACTGTCTTCATGGCTTCTATCTCCTCAACAGTATTTAGAGACTATTCTTTAGATAGATGCACTCTGTGACTGAAAGGTAGAAAACCTTTCTTGGAGTTCTGCATGTTAAAACGAGTCATAATCGTGTCTATGTATGAAACTTGAGAGAGTGTTAGCGAACGTTTCCTACAATCTTGAATAATCTTGATTCTAAGGATATGTCCCGCTTCTCCTAAGTCTTTCATATTAAACTATTTGGGCAGCCATGCTTTTACGTCTGATAACACTTTCTTATTGTTGCCAATTAGTAAAATGTCATCTACGTAAATCACAAGAAACACAACCGCATATTCATCATGTCTGTCGTACACACATTGTTCATCTAGACACTGAGTAAATCCGTATAATTAGATTATCTCATCAAACCGAATGTTTCAAGATTAGATGCTTGCTTAAGTCCGTAAATGGACCTCTTAAGCCTACAAACCTTATGCTCTTGGCCTTTTTTAACGAATCCCTCTAGTTACTGCATGAATATGGTTTCTTCAAAACTTCCGTTAAGGAAAGCTGTCTTGACATCCATCCGCACTATCTTATAATCTAAATGAGCAGCTATGGCTAAGAGAATCCGGATTAACTTAAGTATAGCTACCGGGGAGAAGGTTTCCTCATAATCGATTCCCTCTTTCTGAGTATACCCATTCGCCACAAACCTAGCTTTAAAGGTTCCAACCTTTTTTTCAGGTCCTCTCTTGCGTTTATAGACCCACTTACATCTAATGGGTTTGAAACCATCAGGAAGGTCCACAAGCTCCCATACTTGATTGTGGTCCATCGACCTCATATCGGATATCATTGTTTTTTGCCAAGATTCTACATCTTTATCTCAGAGAGCCGCATTGTAGTTAACAGGGTCAAGTTCAGGCACGCCTGGGACTAGGTCTGAGGCATCTCCCAAGCCAATAACCTATCGGGTTATCTTACAACCCTCCCACTATGACGAGGCACCACCTGTGTAGACGCATCATCTGTGATATCTTGTGTCGTGTGTGGTGTATCTATTTGCGCTGGTGCATCTCGATTATAAGATTGCTTTCTAAGTTCTTCTAGTACTATCTTACTCTTGGGCTTGTGATCTAGAATATAGTCTTCCTCTAAAAATCTGGCGTTAGTGCTAAATACCACCTTCTGATCTTTAGGACTATAGAACAGACCACCTTTCATTCCTCTAGAATATCCTATAAACAGCATTACTTCTGTTATTGCATCTAACTTAGCCTCATCTGCATTAAGCACGTGTGCTGGAAAACCCCAAATTCTGAGATATCTTAGACTGGGCTTACACCCAATCCACAACACTGTAGGGGTTGAAGGCACGGTTTTAGATTATACAAGATTTAGAATGTACATTGCGGTTTCTAAGGCATATCCCCAAAACAAACTAGGTAAACCACTATAGCTCATCATTGACCTAACCATTTCCATGAGAGTTCTGTTTCTTTTTTCTGCTACACCATTCTGCTGTGGTCTGCCAGGTGCAGACAACTGAGATTGAATTCTGACCTCACTGAGGTATTCTCAAAATTCGTGGGACAGGTACTCACTACCACGATCTGATCGCAATATCTTAATACTCTTACAGTGATGTTTCTCCACATCTGCCCGATACTCTTTGAATTTACTAAAGCATTCGGACATGTGGCGCATTAGGTAAATGTATCCGTACATTGAGTAATCATCTGTGAATGTCACAAAATACTCAAACCCACCTCATGCTTGGACCAAAATTGGTCCACATGTGTCAGAGTAAATCAACTGTAATACTTCTTTAGCTCTATAACCTTTCACTTTAAAAGGTCTTTTGGTCATCTTACCTTCGAAGCAGGATTCACAGATTGAATAACTGTCAATTTCTAAAGAACTGAAAGGTCCACCATTGACTAACCTCTGAATCCTACTAAGGTTTATATGACCTAGCCTAAGATGCCAAATATAGGTTTGATTCAGTTTTAGAAGGTTATTTTCTCTTATTTAGGTTAGATGATGCGTCATTTAACTTTGTGGTTTGCACAACAGGGGAGTTTGATTTAATCAAAAATAAATTGTCTACTAATGAACCAGAACAAACAAGTTTGCCATCTTTTCTAACAACAACAGATTTATCAGAAAAGATAAACTTATAACCATTCATTAAGAGTTTAGAAATTGAAATCAGGTTCTTCTAAAACTCAGTACATAAAGACAATTGACTAAATCTAAACTACTATGCTCGAATCTAATAGTTACTACTCCCACTGCTTCTACTGACACTCTTGTAGTATCGCCCAAGTAGACTTCTAGCTCGTCTTCTCTAAGCTTCTGGGTTCCTTGGAACCCCTGTAAAGAATTACAAACACGATCAATGGCACCTGAATCCACACACCAAGTACCTGTGGGAATCACCGCTAAACACATCTCAGTAATTAATGCAGAAACTATCGTACCTTTGAGTTTTGGAAAATCTGATATCCAATGTCCCGTTTTACCACACTTGAAGCACTTGCCTTTAGGCTTCTTCTTCTTTGCGATGTCAGGTTTAGCAGTATGATTCTTGGTATTCTTCTTCTTGTTGTTCTTTCCTTTAGGCGCAGAAGAGGAATTCGAAGCCTTAAATATGACCAAAGCTTGTTTCTTCTCTTTGAAGATGCCTTTAGCCGACACCAATGTTGTTAGGAGCTTGGGAAGAGTATAAACTCTTTGGTTCATATCGTAGGTCACCCGAAACTACTCGAAACTAGAAGGTAAGCTCTAGAGGATGATATCGATTTGACTCGCCGAATCAATTTCACCTTTTAATACTTCTATTTCATTGATGTTACTGATAATGTGAAACATATGATCTCTCACCGATGAGCTTTTAGCCATCCTAGTATTCATTATCTTTCTTATAGCTGATTGCCTCGCTGTCCTGCCTTGATGACCAAACATCTCTCTCAGGTGAGCCATCATGTTAAAAGCGGAGACCATAGGATGAAGCTGATGTTGCAGAACATTCGACACAGAGGCCAAAATGTAACACCACGCCATTTCATCCGCTTTTCTCCACCTTGCATAGGCATCCCTATCTTCTTGAGGAGATTCATCAGGCACGTCTGGACAGACTTCAGTGAGCACAAACTTATACTACTTAACCATCAGGACAATGTTCAAATTTTGACTCCAATCGACATAGTTTGGAACGGTTAGTTTGTTGTCTAGCAATATTGTAGCTAACGGATTAAATGCCATATTGAATACTGTAAATAAATAAACAGACAATGTTTCAGTACAAGAATTTTGAAAATAAAATTCTACAATTATTGACATCCGTCAAGCAATAATTAAATCCGCCGACATCTCATTCACTGGGATTTTCGCAAGCCACGATAGTGTGGACGTTTACGCTAACTCACATTCGTTTAAGAAGAACTAGGTTTATTAACTACACTATCTGACCAAATGATTTATTGATCAATGTAGCTAATAGTCAGTGCTTTTAGCCGTACAAATAAGCAGCGTAACCTCGATGGGAGGAATACTACAAATCGTACACTAAGTGTGTGCCATTACATTACTTCTGAGTTTGTTACCTTAGGATAGTGCGCCTCAGATGAAGAGGGTATCGCATTTCTCCAATTTCAACTTACTCTAGTCATCTTACTTAGAAATTCATAAGCTAGTGATCTTATGGTTGAACTCATCCGATATAGAGGAAAGCCCTAATGCCAACGCGCAAGTCCACCCACATCACATATGTATAAGTAATTGAGGCTATGTGAACATTAACCAGCCCACTCCCACTTCGATTTCTAAAATGAGGGTTTTTCCGGTTTTAACATGCAATTAACTAATCCTAAGTTATGTGCAAACATAAAACCAACATGCTTTATATCATGCATATAAAATATAAGCATATAATTAAACTGTAAATACGGGAAATAAATGCATAAAATAAATTTTCTGACTATTATGGTTTTAATTGCTTCCATCTGTTGCCTTGATCTCTTGTCCCATCATGTCACTCGATAGATTGAATCTTGAAAAACTAAAACTTGAAATAAACTCGAAAAACTGAAAAACAAGCCGCGCGCGCGACCTGAACGGGCTGTTGCAGTGCGCGCAGCAGCATTGCCGCGGCGCCACTGCTGCGTGTCGCTGGCGACATCTGCCAGTGAATTCTCGCTGGCGCCATCCAGTACCCTGCGTTGTTTTCCGTCTTCTGCTCCCACTACATTATTTGGTCTTGTTGCAATTTGTTTTGGGTTTTATTGGTTTTCTACGTATTAACGATAAACCAAAACTCATGAAATCAAGTCACCCACCATAACATCTTCAATAACACAAAATCTTCCTACTACAAGACTTCTAGGAAAATTAAATAAAAAATTACATAGAAGAAATTCTACTACAGATTTGATCTAATCCTACATGACTTCCAGCACATGGTTTTACTATTACTAGATTCATAAAAAGACAACCCGGACATGTCCCGGGGTTTAATTAAAATATACAAACGCAACCATAATAGTCAGGATTTCTAAACCACCTGCAGTCAAAACCATGTAACAAATCAAACAAGCACAAAACCAAAACCATCGCTTTGATACCAATTGAAAGATTATCTATCCGGGCTCGGTAAAAAATTCACTTTCGTGTTACGCATTCCAGAATCAGAACTCTTGACCAGGCCTAAGCTCTAGCACAAATACTATTCTAACCCTTGTTTGAAATACCATTGCGCATGATCTTAGCTTCTACTTATTTGATTTGTCACACAACAATAAATTCTTAATAAAAGTGGAAGTTTAAGAATTACATCTTGAAGCGTGTATTTAGGTGATTCTCTTGTATGACTCAAGACTTGATCATATGTTGTGTGGGCAACGAACTAACGAGCAATTGATTAGCAAATCACCACAAATCCACTCGCCAGAATTCCCTCAGAAACGCTGTCGCACCAACTTTCCGCGCGTGTATGCCACACGCCACCGGGAACTCCTACGCGCTGCCGCACACTACCCCACGCGTCACCGCACACTACCCCACGTGTCACCAGTTTAGGTGTGATGAACCATCAGCTGATCCTCAGAGAATGTGCTGCCGCCCGAAGCTTGGAAAATCTGACTTTGAGAAATAAATAAATTCTCTCTCTAATTTTCTTGTCCTGAAAACTTATGAATGGTGTATTCTGAATTGCTAATATCTTGTCTATTTATAGAGTTACAAGAGAGACCCCAAGTTGATTTAGGATTGGCCTTCCTAATGGGTTTAAGATTATTAATTAGTTTCCAAATCCAATTAAGATCCAAATCTAATAGGATTTTCAAATCCAAATAGATTTCCTAATCTTTAGGATTTCCTAATTCTAATTGAACTTTAAAACTTAATTAATTAATTAATTAATTTCACTTTATTAATTACTTAATTAACCTTTAGGAATAATTAATTAAATAATTAATTCTACTTTATCAATTAACCCACTACATAATTAATCGTACCACTATCGAATTAATTATGACACTACCATCCTGCACCAGAATTGTTTCCGGAACAATTAAATTAATTATCCTTTAATCTCCCCACATCAAAGATATAGTGCCCGTTAATTTATTAATTTACTAATAATTTAATTAATTAAATTCTTATAATCCAAGACTAGTACCACTCGACCTTTTTACTATACTAGACATAAGTCCCAGGTTTAGTATAATAAACATAATGAGTTCATCTCGGGAGCACCATCACCCCGGACACACTAGTACATGGTTTTCATTCCACAAGCAACAACACACCGAGCAATTAAACACGCGCACCTAACCTACCGAGACTATTGGCCTCAAGTGACATCACTATTTGGCAGATTAAAGTACACTATGTCTAATCCTCATGTCTGCTCAAGTCTAGGGATTAAGAGATAGAATACTAGGATTGAATAGTCTATTAAATCAGTATAAGACAATTCATCCTAATTGGTCAAGTTCAATATGCCCCGGGTATATCTATATGATTCAATTAGTTTAGACAAACCAATTTCTGAATCACATAATAACCTAAACTGACAGTGTGTCCAAAACTGTCTCGGTTACTAACCTCATTTATGTATTATGTCTTTTAACCAATGATGAGATCTACTGTGTCACACAAAACACCTCATCATCTAATTACATAATATAAATGGACAATATACAATTTTAACTAAAACATTTAATCAATATATACAAAATGGGAAACAGTTTAATACAAGCAAATCTTTAGTATTCAAACCCAACACTTTAGGAGTAATTTCAAATTCGAAGCCTTAACAGCCACTTACATGCCATTTACATGTTTTGGTTAAGTAAATTTCTAGCCTTGAATATTATCTCTATGAACTTCAAGTTCATATCATTAAGGATCATGATAAGATAATGATTTTCCATCGGATTTATTAATTTAACATTTTCACATCTTTCCCTAATATTAAGATAACAAACTCATCAAACTGACGGTCAACCAATGGAGCAGTAAATAGGTCTCCCTTCAGAGTTACTAACTCGTGAAACTAACAATCAATCAATCAAGTTGTAAATAGATCTCTAGACTTTTAATCAAGATGTTTTAGTGCCAATAGAAATTTAAAGTCGACATATATACTTAACCTCTTATGGAGGCACCATCTTTGTGCATAATGGTAAAACAATTACAATAAAAATTGCACAACTAAAATTTCAAGATGGATATATATATATGGTTTTATTGAAAACCAATCATTGGGGGGCATAGTCATAATGACTTATGTGATCTTACACATATTGACAATGTATCGTGTGTTATACACATGTTCCCAACCAGATGCCTTGTGTCGGTGTTTCTCATTAAAAACGATTCTCATTTTTAATGAACGTTTTATAAGACATTTGAAATTTCATTTTTATTTTAAATAATATTTGTTACCCCATTGGGCATACATGTGCAAATTTAACTCTGAAAGTAATTTTCGTAAATTTCAGGTTACAATTTCAAAAGGTTGAATGGTAACGTGGGTAAAATTAGCCCACACATGCTATCATTTGCACATGCTATTATGCATAGATGTAGTACACATTTTTATATGTACTAGTTTATAATTATTGAATGAGGAACATATTTAATTACATTGAAGAACTCCTGGTTCAACAAATGAATTCTTTAATATTATTGCATCATTATAAATCTGGGATGACACAACCTGTACTTCAAATAATAAAGTGACTCTTATATAGTAAACTCCTGGTTTATATAGTAAACATTTGGTTTACTCTTTATCTAGTAAACTTCTGGTTTACTTTGTGCATGTATCAATATTAATGATATTTGTGAGATACAAAGTAGATGAACAACTTTCTTTAGATCTTGGAAAATACAATGCATCCCATGCAATTTTGTTTTTCCTCTTAATATAAATTTTCTTGTTCTTTTAAAAGTCAAGTCTAAAGTTGTTCTTCTAGAGACAATAACAAATTTGCTATATTTAGTCTTCAGGACTCTTTAACAACTTTTACTCTTCTGGAGTAATTTTGCTCTACAGGAGATTTCATCCAACTTTACAGAGAATTTTAATTACACATGCTCTACCAGGCCATTTTAATAACTTTGTTATAACTACGTAGTAATAACATTCTTTAAATTAAGAAACTAGTATCACCTTCAGAGTGATTATCAAAAGTTAACAACATTAAAAGAAGTTAACGTATTTCACAGTATTGTTCAAATGCTCGATACTAATATCATTAGTTGCATATGAGACTAATGCAAGGGATTTAATGTCGCGTACCGCTCAGAATTAACAATTTATAATACCAAATACCACAAATTAACGTAGTATAAGGGTCGATCCATAGGCAACGGAGGGTAGAATCCTACCAAATTGTTAAACTTCACAAAAAACAAATAAGTAAATAAGTGGCAAGAATGTAAGTAGTAAGTGAGGTATATCTATAATGGGAGAAAATAGATAATGCTTTGAACGAAAAAACAGAGGATGAGAGTGGGGATTTCTACTTCCTTAAGAGGGTAGAGGCTTCGATTTCAGCATGCATATGACAAGAAAGGTTCAGTTTCCTACCAGCAAGGATTGAGAGTGTGTTACGGAGCATAGTTTTGACTCAACACGAACAACACCTTTGTCACATACCTCATGATCTCTCTACCAATAGACCATATAATCCCTGGTTGCTCTTTTGTAGCACCAATTCAACCAGTCTTTCTGACAAGGGGATTGGCCCTCCTTATCATACATATATCATACCAGGACTTGAATAAACAAGGTACTTAGTTGCAAAGGTATTATCATTAAAGATCTCCTTACATGCATTCCTACATTGTTTATTCCTAATTCTAGCAAGGCAAATAGTTGCCAAGGTACTGTCAACCAAGACTTCCCTTAGAAATTTCCATCTTGTTAGACTCAAGAGCTTTTCAGAATGTGTGATTGCTAAGGTGTTGTCAGATAAGATATCTCTAAGAGCATTCATATTCTGCAAACCTCTTTGGGCTCATTAGGGTAGAGGTTTGCTGAGATATCGTCAACTAAGACCTCCCAAAAGCATTTCTACCCATGTCAAGCTCCAAGAGGTACTGAGTATATGACCACCAAGGTATTATCAATCCGGATTTCCCTATAAGCGCCTCCACTCTGTTAGTCTCCAGATAACACAGAACCTTATATGCTCACAGTATTACCAATCAAGGTATCCTGACAAAACTTATGTTCCTGTGTTATCACAGCCCCTTAATTTGTATCATACAGCCTTGATAAGAACTTCTGTGACATCTTTACAACACTCTCTACTCACAAAGAATTCGAATTACTGAACCTAAACTGCAACACTCACTATTAACCGAATCAGTGAAAGTTCATATACAATAAAGTGCACAACAAGTTGTAGATAACATTGTTCTACTCATTGGCAACCAGAGAGGCTTAAACGAGTAGATTGGCACCATTAAACCTGCTCTAATGCACAGTTGTAACTGAGACTTCCACTTTATCTTTATCTCAAAATGCAAGTAGAACTCCTTCTATAGACTTAGAACCTCATGGTTCTAAATTAGCACTCATATGAAGAGGAAATCATGAATAAAGAAAAGAGTTTAGGATAAAACAACCCAAGTAACAAGTTACAAGGGAAAAAACTCCAAACTCAACTACTCCTTACTCCTACTGTTTCTTGTTGTTGAGTTCGGAGTTAACTACTACTATTTATAGAGAAAATCTAGTGAATGAAAATGTTGGATGGCTAAAATGGGAATTTCTTGATTGCTTGGTGGCTAAGGATTACAAGTGGCTTCTTGGCATTTTCCAGGGGGCAATCACTGATAACCATCCGTTAAAGGATCCCTGCAAAGTTTAGAAACGGTTAAAGTAGCATGCTGCACTGTTCTGTGCATACTTCAGTCGCATGATTCCTTCGTTGGTGTATTTCTTGTCTCCTCAGGCAGGTACCCTTAGCTATAATGAGTACTTCTTATCCCTTGTGGTTCTGCCCCTAGCTGTTGCCGGCATACTAATTGTCCTTTCGGTTTCTGCCTACTGCCTGTGCGAGTGATGATGATCGGACGCTCAGTTGACGGTATCTTTAGGTGAACATCACGTGGAAGTGTTCTGTCTCGATCACCGTACACTGAAGGCTTGGTTTGATTTCACTAGACGCTGCAGTTTCCTATTGTCATCTTCTCACGTCCATCAGACGCTAGCATTGGGTGATCATCATGCTAAGACTTTCATGGGACGCTGTTGTGTGATGACTGTGATCTACTCCTTCAGCTCCTGCTGTTTCGCTCAGTTGACTTCAATTTATCAGGGTCACGTCCATGGAATGCTTTCTTGAACTGGTCGTCTTCAGCTCACGGTCGCCAAACACTAGATTTCACTAGACTTGGTGAACTTCACACTCAAGTGAAGCTATCGTCTGCTGGCCGTGTCATTCCTTCGAGCTTGTGCATCCTTGGTTCTGCTCTGAATGTTAAGTTTGAAGTGTGATTTTCTACAGTCTCATTTTGTGCATATTTAACCTGCAATTAACACAATCTGAGTCATAACTAGTATTTTTATCATTCAAACAGATTATAATTATGTCCATAGGCAGCTCAAAACTAGGTTAAAAACAAGCTAAAATATGTATAAAATATATTGCATTGGAGACGAGCTTATTTCTTTATATTAAATAGAAATATTTTCACCCGCAGAGTGATAATAAGATAGTAATACCTTCGGGGTATTTGACCTAAGATAATAATATTTTTTCTTTAATACTAAATAGTAAATTTTCACTATCACCTTCAGGGTGAATGACAAAGAACGCAACATCATACCTTGAGTTAATAATATTTTCACATTGTCAACCGGACTAATGAAATGGTTTCATTTATCTCTTTTTTTCTAATAATTTCTTATAGAGACTGATGTAATAAACGTTGGTGTACAACTTGTACGAAACCCAGTTGGTGTTTTCTATCACCACAGTAGCATTTGATATCTTTTTTTTTTTAATTTCATCACTACTTTTTAGTTTTAGTGTTTAGTAGTAATTTCTCACTTCAGGTGATAAACTCATATAAATAGTTACACCTTCAGGGTGATTTCTAAAACAAAACTAAAAATATTTCCCAAAAAAATAAAAAAACAAAGCTACAAATGACGGAATAAAATCAATAACACAAAAATTATAATAGAAAATAATATTAATACTAATAAAATTTATCTATTCTTTCCAATTTCTAGTGGTTAGTAATAATTTACTAATTTCCTTATAGAAGTAATAATTTGTGTGTACGGCAGGTACGAAATAATTTATCTATAGCAGCGCATCGTATATCGCTTCTCTTTATTTTACCTCTGTCATTTTCTTGTCATTAATCTTCCACTTCGGGTGGAGAATTGTAGTTTGTTTATGATGAATATATTAGCTTAGTAGATTCAATGTCTACAATTTTTTTCATAATTATAACTGTCCACTCCTTCAAAAAATATGAAATTCTCAAATCAAGCTTTTATATAGTTTCCTTTAAAGAAACCATTAGCCTTTTAAACAATAATAAGACTAAAAAGGTAATGCTACTACAAGAGCAAACTCAATATGTTAAACTGTCTATTTCTTCAAAAAAATTAGAAACCCCCAAATTAAGGGGTTAAAATTTCTCTTTGATAAAAATCATTAGTCTTTCCAACAATAAGACTAACAAAACCTCATCAGATTTCTTTAAATATTTTTACACTATTGCTATTACTGGAGCAAATATAATGCATATATTAAATATGTATTCTATAAATAAATTGGTACAACAGGAGCACTTTCAATCTTTCAAAAAGTACACACAATACTACAAATGTTTAAATGAATTTTATCATCTTATATCATTAACAAGTTGCTACTGGAGAAGCAAGTTGGTGGTTTTAAAAATACATGAAGTACTATGTCAATATGATAAATTAAACATACAATATATGATAAATAATCAAAACTTACCACACTTCTTGATCTACGAATCAAAACTTTCTCGAAAATCTTTCGAGTTGTAATCTCAATACCAAAGAGAATATTTATTAAACTCGTGGTAAAGAATTACTTTCTTTGTTACCTTCTTTCTCAGTATAACTAGAGACTCGTTTTGATAACGTGCTATAAAATACTATTAAATTTGTAATATGAAACTAGCAAAGAAGAAAAATATAAGAGCAAGGTAGAGAGAAAGATGGGAGAAGTCTCTTCTTTTCAGTTGCGTGTTTGTAATACATGAATAATACCTCTATTTATAGTAGTAAGAGGGGTTTACATATAGAAATTAAATATTAAAATATCACATCAAATCAAATCATATAATATCAAATCATATCTCTAAGGTTATATGGACATTCAATTAAGGTCAATCAAATATTTTCATAACACTACTTTATATTTAATCTGTAGGTATTTTATTTTTACATTGTTCTATTTGTTGTTCGTTTCTATTATAGAGTAAAGCATCATTTCGTTTCTATTATAGGTATTTTCTTTTTAAATTGTTATTTCCAATTCGTGGCTTGTCTCTGTGGTTGCCTGATAGAATATGAATTGATTACTATTTTTCTCCCGCCCCCCTCCCCCAATTTTGTCAATGCATATATTTCTCTTTAGCCAATGATTCAATTGATAATATAGTTTTAAAATAAATTTTTTTTAGGTTAGATAATTGTTGCTTCGAAAGCCAGGATCTCGAGCGATTTTTCTTCTACGCTACAGTGAGGAAGTATGCAACTGGAATGAACCTTGCAACTGAAACTGGTTATTGGAAAACAACTGGAAAAGATAGACCTGTTCACTACAATGGCAATGTTGTTGGAATGATTAGGATCACAGTTTTCCACCAAGACAATGCACCATGTGGGAAGAGAACTGATTGAGTCATACATGAGTACATGATTAAAGAGAAAAGCTTGGCAGGCAAGGGAATTTAACACCTATATAAGGCATCATTTGCCAAATAATCCACCATCACCTCTGTATAACAATTAGATAGCAATATATAGGTTTTTAAATTTTATGGCACTCATGCCTTGTGATGTGAATCATTTCACATCTATTTTCATATGTTTTCAGCACGATTTTAAGCTTAATGTAGATAGATTCTTAATCTATTTCTGCAGTAAATATACTAGTTATGACTATTATTGTGTTAATTTCAATGAAATATGGATGAAATGAAGACAATAGAAAACCGCACTAAGGATTGAGCTTTTGGAGTAGAGCTAAGGATTTTCAATGTAGCAGAGGACACGGCAAGCAGACGACAGTTTTTCCTGGTCGTGAGATACTTGACAACCAGTCGATGATAGTGTTCGGTGAGCGTGAGCAGCAGATGTCCAAACCATGACACCGTATCCTGAATGTGACAAGGCGATGAATATCAAGAGCTCTTCCTCCACACCCATCAAAATTGCGCATCATCTCCCTAAACTGACAATTTTCGCAGCTTTGGTTTAGAGAGCCTCAAAGAGACCCAGAATGAACTCAAATTGAAGATTTTATCATGTTAAAAGACACCTGGGTCAATACATGGGTCAATCCCCTCAAACGGGGCAAAAAAGATGTCACATAGCATCAATATGCATTTTCAAATTTCAGGACATGCCTAGTTACGAAATTCTTCAGGTAGAGCCAAAAAATGCGTAGCATAGCTCATGAAACTCTCATATGGATCCAAATCCCCTCAACAGAGATCCACTAATTGATTATGTTGGACCAATTACTAGATCGAGAGCCCAGAAAATGATTGGATCAAGCCCAACTTCAGAGTTCGAGATCGAGTTCCAAGCCCAATAAGCCCAAGCCCATTTACAGATTTGGAAGCCCAATCTCATTAACCTTTCAAGATTATTTGATAATGGCCTTGCAAATAGAACGTAGATGTGGATTGAATCCCCTTTTGAAAGGGTGAGTTTGGCCATAGGGAACTAAAACGCTTTCTCCAAAGCCCCATCCATTCCCTACACCCAACTGATACTGAGAAAGCTCTTCCTAATAGGTTTATGTTTTACTTTCTTAATTCAAGAAGTTTTGTAAGTTTATCCTATTACAACTAGGATAGATGGAGTTTTTCTTTCTAAGTAGGATTTTAATTGTCTTGTAAAACTACTTCTAGTTGGCCGAAATTATAAGACAAATAGGATTAGCCTAGGATTTGTTTCTTAATCTCCAAGTCGCTAGAATTTGATATTACCTTTTTAGAAAAGGAAGATTCCCTTGTAATTGCCTATATAAAGGCCACCCTACCACACGAATTAATACATTGTTTCTATTAAATTGCCTTGATATTTTCGTGTGAAAATACTCATTGAGTTGTGACTCAAAAACCCCGATCTTTTTAGATCAAAAGTTCTTGTGTCCTTGCGAGGAAACCTACTAACTCTTTTGTTGGTTTCAATAGTTTAGGTTGAACTATTAAGCCTTATCATGTATTGAATAAATTAATCATAAGTCATCACCCATCCTCTGAATATCATTTTCGCACAAAGAGAGTTAAACAACAGTGCGTTTCTTGAGTTGAGCAATTTCGCCGCTTCAATTCATGCTTTGGAAGATAGTGAGAGAATAGTTCAAAAGATCGGGACACAACTTGGGTCTAATTCGAGAAGCAGGCCAGTCTGGCAGCTTCGCTATCATCGTTGACTTAAATTTCGAAGAAGATAACCCATCATAAGGATTAGTCAATACTTTACTAAGAAGAAGCAATGACTCTGAGCGAAACAGACCACAGTTCACTCATCCCAACATCACTTGGGCGTGAAATCTTAACGTCCAGTGAACGCTGGTGTCTAGTGACCGTGAGAAGATGACGACCCAGAACTGTAGTGTCTGAAGAAGCTAAGTCTACCCGACCAGCGCACGGTGACTCCAACAGAAGATTTTTAGGTGACGCTTAGCTAACGCTAACGCTAGCTAAGAATCAAAAAACCACCACCAGCACGGTCAGCGGGCAGGACCGGAAAGACATATAGTAGATCGGCACGAGCTACGAGCAGGACCAAAAGAGACAGCCAATACATTGGCACGAGCTATGGACCTGACCAAGGGGACAACAAGTACACCGGCATGAGAAAAACATGCTAAATAAGGAAAACCATTACACTCTTGCAAGTTATTTTAACGGATTCTGAATAGTGCACAGGTTACTTTTACGGTTGTGCGTTAGCTAGCCACTTTCCACGAAGATGCCACCTTGCAAAACATAGAGGCGAAGCAAAAATTCCTGAATTCCCAAAATAGCCATCCTGCATTTCCTTCCTTTAGATTTTCTCTATAAATAGATATAGGATGCTCGAACTTAGGGAGTTCGGAGTTTTTTTACTTGTAACACTTTACTTAGGTTGTTTTATCGAAACTTATTTTATTTTCTTTTGTTCATGTCTTTCTTTTCTTTACTTCTTTACTAAGAACCGATGGGTTCTAAGCATATTTTAGGGATTTTCACCCCTTTAATGAAATAGAGATAGGTGGAAGTCCCATTTACAAACAAAGATGTGCCTAAATCGGATTTAATATGTGCGCTTGAGCTTGCCTATATATTTGTTCGCGTGGGCGTTATTCACTGCATTTAGAATAATGTGTGCATTTTTCCTCTATCGGCTTGATTAGTGGTTAACCTTGTTATAAAATCTGATGATTAAGTCTTGTAATTGGGTTTTCATTCATTTCGGTTGTGATCAGTATTGTGGCTTGCGGTTTGTAACTAGTTAACTGATTGAGTAAGGAGTAGGGTGTTAGGTATTTGGCACTTTATCATGGCAACGCATCGTGCCCTTTGGGAGTAGGATGGAAGGTAAGGTCTGATCCTTGTAGGGAGATCTTAATTGATGATACCTTAGGAACTGCTGGTCCAGTGAAAGTCCTATGTCCTGGTGTGTAGTTATCATGGTAGGGGGTCGAGTCCATTTGCGAGTAACTGCGCTAGGCGAAGTGCTTGTGTGTAAACGGGGATTTTACGGTTAGTAATAGAGTTCCGTGGAGTAAGTGACACATGTGTTACATATGAGTAAGCCAAGGCAAAATATTCAGCATCTTTTGATTTTTGGTTCTGACAGTTGAGGAGTTTAACTTAATTCGGCGTAAGAAAGTCACAACCAAAGCCTCCAATTTCAGGAAGAAAGTGGTAATCCTGCGTTTTATCTTTTGTTTCTTATTTTGTTCCTTATTTCCCATGTTTTATACCTCACAAACTGCTTTAAATTTATGCTTTTTTACTTGCTCTATTTTACTGCTTTTCTAACTTGTGCAGCAGAATTCTACCCTCGTTCCCTGTGGGATCAACACATTTTACTACTTTTTATTGTGCTGTGAGGTTAATTATAAATTATAATTTTGTATGGTACACAACAGTAAATCCGTCATCACCTTGTTTTCAATTTTCTATGTTTTCTCTTGAAGTTTGTTTTTGTTATATGTTTTCTTTTATAGTGTTTTATGCTTTATGACTGATTGAATATTTATAATATAAAGGCCTTTTTTTTCCTTTAAATTATTACTCTAAAATTTTGATAATATTTTGTAGCGTAATACTTTTCAAAAAATGTAGCATAACAATGCACATTTTTGCCCGCGACCGAATCCACAACCAAAACGGTCACGGAAATGGCCGCGGGTTCATTTGTTCATTAATTAAGTTTGATATCCGACTAAAGAAGCGACCAAACCAATCGCCAAAATGTTCATCCCAACTCATTAAACAGTAATATATGAATAGTAAAATTGATATTTTATAAGTCTTTAAACCAATTTATTCAGCAAATCAAATTTAAAAAATAGTAATATACCAAACCACCTCACAAACCAAACAATTTTATCATATTCCCAAAACTCATATCCAATCCCAGTTTAATATTTCACATTCCAATTCTGATTTCAACCAATTATACCAAATGGCAAATAAAAAAATAGGGAAATTTTGGATTAAGTACAACTTTTATATTATTTGGATTAAGGATAGTGAATTACTTTATTCAAAATACAAAATTAAAATATTTATACTATAACATAAATATCCTCTTAGAAGATTGTGCAATTTAAATTGAAGAAGAAGCAGACCACAGTTGAGACTACATCTGTGAAATCCTTCCTGCCAACTACTTCGGCTCTCAAAAATTCTGCCAATTTTGGTGCTTCCTCGTTGGGTAATAAATAACATCACCGAATGATCAATTACTATATCGCCAATTTTTCTATCCCAACTTTGTCATCTCCAATGCAACAGCCCTTTGTACACTACCCATGAGTCTACACCCTCCTTTATACTTCCCCGCCACCGCTCCCGCTCCAACCCCAACTTTATATTATACTTACTAATATCTATCCATGGAGAATTACCAAAAATCATCGACCAATATACTTATATCTATTTTATTAAAATAAAATTTGGAGAAACAATATTTTTTTATTTATCGAAACTAAAACCCAAAATTTTGCTTAACGGATTTTGAATTTTTTTACCATCTAACTTAATAAATATATACTGATAATAGAATGATTTAATGTTAAATTTAGTTTTAAACGTTTCCTAATCGGTAAATTTAGTTTTAAATTTTGTTATAGTAACACTTTTTTTTTTTTGAGCATTTAACAGAATTGAGGCAGAAAATTGGTGATATATTAATCGATCGGTCGGTGAGATTATATATATGTTACCCAACGAGGAAGCACCAGAATTTGTAGAGTTTTTTGGGAGTAAGAATACTTGACTGGAAGGATTTCATGGATGTAGTCTCAACCGTGGTCTACTTTTTCTTCTATTTAAATTGCACAACCTTTTAGGGAAGATATTTACGTTATAGTATAAATATTTTAATTTTGTATTTTGAATAAAGTAATTCACTGCCTTTAAAATCCAAATAATATTAAAGTTGTACACTTTTATTAATTTTAACTTTTTCACTGCCCTTAATCCAACTTTTCCCTAAAAAATAAGGCCGAATTGCTTTTTTTGTCCCTCTTAATAGGGGTAGTACCACTTTTAGTCTCAAATAATAGTACGACTACATTATTGGTCTCTTAGTATTTTTTATTAGCATTTTTAGTCATTTTTATGAAAATACCCTTTGACTAACCCTCAAAACTCTAACTATTTAAATACCACCTCGTTGCCACCCACCTGCCCCGCACACCACTGCCACCACCGCCCCGCTCGCCACCACCACCTCCGCTGCCACTACCATCCCGCCGTCACCACCACCCCTCCCCCGTCCTAGCCCCCGCCCCGCCACCACTGTCACCGCCCCAACGTCACCACTATTATTTTTTTAATTTAAAAAATAATATATTTTATGCGTTATTACTATTAATAAATATTATTTTATTTTTTAAAATTTTAAATAAATATAATTATAAATGATTTTATATAAACTAAAATTGGTAGCGGCGAGGCGGTAGCGGTGGCGACGAGCGGGACCGTGGTGGTGACGGCAGCAGGGCGGTGGTGGCGGCGGTAGTGGTGGAAACGGGATGGTATTTAAACAGTTAGGTTTTGAGAGTTAGTCAACCGTTAGTCAAAGAGTATTTTCGTTAAAAATTGACTAAAATACTAATAAAAAATGCTAAGGGATCAATAATGCAGCTGTACTATTATTTTAGACAAAAAAATGTTACTATCCTATTAAAAGAGACCCAAACAAAATAATTTAAAGAAAAAATAATCACATTTCTTTAATGAATATTTAATTAATTCAAATGCAGATTGTGTTTGTTCGATTTCCTCAAACAAATACAACCATCCTTTAATTGTACACCAAAAATAATAAGTCAAAAAGTAGAACGAGACGCTCAAGTTTAGAGTTGGGACAAATATAGTACTAGAACTAGTATTCACGCCCGTGCATGGCACAGGGAGTTATAAGAACGACTTATCGATTTGTATCATGGTAATAATAATTTATTCGTTATTATTATTTATTTCAATGTATAATATTTTATATAAATTTTAAATAAATGTCGTTATTTTACAAATCGTTCTTATACAATTTTTTAGTAAATGATTATAATAATAATTTTTTTATGAATATTATTATTATAGAACATTTTATGTAATGGATATAATGTTAATCATAATTTAATACAAATATGTAGCATAAAAATTATTCTAAATAAAAATTATAAAATTAATGAGGAAGAGTTATACTTATTTTATTTCATGTATAAATGTTTTCATAATATTATTATTTATAAAATTAAATATATACATAAATTAAAAAAAACAAATAACATATTATTAAAATCATGATTGTGTACGAATAAAAAATGATTGTGTAAAAATAAAAGTAGAAAAAAAATTAGACAAAAGCAGCCGTTAAAGGAAAGCTTATATTTTATTCTTTCTAAAAATTTACTCTGCACAACTCTGTGAAGAATCTTCCGTCAAATTTGGGTAAGAAAATCATTTTGATCCTTTCATATATTGTCAATGCAATATTGAAGTTCATCATGGCATAAGCATCAAAACGATATTTTAATCTTTCCAATTAGTTGCTTTGCATATTGGGTTTGAAAACCCAAATTTCTTGTTTTTACATTCAACTCAAAATAAATCACTCAGAGGCGTTGATGGAGGTAATATCATTTAGATTCGACGAAATTAGTTGATGGATATCAAGTAAGTTATAATGGGTAATGAATGTGATGGTTTTATCTATATTCTTCAAACCCATTCTGTAATTTAGATCTCATATACTCATATATTTTAAATTCATATTTTGGTTTTAGATGTTTAGAGTTAATAATATTTTTTTTTATAGCATGAGACACTTAAATTCTCTAGTAATGGGAATTGGAATTGGAATTGGAATTGGAATTGGTTTTTTTTTTTTTTTTTTTTTTTTGTTTAGACTCTGGTGGCCTTGGTAAATTAGATTTCATATCTATTCATTGAATGAAAAAGTCAATCACAGTTATGATGTATTTTTTCATGTTGAATATGCATTTTATTTAGTGTATCCAACAGTTTAGTTAAGATTCAGTTTTAGATTTCAAAATTTAGATGTTTGTTTTTTCGATTTGTTAAATTGCATAACTTCAGTTAGCAATTTCAAAAACTTTTCATATCAACATATATGTTCAATGATAAATTAGTAGAGTTATTCTATCTTGTCCAATTATATATATGCATGTAGTTGGCTTCTTTTCTGTTGTCCAAAAGCACTTATACGGTGATTTCTACTCATACATTTCGTTCAGTTATTGACATAGTTGTAGTACATATCTTTTTGACACATTATGGATTTTGGATCCTATGTTCATATATGCAATCACAAAATACATAATTTGGTTTTAGTTTATTATAACTAACAATGGTTGTTTCAAGTTTGATATGCAAATTCGATAATAATGGACATTGTATTTATATGTTTTGTTTATTTTCTTGTTGGTTTTTGCAATCTTTTCTCATTCTTATGTATTTCATATAAATATGTGATGCTGAGTTTAAATCAATGTTTCCAATGGCCCTCAACAGGAGATGATGAAATAGATAGAGATATGATGTAGAAGAAAAGATAAATATTGATTGAAAAGTTGCAGAAACTACATGCTTTGGTGAAAGAAAAAAGAAGCATAGACATCATAAAATGATTGCAACATTGAGATAAGAAAAGGATGACTGCTATTTTATAAACTTCAAAGAGGCCTGAATGAGAAGCACAACAACTCTTATTCAATCGAAGAAAAAGAGAGATATCCTGTAGAAGAGAATAAAAATTTTGACTGAGGAACTACACAAACTAAATGCTTTAGTGTAAGAAAAAGAATCAGAAATAGGAAAAAAATGATTACAAAGTTGAGATAGTTGAGAAAATGATGGTTGTTGTTATCTCAAACTTTTAAGAGCCACACTCGAAATTGGATGAGAAACACAACAACCTTCGGTGAGAATAGATAGAATAGGTAGTAAAAGAAATAATAATAATCTAATTGACATTTCCTATTATTATTAAATTAAATCTTAAAAGAGATAAATTATTATAAATTATATTTAGTATTAAATTTGGAGGTTAAAATTGATTCAAGTTAGTATAGATTTGTGATTATACATTAAAAAAAATACAATTAGAAACTTAAAAAATTAACTAATTGACATTTCAGACAACATTATTCTAAATTTAGGATTTTTTTTGAGTTTTGACTTTATTCAAAATTATTTTATTACACAATGATGAAATTTTGAAAGTTTATAACTGCCCTAAATAGCATTTATTTATGTAATTATGTGTGTTTTGTATATTTGTTTATACCTATGGAGATTATATTAATTTTGTTAGTTATGAATTTGGGAGAGGTTGCCACATTGAATTGTGCAGCCCCTCTTAGAAAAAATTGTTAACTATTTTAATTGTTTATTGATGCGAAATTATTTAGAGTTTGATATTTTGATCTTGAGCATTCTATTGTTTACATTTTTCAGATATAATATCTTGAATTTTTTTCTGATTGCAAAATTTTGTGCATTTTTTATAATTCCATTTTAGTTAAAATAATATATTCTCCATGAACATTAGGGGCACGTCACTTGATTACATTTTCATGAGGTTCTCTTCCAAAATATTTTGATTATAATGTGGTCTGTTTGTGTGAGCATAATCTTTTAATACACATATGGAGTACTGTCAGGGTGCAATTTGGAGAATGGTGTGATTTCAATGTTTCTATCACTTTTATATATAAATATATAGCTTTCTTGTACATATACATGTGTTTTCAGAGTTTGTCTCGTCTGCTTAAATGAATGTGTATGTCTCAGCATGTTAAACTTTTGGAATGTATTGTACAAAATATTGCCATAGATATATCTTTCAATCCGTTTGAAGACCTTTGTAGGTTTGGTTTTTTCGAGCACGTAAATTTTGAATGCTACTATTCTCAACCATTCATCCATCCTCCCTTTTTATGTATATATATATATATTGTTAAGTTTTTTTTTTTTTTAACAGGTTGATCAAATTGTATGGAAAGATAATCTCTTTAAAAGTGGCATTATTTTGATAAAATTTTGTGCTATTATGAAAGTCATGTTCTTGGTGCACATCATGGTCTACTATGCACATATGCATTGGAAACACCGATTCTCTATATTTTTATATATTTCATTTGTTCTTAGATGGCCCTCTAGCAGTAATCTCTTCTAAGGTGACATTTCTTATAGACAAATGTAAAAACTGGCTTGACTTGGCATGTTTATTTGGATATGTGTAGGTTTTGTATTAATTTTTGCATTATTTCAGAAAGTTTGATTGAGAAAAGTATTGTATTACTTTGAAAGGTCCAGTTTGCAAATCAATGTAGTTTTATTTTTTATTTTCATTTCTCTGAAAAGTTTTATTGGTGACAACTTTTGTTTATGACTAATAAATTTTGATGATATATGATGAGAGTGTTCGTTTGTTATTTTGGGTAGGAATTTAAACTTCTCACGTTCGACAAAATATTAAGGGAGCTGCATCAAAAGAAATTCTAATTACTTTAAAATATAAAGTATTTGAAAACTTTTATCATTCTTGTGTCATTCATCATGAAATGACCTACTAAGTTTGTTTTTATGTTTATGATTTAGTGCTTGTGTTTTGATAGTTTTTAACATTTCCGTTACATTATTATGTCATTTCTAAATTTTGAGTTGACATAACAATTTACATATGCTCAAAATTATGTATCTTATAATTCTTTTCATTTTATATTTTTCTAAATTAATTTTATCCACATAAGTCAATTGTAATCAATATTACTAAATACTTTGAAAGCTTTTGATATGTGATCTCGTGTGTTTTAACCACGAGATCACATATCAAATTTTAGTGACATAAGTCAATTGTAATTACATTTTTTTAAAAAAGATAATCATGTTCCTTTCATCCCATTTTTATATTATTCTTCTCTAAATTTTTTGTTTTAAAAAATATTATTATTTTTATTTTATATAATAATTTTATTAAAATTTTTACTTTTATTTTATTGAAACTGTCCTATTAAATCTATCACATTAAATATTAAAATCTTAATATACGTACTACTACTTATAATTCACATGATACATGATCATGGTTTCATCTTGAAGGATTCAAAAGAATGAAAGAAGATATGTAACATAAACTACTATTTAAAATTATTGTAAAGATAAAATTTTAAAATAATAGATGAAGGAAAAGATAGGACTGTATTTTAAATTTTGAAAATGATAAATCTTTATTTTTTGAAAAATAATAATAATCTTAATGTATGAGAATAGTAGAAAAGGAGAGAATGAGTTGGAAAAAGAAGTTACTAAGGAGAGAATGATTATAATTTTATTGTTAATAATTAATAAGTGAAATTGAAATTGATTGATGATAATTGATGATATTGATTTGAATTTTAGTATTTGTAATTGATTGATGATAATTTTACGATTTGTAATTGATAAGTAAAATTAAAATCGATTGATGCTTGATTATATTGATTTGAATTTTAGTATTTGTAATTGATTGATGATAATTGATGATAATTTTACTAATGACATTAATTTATAATATATTTTAATAAATTAAATTAAGATATTTTTATAAATTAATAATTAAAAAAACTAAACTAATATATATCTCAAAATACGCAGCCATGCAGTGAGCACAGTGCGAACTATTCTTTCGCCTTTTACTAAAGAATACCGTGTGCACGCTGCAATTAGTGGCATACGCCTATTTTTGGAGGGGTTTTTTCCACTGGGATTGAACACTAAAAAAAATATCTCAAAATTATCTATTTATTTTTAATTATATATACGTATCCAATAATTTATATTATGCTCAAATTGATCAAATTTATCATGACTAATCATTTCATTACATTTTGAAATTTTTGAATACAAAAAATATAATTTGAATAAATAAAAAATGAATATAGTAGATGATAGTAAAATAAGAAAAGATTTATCACAATTACAATTAAAGTGAAATAAAGAAAAATGATTGTGATAAAATACGATTAAGTAATATATTTTAATTAGTTTAGAGCATAAGATAAATTTTATATCTCATAATTTTAGTCAGTTCGTGTCCTTAATTTAAAGCCTAATGTTAATTTACTATGTTTTTTAAATCCCTTTACTTCTAAAGATTAGTCGCTTCTTTATTCAAAACAAAAAAAGTGTAAAAAAATGTTTAGTGAGAGAAATTGGAAAAAATAATCGTTATAAGAGGGCTGCACAATTATTTATTGTATATGTTAATAGATAGATAGATAGATAGATTAATAGATGTGTTCAAAGTTATATTTATCATAAATATTAATTTTTTATTATTTATCTTTATCTAAATTTTAATCTTATTCAGTGTAAGGATCCGAAAATTCGAACATAAATTTTTTTTTCAATTTTACATTAATCTAATTTTTAGAATAAACGTAGTGAAATAAAATCAAGTGAAACATTATCCCCAACGATCAAGCAAATCAAATTAAATGTAACGTATCAATCGGGTCCTCATTAGCATATTTGTAAATATGATAAGGATCAATCAACTTTAGGTAAATTTGTATATGTCATAATTAGTGTCATAATTAATTAGAGTTTCCTCCATAAATTAGGTTCAAACCTCTTTACTTCACTCCCTTCTTTACAAATACCATGCCATCAACTATTTCTTGCCCTTCATTCTACAGTACCAGATCTACCCAACATTGCCCATGCCATCACTCTTGTCCTACGGTTTGATTTTTTTTTTTTCTTTCTAAACCTTTGTTCGTTCTTTATATTTTGAATGTGACCAGTAAAGATTTGCTGCAAACCTAGGAGCTAATCCATCACCCAACTTTTTTCTTATATTATGGGGATTAAGGGTTAACTTTTCCCTGGCCCAACTGAGAGAGAGTAGAGAAAGAAAAGAGATATAAGGATGAAGAAGTAGGTGGATTGAAAGAGAAGATGACGAAAATTAAAGAGTCATCTCAAGTGCAAGACGGTTTTAAACAAAATCAAGGTGAGGGTTTTAGTAGGAAATTTTCATAAATTTGTCGGGTCTAACCAACCCATAATTTTATATTATTATATTATTACCTTGCATGGTTAGATTTGATTTGGCTATTCGATTATCTACGTGTTAATTTTGACTATCGTTTTGATTTTTGACTTCCATATCGAAAACCCATTTGAATTTGACTGTTATACTAAAACTTGTATCACTAGTTTTTTTTTTTTTTTTAAACGATCGATATTGATTTTTACTTTCATAACGAAAACCCATTTGATTTTGACTATTTTATTAAAACGTGTATCACTTGTTTTCGTGACGGCAAATATTGATTTTGACTTTTGTACCAAAAATTTGTTTGATTTTTTTATGGTTATAACGAAACTTGTTTTGCCTACTATCGTAATGAGATAATTTGACTTTTGATTTTTACACCGAAATCAGTTGGCAGTTTGTTACTTTACTGAAATTTTGACTACTGATTTGACTGAAATGATAACCATTCGTTGTATGATCTTTCACTATATGTAAGACTTGTTATATGACTAATTATTTTTAGCCTATAGGTACTGGCCTTCGGGCACTATTACTAGCCTTCGGGCACTATTATTAGCCTTCGGGTACTGTTACTAGCCTTCGGGTACTGGCCTTTGGGCATTATTACTAGCCTTCAGGCACTATTATTAGCCTTCGGGTACTGTTATTAGCCTTCGGGTACTGGCCTTCGGGTACTGTTATTAGCCTTCGGGTACTGGTCTTCGGGTACTGTTATTTGCCTTTTGGTACTGGCCTTCGGGAACTATTTGTTATTTTCTATTTCTGATATATTTTAACTGTTTATACGTGCTATTGGAAATTGTTTTGAACTTCTAACCAATTTTAATTGTCTTCCGCTGTGCCTCTATTTTTTAAAATCTTCTGATACTCATTTTTTTGAAATAATTTTCGATTATAATTTACCCTTGTTTTGCTTGCATGTTAAAGACTATTAAATTCTCTCACTGGGCTGTGGCTCATCCCTTTATATATTACCATTTCAGTTATATTTTACATAAAGATGCGTGACTTCCGGAGATCGTGACACGTGTCAAGGAATAAGGCATTTGAGAGCTCTAGGTTATTAGGGAAAATTTCAGTTACTCATTTTATAATGTATGATTTATGACGAATTTGTAGAATTTTATTGCTATTTTTAATTAATAAATTTCAGCGCGAGTTGAGAAAGGCATCCTGTTTCGTAACCATTAGGACGGGATGTTACATTCAGTGTCATTCAAATTAGTCTTATATCTTCAAATCTTATCATCTCATCTCATTATTAAATTAATTTGTATATATGCAAAAGTTAAATTCATATTACACAATAATTATATTTATTGTTATTCATAATTTAAAGTTTAACTAAATTGTGTTATTTAAAAATATTTTCTCACGTTTGATATCCTAATTAGATACCATCATATTTAGTCTTTATCATCATCATGAACATAATCAAAATATAAAATAAAAGAATTACAAATTAAGATTTCGGATCTGTGTACTCAATTTTACTATCATTAAAAAATAAAACAATAAACAATTTTAGATTCAAAGGACAACACATATCATAATCGGTGACAAAAGACAAAATTAATGCAAAGTCATTAACACTATAACGGATTAATATACCTTGGTATTTGGAAAGTCGAATGAGATGAAGGAAGATTGTGGAAGCCATCAAGATTTCTGTTCAAAAAACAACCTCATAATAAGTATTTATCATCACATTGAATATAATCAATATATAAAATAAATAATTAATGCAAATTAATTAAAGAAAATACCTTTGGTATGTGAAAAGAGGGAAAGATATGAAAGATGTGAGAAAGTTGTTGATTGCTTGTTGAAGCCATAAAGATTTCTCTAAAAAAAAGAGAGAAATATATATTTTGGTTGATGATTTCGGTTGTGGTGTGGTGTGAGAATGACTGATTGGTGGGAGGTGAAGAAAGATAAATAAAAGATGAAGAAAAAGATAGAATTATATTTTAGAATTTAAATTGATGATAATTAATGATGATAAGGTTACTATTAGTAATTGAATTGAATTAAATTAAAAGTGAATTGTTCATAATAGTTGTCATGTCAGCGTAGGTTAACTGTTTAAATGACATGTGTCATCAGTCAGAGGAGCTGGTTGCTCAAGATTTCTGCTGAGGTGGAGGGGCTGGTTGCTCAAGAATTTCTTCTGTTTTAGTATATTTAAGAATATATATATTTTGTAATTTGTTAATATATCTTGAGTAATTGTTGCTATAGTAAACAAATTAACTTTAATATTAAATAATATTTTAATGAGTAATTCAGCAAATTAATATGTTAAGAAAAATAAAACTGCCATTCTAAATAAGGAAAAATGAAAATTCAAATATTGATATTTTATACCTGTAAAATATTCAGTTAGATGTAAATCACAAAATCTAATTGTAAGAAAAAAAATTCACAATAACAATTTTCTCAAAAAAAGGAAAAAAAAGACAAAATTAATGATAACAATAATTCAAAACTTATATTTCATAAACATAGATCACATAATCAATCATATTCTATATCACTATCAATAATTTTCAAAGTGGGGTACCTCTAAGGTGGGATCAAATCTTCAAAACAGTCCAGTATATAGAAAATGCAATTTCCAAAGAAATATAACATTGAGATTTTAATTTGGTTGGAATAAATGGAAATGCAATTTGATACATATTCAAATATGTGGAAGATATTTCAAAAAACTAAAAAATATGTGAGAGATAAATTAATTTAGAATTAATTGTTGGATATATATAAAGTTATAAAAAAATTAGTATTAAGATAATGGTAATATTAAGTTAGATAACTTTTATTAAAATTTAAGATTATGAAATTTATATTGTTTAAATTATTATTATTAAAGGGTTGATAAAAATAATATTGTGGATTTCAAGAAGATGAGTCTCAGGGAAACATTAAAAGGAGGTAAGTCTAATCTCCTTTTAATGCTTAAAGGTTGGGCCAATATCTCAAATTAGAACATCTCTAAATAAGAGAATAAAAATATTTTTTTTATTATTATTAAATTAAAATCGTAGGGGAGTAATATGAATATAATTCCTTTCATAATTTAAATTCTTTAAATTCCTTCAATGACTTCATATAATAATATGGCTTCAATGAGATGAGATGAAAATGTTTAAGATATACATATTGGAGGACATAGTTTAAATTGATATATTGATTAAAAGTGTGTTATTTTATTATTATAGATAAATACATTAAATTAGATAATTATTATTATTTTTGTTCAAAATTATATTAATTTTGAAATTTTAATTTGATATGTATTATGTATATTTTTTAATAATGTGAAACAATTTAAAATCGAATTAAAGGTGATATAGAATGAGACAATATATAATAATGATTATTGTTTTTTCATATTATAATAAATGCCACATTTTTAATTGGATATATAATATGCTTTAAAAAATGATGATGATTATTATTATTATTATTAAAATTAGATAATACTGCTTATTTAATTGGATAATAATTCTTATTAGTTAATAATGTTAATCACTTCAAATTTAATTAAAAAATTCTTTGGAATAATACATTAGATAATAATCAATATTATTGTTTAAAATTATAATAAATTTGAAAATTTAATTGGATATATATTATGTTTATATATCCAAACCATGTAAATTGGGTTGGAATAATCTCAAAGATATAAAGAAAAAAGATAAAAATAAATACAAAATTATCAATAAAAAAATTATAAACCAGAGGAAATAAAATTGTAAGCTTACCAAAGGAGTGGTGTGCAAAGCAACATTTTGGTTAGAATAATCTAAAAGATATAAAGAAAAAACAGATCAAAATAAATACAAAATTATCAATAAAATAAAATTATAAACTAGAAGAAATAAAATTATAAGATTATCAATGAGTGGTGTGCAAAGAAATATTTCAGTTAGAATAATCTGAAAGATATAAAAAAAATCAAAATAAATATAAAATTATCAATAAAATAAAATTATGAAAAAAATTATAAACATGAGTAAATAAAACTGGGCTGCTATTTGTAGCTCAAAAAAATTGATGAAATGACAAAATTGCCCTTAAAATCAGAAAATGTGAAAATGCAATGCAAAATCGGACCCAATTTGCAAAATAGTTGTAAAAAATCGGACCCAATTTGCAAAAAACTGTGGAAAAATCACCAACAATGCGTGAAATAACAGGCAAAAATCGCCACACTAATCCGAAATTCTGGGCAAAAATCGCACAACTCATCCGATTTTTGCCCAAAAAATCGGATCAGTGTGGCGATTTTTGCCTAGAATTTCGCCTATCTCATCCGATTTTTCAGGCAAAAATCGGAAAGTGTAGGTGATTTTTGCATACATTTATGTTCATATAATTGTCTTGCAAACCTTACAAAATCATAAGTCATTTCAGATTTTCTAAGCAAAACTCTCTCAGACCATCGGAAAAATTTTCAAAAAATCGCACCTAATGGAAGCAGGCGGATCTCAACCACCACAGCGTCCCGGGAAGGAGAAAGGATTGTACAGCAAGGTAAAAAGCGTAATATTTCGTTTAAATTTTTGCATTTCGCGTAAAAATTCGCACCTGATGTGTGAATTTTCCCAAAAAATTCGCACATCAGGTGCGAATTATTTAGGAAAATTCGCACATCAGGTGCGAATTCCTCCAAACAATTGATGTGCGAAATTTCCCATAAAATTCGCACATCAGGTGCGAATTTTCAAAAAAATAATATTTTATGTTTGTTTTGTATTAATTTTAAATATTATTTATATTTTGCATGTTTCTAAATTATTATTCGCACTTTTAATGTTGTATTCATGAAATTTCTTGTAGGTTGCGGGGAAGTCTCTCCCGCGACAGTGGCCCACTGCTTCTGGTAGGAAGAAGAAAGCAGCGAGACGTATCCCTACACATAGGCTGGTAGATGAGGACTCCGATCAGGAGGAGCAGCCTTTCATTGGCGGCGAGGAGAATCCGTCGTCATCAGGACACGATGAGGAGCCCCCACGAGGTAAGTTTTAAATTTAACAGTAATATCATGTATATTTTTTGATTTCTATTATTTAATATCTGAAGTGTATTCGTGATTATAATTATTTGTTTAATTTGATTATATGATCATATGTTGTTATTTAAATTACAGTAGTCAATTTTTATTATTTATGTAATTTGATTATATGATTATGTGTTGATATTATATGATTAATTATTGAATGTTTTGGTTTTATGTTTTTTTAAATAAGTTTATTTATATTAAATAATTTTTGAAATTAGTTATGAATAAGCGTGGGCGCAACGATACGTCTTGGATTGTTACTGAGGCGTGTACGGGTGGCCCTATTGATGGGTCAGTCATACCTAGTTGGAAGGGCCATGTGGCCTATAGGTATAGACAAGACGGCGATGAGGGTGAGGAGGCCGTAGCACCTAGGGTGGCCCTGAGAATCCAAAATAGGGCAGGGGTATGCGAGCGTTTAGTATCTTGGTATGCGGCGATGCCAGATGACTGGCAGCTATTGTTGCGCGCCACCGGTTTGTCTCACTTGCCATACATCATGCACACGTCCATTGATGGCCCACTGATTTGTGCATTTATTGAGCGATGGCAGCCGGATACAAACACGTTTCATCTCCCCATCGGTGAGATGAGTATACTCCTGCACGACGTGTGGGAGATACTTCGTATCCCAGTGGATGGTAGTATGCTCGCTGACTGTACTGACAAGTCAGTGCTTTGGAGCCTGTGCAGAGATTTGCTACTGGTGTCCGAGAGGGACGGGGAGTGGATGGCGAGCCACAGCGATGGTGGTGTACTCGTTGATTACGTGTTTAAGAGGCGGTCATCTTTAGAGACGGACAGTACGCACCTGCCTCGTGATTTGGAGGGTTGGTTGTGGTTAGCTATTGGTTCTACTCTTTTTGTTGACAAGAGTTCCAATAGGATTAAACCACAGCATCTTGTGCATATTAGGGGACAGTTGCATACTGTGCAGCAGCATGCTTGGGGTACCTCTGCATTAGCCTACTTGTATAGACATTTAGGTAAGGCTAGTAGAGGTTCTTGCAGCGGGATGGCGGGTTGTATGACACTACTACAGGCATGGATATACGAGTATTTTCCAGCGTTCAGACCGCATTCTGTGCCGATGCCTGATGATCCACATACCCCGCGCGCTACTATGTGGACCGTTGGACCCCGACAGGCAGCGCTTCCCGTCTGCAGAGGTACCGGCATGCCCTTGACCACTTGCGACCGGAGGAGGTATGTTAAAATATATTTGTAGATTTTAGAAATAAATGTTTATGCTAAATTGTAAATATGTAATAAATATCTGACAATAATTTTACATATTACAGGTGACATGGACCCCATACGGTCAGTTTCCGCACATACGCACCCCGATCACCACTTACAGGGGGTTGATCGCATGTGGTGGTGAGGTCGAGCCGTACATGCCAGATAGGTGCGTGCGTCAGTTGGGATACGTGCAGGATATCCCATTCGACATCTTCCGTCCGAAGACGGCGTTTCGGCCATACAGTGGTGGTTATAGTGTGGACTTCGACTTGGAGTTCACCAAGAGTTTATGGCGGGCAACACGTCTTTCTAGTTTACGTCTCGAGGACTTGCAGCATGCTGATATTCCCGGCGCAGTTACACACGATTACCACACATGGTATCGCCAGCACTCCCACCCGTATCTGTTCATTGATGGCCCCCCCGCTGACGATGGTGGAGTTCCGCCGCGAACCAACACAGAATATGTAAGTATTATTTGTTACATAATTTGATTAATAATAGTGTTATATTGTTATAGAATGAGTGCACTTAATCATTGCAATGTATTGTCTTTGTAGTGGGTGAGCCGATTTACGCATTTCGGTGAGGACTGTGTACAGATCATCAGAGATGCTGGGTTAGCACGGACTGAAGAAATGGAGGCTAGGTTGAGGGCAGAGATAGATAGGTGGAATTTAGCTGGGTGATTGTATCAGATTACTATATATATATTTTTTATTTAGTTTGTGACGCTATGAGGATTCTGTTATGTTATATTTTACATGTTTAAATCCTTTTTTAGTTGTTTGGTATTTCATTTAGCCATGTTTAACGTTTAATGCACTTATAAAATTAAAATTGGAAAATTAAATAAATGACAATTATTAAAAGAACAATGTAATTTTCAAAACAAAGTGCAATGCTACAAACAATCATGGTCCACAAATCATGTCCCAATGGTCCAGCCTATTTTTAAATTCATCAGATGCTGCAAATCTAGCTATAGCCTCATCGCAGTGATGCCTCCACAACAATGCCAACGAAGGTACAGGACAGTCACCAGTCAAACTGACATGAACGAAATGATTACCACGTACGTGGGCAATGGCTATCTGACGAGATGGTCTTGCGCTACCACGTAACTGCCGCAAAGGTAAAATGGAGAAACAACAACCGCGAGCAAGACTGAGGTGGATTACCAAGGCGTTTGCATAAGTGGCGATAGCAAACAAGTCCGTTGGGGTGATCATCCAGCCAGCAAAGGGACATGGTGATGAAAAATGATTCAATCGACCAATTGCCCAAGCAATAGGATCTGCGTCGGCTTCAATAAGAGCCTGTGGTAGACATGCACCGAGGAGCGGTCTGTAAGTATCCTGATGCATAAGAATCTCTCCAACAGACGCATTTCGGACCGTCTCCCATTCATTCTCATTGCCATACAGACCGTATGCAACAGCGCGAAATCCGCAATTGCCATCTGCCTCTACGTCCGTAATGCCAGTGCAGAAAGGATGGACATAATGTGGAATCATGGGGATACTCTCACTGTCCGCTCTAACTACAAATTGGAATATAAACACGTAATAGTAATTTTTAGTCTTATAGAAAAATTAAAGTAACCAATCAATATAACTTGAGAAAAAAAAACATAGATTACCTTCCTCGAATTGCAACGATCTCTGGGAAGATCTCCTGGATTCATTACTGCGTCTCGCGCCACACGGATTGATGTAATCTTGGTCTACCCCTTGCTGTTGACAAAATGGCTGGTTCGAACACACTTGCATTGTCAGGATTGAGCGACGCATTCATCTTGACAATCAGATCTCGCATGACCACGCATGGACTATTCTCGAATCTTGGAACGATTTCCTCGCGGAAGTATCTGTTAAAAAAACTAATTACAACAAATTAAAATTATTTATATAAATGTATGTTAATAAATGATAACATCGTAAAATAAAATACATAATGTAAATCTTACTTAAGTTCTTCAGAAATTGTGTTCGAACCCACTTCAGATGTCTCAATCGTCAACCGTTTCCAAAACTCGTGCACCATTTCAACAGTGATCGTGTCGTGCGCTTCCTTCAACCTCCAGATGTCACAAGCACAAGGAATCCCATGCGTGGCCTTGCAGACACATCCACATCTTTCGAACAAGTCATTACCCAACTTGGTAATCCTTTCAACTTGTTCGCTGATTGACTCCAAACAGTAGTGAGACACATGGCCATTCAATAATTCATACGGGAAACACAACATAGCGGTTGCTTTCTTAGAAATGCATGCCTCAAGCGTTTCCCTAAAAATACATCAATAAAGTAAAAGGTACATAAATTATATAAATAAAGTAAAAAACGAATTAATCTAAGTAATAAAAGTACCTTATCTGTGATAACTGGTAATTGACGTGGTCGTCAATCACACCAAATAGCGTGTCAAGTGAATGTGTGCCAGCATTCATCCAATCCTTCAGTGCAGCATGCGTACTCTCCACTCTGTTACTGCTAGTATTGCCAAAGTGCAGAATTTTGTTTGTCCAAGCCCTACAAAACATCTCTTTATAGGCCAGCCACGTCCTCTCCAAGTAGACAACAACAGACATCGCAACTGAAGAATAACCATCCTTCAAACGCTGCAGTAACACTTCATACTCTTCAACTGTTGCCGCATTAACAATTCCCTTCCAAAGCTTTTTTATTGCTTTTTTTCTCTCACCCTCACCAACAAGCTTTTTCAACTGATTATCAACATCACGGTCGATATGCCACAAACACAGCAGGTGGTGTGATCCAGGAAAATGATCCATTATAGGATCCATCAAACTCATCTCTCGATCAGAAACAATAACGCTAGGAACATTTTCAACATCCAACAACCCTCTCAATTGTTCAAACACCCAATCATAACTAATTTTTTCTCTCATCTCTCAAAAGGGCACATGCAATATTAAAATTCTTGTTGGAAGGAGTCATACCTATAATCTGAAAGAGTGGCATCTTGTACTTGTTGGTCTTGTATATTGCGTCCACCACAATCACCCAATAATATCTGTTCAACAACTGGATTGACCTTGGATGCGCTATGAATGCATGTGTGATAACATCTGTGCCCTCTTCTGTCAAAACTTTTACATAGTAATGCTTCTCCTCGGCGTAATGAACAAATTGCTGCGCAATATTTCTACCCTCGAACTTTGCTCTCCTGTCATCAGCTTTAAGATTGTTTAGCTGCCTCACTGTCACATTATCTTCAGGATGCGTCTCAGCAAGATGATTCCTAATCAATTTTGGCTTCATATTTGCATTGTTCAAAGTCCTAGCAACCTGCCTTGCTCCATCACTCATGCGGCTGAGCTATCTGTGACCCTCTGGATACACTATAGCAGTGTGATTGTGCATTGAATTCGCACCTGGTGTAACTCTGACCCACCAACCATTATCCTTCACCTCCTTGCAAAATAACTTGAACCTGCATTTACATCCTTGCCGGCTAGTGTTCTTCCTCTGTTGTGGGAGAGGACCTTGTTCAACCGGATCTCTGAATCTGTTGCAACGATATGTGGCCGATTTTCCATTGTTACCCCTCCCCACTTTAATCAGCTCGAAGCGAAATGTAAGAGCCAAATCCGAATAATAAGTATATGCTTGTTCTTCAGTTGGAAAAAAATCAGGACACTGAAACTCATGACTCAAATCCCTCTGAAGGTCTGACAATCCATTTGGATCCTGCGTCATTAATCAAATTAAAACTAAAAATAAGTAATTACATAAACAATTAAAACATGTAAATATGAAAAAATCGCACCTAATGTGTGATTTTTTACATATAAATCGCGCACAATGTGCAAGATTTATATAAAAAATCACCTACAATGTTGGAAATATTTGGGAAAAATCGCCTGTAATGTCCGATTTTTCACCAAAAAATCGCCTGTAATGTGCAAATTTTGTTGGAAAAATCGCACATTCCAGGCGATTTTTCCCAAAAATTTCACCTACAATTGGCGAATTTTCAACAAAAAATCACTTAAGCTGGGCGATTTTTTCCTCCTACTTCACCAATTACAGGCGATTTTACCTACTAAAATTACAAAACATGTGCGATTTTTAAAGCAGTATGCAAAAAACTATACAAAAGTATTAAATTCATACCATATTTGCGTATATTTTGAAGTAGACGCTATCCAAAATTAACCCAAATCTTTGTTCCAATTTGCTTCTGCGATTTTGAACGTTTTTTTGAACGATTTCGAATGGTTTTGTTTGATTTTTGAAGGAGTTTTGTCTGTTTTGATATGTATTTTGAATTGCATGAAGTATATACCTTATTCATATGTTAAGGACAATTTTGTCATTTTATTTTTTTTTGATCTACAAATAGTAAATTTGAGTTACAAAGTAAGATCCTAAATAAAATTGTAAGATTTAGAGTTAGAAGCCTTCGTACCTGCATTTGCGTTGATCATCTGTATAGGCTCGAAAATTCTCTCTACTCTTTCCCCGAAACTACACCTATCCATTAAAAGTGGTCGACAGAATCAGCTCGTTGTCTGATTTGGATCAGGGGAACAAGGCAAGCATGTCTAAAACGCTGCCGTATTCGTCGAAAGATGTTCACTACGATAATGCTAAGTTCCGCCCTCGATCCTTTTTCAAGGTGCTTCCAGCTGCATCCCAGATTAAAATTGTGTTTGTTTTTGTTTAGAGATCTGGTTTCAATAGTTCCCATTGCAAGGGTCTTAATTATCTCGATTTTGCTTTGATTCTGTATCTGGGTATTGTTGACTACTCCATGTGTGTTTTGTTTTGTTTGATTTTTTTTTTTCTGATGAAATTCCGGCTACTCGGACATGTCTATGACTATATAAAAAGAACTTGACTCATCAAGTATGAAGTGGGTCTAAACTAATAGTTTGTTATTCTTGGAAAGATTGGATTTTTAAATTTGCACTACCTGCTTAATTTCCTTGTGCAATTATTTGTAATTGATTATCAGCGTTAATGAAGTTTTTACTGCCTCACTTTCATGCAGACATTTATTCAGTCATTTCTTTCAAGTAATATTAGGCATGATTGTTACAAATGCAGTACGGGAAAGCTCCTTATGTTATTAATGATTGCTGGATTAACGTATCTGATATTGACACATACGACTGCTCCACATTCTACTTTTAATGATACATTGAAAGATAGTGGGCCTATCAAAGGAAGCAAATTTAGAGCATTTTGGAGAACACCACCAAGGCTCCCTCCTCGGTTATCTCCAGATGAAATGGGTAGTAAGAATACAACTGATCATAACTCACATAGGGTCAAAACAGAGCAGATATGGAATGCCAGGCAACTTAAGGTTAAAGAAGCATTTTTACATGCATGGTCAGGGTATAAAACCTATGCAATGGGTTATGATGAGCTAATGCCTTTGAGCCGCAGAGGAATTGATGGTTTAGGTGGTCTTGGGGCCACTGTTGTGGATGCATTAGACACAGCCATGATAATGGGAGTTGAAGAAGTTGTAGTTGAAGCAGGTTCCTGGATTGAAAAGAATCTTCGAGAAAGAATCAGCGCAAAAGGTCAAGTAAACTTATTTGAAACTACCATTCGTGTTTTAGGTGGACTTTTAAGTGCCTATCATTTAAGTGGTGGACAAGGGGGAAGTTCCTTAAACAAGGGACCCAAACCAGTTGTGTATCTAGAAAATGCTAGAGATTTGGCAGATCGTCTACTTGTTGCATTCACATCAAGTCCAACTGATATACCCTTTAGTGATGTCGTTCTTCATGAACGCTCTGCTCACCCTGCTCCGGATGGCATGAGCAGCACTGCAGAAGTTTCAACTTTGCAGCTGGAATTCAATTACCTCAGTTATCTGACTGGTGACCCAAAATACAGTTATGAATCAATGAAGGTTATGGAACATCTGAAAACTCTTCCGAAGGTTGAGGGGCTTGTTCCTATATATATAAGGTGTGGCCTACATTTCATTCCTTTCATATAATCGCTTTGTGTCCTTTTCTGCCACTCTTTTCCATTTTTTGTCCTTAATGTTACTACCCTCATTCTGAAATGTTTCTCTTTTGCCCCCGAACATTGACATTAGGAATTTTGGTTCATTGGTATTAGTTGTGAGAACTTGGATGGGTTACATAAAATTCTTTGATCACTTTTGGTGCACTTTTAAGTAGAAAATGATCTTTAATGCTCCTTCCAGCAATGATGCATTTGAGCCATTGAAATTTCTGTGTGCAAATTGTCATTTGGAGCACTTATTTGGTGCATTTCGACTTCCTCTGAACCGTGTTCAGTGATCGAAACAAAGAGTAAAACACTTTCGATGTATAAAACAAGTACATAAGCCTGGTGACGGAAACCTAGTCCAGTCCAATTGCCAGAAGAACCTGTAACTCCACCCTAGGAGCCACCTGCAGAGTCTTCAATGAGCTCGAAATCAGATTTTAAAAATATTTTGATAAACAGAGGAATTTTCAACTAGGCTGCTAGATGTATTCATCCTTCACAGAGAACTCCCAGAATTCAATGAACGTTGTGTAGACTAAGTGATAAAATTAGCAAGTAAAAGGTGAGAAAATTCAAAAGATATGATGTTGATCTCCCTTAGTCGATAAACTTTCAGTAGCCTAGTCCACAGCCTAAGAATTCAACAGAGGATTAAGTGATGATAAAATACGCCATAAAGAAGCATTTGAGCCAGTGTATTTTGCTCACTGTAGGTTTGACTTGAATTAATGCTTGCTCGTCTATGTCATGAAGTCGTGATTATATTCTTGTTTCCAGTTTAACCTTGAAAGATAATTATCATCTAGTGTTGGGCTTTGTTTATGCATGACATTCACTTCTAGGAGAAATTTTTCAACAACAATGACACCGTATCTGATGTAAATCTCGGGTTTATTTAGGATTCCTTTTAGAAATTTTTACCTAATGATGGAGTTAATATTAAAATATGATATTTGGGTTATATGGCACGGTTAACTCTTTCAGTAGTTTTGCATTGTAATTGATATTTAGGATGCATATTGATGATGGGGTTGTTTTTGCAGGAACAAATTGATTGGTTTTGTTAGTTATTTATTATAGATTGTTTACAACTGGAAAACTTGGTCATCCTGAGATGTATAGCATAACTAGATGACCAATGATTTTATTTCTCTTTCACTCCTACTAAAGGCATACAGCTTAAGGTTTGATCTCTTCTAGAGTATTCAAATTTTTATCTAGACAGAGCTGAATTTGACAAAATTCACATTTTAAGTACTGTACTCCCTCATTTGCTCAGCTCTCCTCTGTCACTAGCGGGTGATTGTTTGGGTTTGCAAAAGACATTGACTTTACCCCTCCTGTCCTACTGATCTTTTCTGAGCTGGTATATTAGAGGGATTAGCCAGAATTTGAATAAGATTCAGTGTCATTTAAAGATATTTCCTCAAAGTACAAGTGCCCAACAGAGATTCTCTTGGATTTTGGGGATTTTGGTTAAAGAATATTAATAAGCATTATTCTTTCAATCTAATTCTATGTAATTTCTCTACGAAGGTGTGTGCATTGTTATCTTTTGGTTGTATTACTTTCCTTGTATTTGTCAACCATCAGCAAAATATAGTCCTTCTGTTCTTGGACACCTAGACTTTCACTATTTTTACTATTTCATTGTAGGTCTTATTCTAGCTTGGATCTTAGATGTTTGGCCGTTGATTTAATTTATTTGTGCATGCAGATGAATGGAGAATTTAAAAATGTTGTTGAACCATGAGCTTCTTTAAATTTGGTTTTCTTGGCTATTTATTTGTTTCTTGCTCTCCTGACTGCAGCCCTCAATCAGGTGAATTCAGTGGAGACAATATTAGACTTGGATCTCGGGGTGACAGCTATTATGAGTACCTTGTTAAAGTTTGGCTTCAGCAAGGTAGAAACACGACATATTTGTATGATATGTACGAGGAAGCAATGAAAGGTGTCAGGCACCGTCTTGTTCAGAAGTCTGTCCCAAATGGTTTAGTCTTTGTGGGAGAATTGCCTTATGGGTCTCATGGTTCTTTCAGTCCAAAAATGGATCACCTGGTGTGGTATTTTTACTTCATTAGTTAATCTGACCCAAAGAAAAATGATAAACTTGAAATGAAGCACTAGTTGCTATTCTAATTGCAACTCATTGTCTGGAGTTCTTAATTCTCAAATATTAAGTTCACTGAGTCTCAGTGTCTTTTGTTACTACCTTCCTGAGCCATGATATACTTGTTACCTAAATCCAACTAAATGTTTAACACTAATGGTTTAGGGGAGAGACGTTTTTATCTCATCTCCTGAATTGAGGAAGTTATTTGGCATATTATTCCCACTTGGTTTAAGTAGGATTCACTAAAATGAAAGAGCTAAACAAAAAATTTTCCTTTCAAATTATTTGTGGATATTTCCAGGAGTATAACCTCTTATATTTCTTGAGATAGATTTGTACATGTATTTACTACTAATGTGTATATGCCCATGCCTTAGAAATAAAAAGAGCAAGGCTTATTTCTGAAGTATCAGTACTCTTAATTTATTGAAAAGAATGTTACTCTTTTAGGTGTGTTTCCTCCCTGGTGCCCTTGCACTTGGTGCCACAAAGGGTAGTACTAGGGAGAAGGCTATGAGAGAAAGCACCCTCACTTTTGAAGATCTGGAAAATTTGAAGCTTGCAGAAGATCTTGCTAAGACATGTGTAGAAATGTATTCTGTAACTTCAACTGGTCTTGCTCCTGAAATTGTTCATTTCAATATGGAGGTATGTCAGTATTTTGTACAATCAGTGAACTACGTGGCTATTATCGCTTAGGTACAGAACGAGGCTGGGGTTAGGAGATGAGTTGCTAAAGATTGCTGATTAAAGAGAGCGTAATAGAAATTCGCATACAAAATTATGGTGACTTTTCATGGCAAATTTTATTAAGTAATCAATATGTGAATAGTAATACTTGTCCAACACTTGGAAATGGCCTCATCTATATCTTAATATTTGACTCCTTCTAAGATTTGCATGAAGAAAATCTATCCAACTCTATTTCCACTAGACAATAATGGAAACGAGCTGGTGTATAGTGTAGGAGCTTCCTCCATTGCCTTAAATTGCCACTTGCTAGTTTCTACTATGTGTCTTTTCTCTCCATTACTGCTATTTTGTCATGATACAAGTCATAGTTTTAATACTGTTTTGGTGTTTATTTTTTACAACCAGGGGGACTCCGATGTTGGTCCTGATGGGGGAAACAAGAGTTCTAAATATGTACACGATATTGTGATAAAACCAGCTGATAGACACAATCTTTTGCGTCCTGAAACTGTTGAATCATTGTTCATCCTGTACCGTATCACAGAAGATCCAAAGTAATTATTTATTCTTCACTCTAATCTCTATTCTTAATCACCTCAAAGTAATTTTTTGATCTTTCAAATTTGCTGGTGTTTCGCTATGCTTCTGCAGATACCGGGAGTGGGGCTGGGAGATTTTTGAGGCATTTGAAAAGCATACAAAAGTTGATTCTGGAGGCTACAGTTCTCTGGATGATGTTACTGTGCTACCTCCGCGAAGGAGAGACAAGATGGAGACATTTTTTCTAGGGGAAACTCTAAAATACCTATATTTGTTATTTGGAGACACTAATTTTCTTCCTTTGGATGCTTTTGTGTTCAACACAGAAGCTCACCCGTTTCCCATTATTCGCAATAGTGTGAAGCAATGATGTGGTTTAGAGAATTGTTGACCCCAAAAGTCATACTTGGTTGTGCTCAGATGGATTTACAGAAATTCATTGAAGAGCATCTAGGGATACAAATCTTAAGAAAATTTAAATGTGACACAAAGCTTTGGCTCTCCTCGAGTGACTGATCCGTTACTGCTTCTGTAATCCTTTTGGAAGCCTCAAGCTTTTACGCTTTCCAGATTTTTGCATTAGTGCAAGATCATAATACCACAGTGATCCCGACTAAAGCAAATAAATGGGACATTCTTGCTGTAAAATAGGATAGTGACCATGTCCCATTTAAAGTTCCTATATAGTTAGTCTCTTTAGATAGTTAATTCGCTGATCCTTGTTGTAAGATTACGTTGTTTTGCAGTTTGTTTCATTGCCTCTTGTGCTTCTTCAAGATGCTATGCTGCTTTTGTCTCAACTCTTGTTTTAAGATTGCACTGATACATGTAGCTTAATCTAATTTTGTTGGATTACATACATCTGCTGGTATCCTTTGGCATTTTTCTGGAAGAAAAAACAAGTGATCACCATCTCTGACGACATTGAGTTCGTCTATTTCTGCACCCTCTGCGTTTACAACTTGTGTGAAATTCTTTCCTTCAAACTTTTTACCTGCATTTTCATGGTGTCTGGGGGTGTCAAGTGACAACCACATTGAAAGAAAGAATAAAAGCTCTATACTACAGTTTGAGAGAGCATAGGTACTGGTGTTAAACCTCAACATGTCCTCATAACACATGGATGAAAAAGAGTAAATGGGAGTTGGTTTTTCTTTCTTTCTCTATATCTTATGGTTGTGTTGGTTATTTTTGACAGCAAGTTATTTCTTCATATTTCAGGTGGCGTTATGCAGAGCTTACCTGCTATCCTGTAAAGCTCTTCAAGTGAATCAGGTAGGAGTATGAGTTTCCCCACCAGCTTCTGTGATCCCTGATATTGTTGAAACATCATGTGAATGGTAACTCTCTTCCTGGTTGATCCTGCATTATCTCTATTTGTGAGAAACTTAGTAGTACTAGAGCCGATTTCTGATGGAGTCGTGTGGCAAGATTTTAAACACTGTGGGGAGCCATATATTGCTGATTTAGGTGGACTTTTTGTGGTGGCCTCTGCTATTTCTGTGCCACGAGGATGTTGTTGTTTCTCTACCCAGGATTCTGGACTAGGAACGCTCAAAGTCACCACATTGAAGGTCTCTGTATCTGGATGAGCATTAAGCAGATGTCCAGAATGAGTTGCTTCATGAGGTCCTTGATGAATCCAATCACTACCCGATGCCAAACATGGATTCATACGGGTTAAGGTTGGCGATTCTTTGAGTTTCTGTTAGTAAAATTCATGGATATGGATTACCCTGTTAGGATGAAGTTGGGTGTTAGGGTGGGTAAGACATAAAATGGATATTGTTACTTTACCTGGAAAAGATTGTTGTTTATTATTTGTTCATCTTCTGGATTCATCTGAAGAATAGTGATGAATGAAGTCTTGTTGAGTCGTAGTAATTGAGAGATCTCCCTAGTTCGAACAGCAAATGGCTGAGGCCTTCCACATAGAACACCTATTTCTCCCAAGGTTTCGCCGGTGAGAGCTTTTCCTATAACCTTTTCATTCAAGGGAGTTCCCTAGGTTAGTGCATTTCCTGCAAGGCACTAAAAGTAGTATGGTTGAAGAAGCTACATACAACACACCTGGTCATGACCATCAATGCTGGCTATTAAATCCTGCAGAGATTGGAAGGAAATTATGAAACAGAATGGTTGCCGAATATGGCTAGGCTAGGCTACATTTGATCAACACTTACCGCTGCACCCGAAACCAAGATGTACATTTCTGTTGGTGTCTCGTTTTGTAGAATTACATATTCCTTGGGAGGGAAGTATTCAGCTTCCATTTCAGGAACCAATTGGAAGAGGAAGTGATAGGAAACGCCTTGAAAAAGATGGACTTTCTGTACAATTGGAAGAAACAAGTAGTTAGCAATGGTTGAACGAATGGCTTTGGGGAGACTGTTGAAGGTTTCTTGCTGCTTTAGTCCTTGTGTTTTGAACTTGAGGCATAAATGGGATAACATTTGGTCTTGTATAACCCGGGGCAGCTGATTTCTTTTGGCGAACTCCGACGCAGCTTCAACTGTATCCCTCTGCACCATCAAAATCCAACACACAAAGGTGAGTGTTTTTTTTTTTTTTTTATTCTTTTTGGTATAAAGGAGGGCTGATGCCTAAATGACTCAAACTCAAGAATTATCATCTTAAGCGGGGAGTGTCAACCAGTGGGCTACAACCCTCTATGGTGAGTTCTTTTGTTCAAACACTAACATTAGGTAAGAGAGAGAGAGAGAGAGCATACAAAACTCCGGGTGCGGCCGGTCCAGTGAACTACAAGATTAGTCATGTTTCCTATGATGTAAGAAGTTAAACCCAAGTTGAATAGCATATAGAATATATCAAACAGCATCTCCCTTGTGTTCTCAGCATGCAAATCTCCATAACCAGTTGTAGTCATCGTAACAATAGACCAATACATTGAAGTAACATATCTATCCCAAAGGCTTAGTCGTTGGAAATTTGGATAAATTGCACCTATCCATGTGTTTTTGGGATCTGGATATCTATCCGCAATCGCATAGTAAAAGCACCCAGCACAATGGACAGCCAATAATGTCACCTGGAGGACACATTTATTAAATAGAGGTGAGCAAACAAAGTCACAAACATTCTTCAAATGCACAAGGGTGGTTGGTTTGTCAAGACTTGCCGATATCAGCTTTGTACAACGAGTCCAGAAATAGTTAAACCGTATGTCCTTCTCTAATCTGCCCAACAAAGATGCCATTGAAATGGTCATTTAGAAACTTTGCGAAATGCTAATCATATGTTCTTTTTTCCATCGCAACAATAGTGTCATGCTCATTATTAAACTTAACTTATTGAAGATATGAATATAGCCAAGGTGTATTTTTCTGATTCGAGGTTGAATCGATCTTCAGAGAAAGAATTACGCCCGCCTGGGAAAAGTAGGATATATTCTAACCTGGCAAACAGGGAGCTGACTCGCCGCAGCCGCCAAAGTCTGAGCATGCTGAGTAGTTTAAAACCAAGACCACCACTGTGATGTGTGAATAGGAGGCTGATGAATTGAAATGGCAGGGTGGAGCAGACGTCGAAGACGAACCAGGACGATAGATATCTAACAGCGGCAATGTTTGGTGATTATTAATGTAGCGAGTGACAAACAACATTGTTAGTTACATTAATAGTTATGATATTTTGCTTACCTAATGGCTATGCTTTTGGGATTATCAACCAGCACATAAGATTGGGTATCAAGACATGCTACAAAGAAGGTGAGAATGATGTCAACACCAAACAAGGCATTGACTATGTTGTCGAAAATGGACAATGCATCTTGTTTGTAAGTCAGGAATGCAAACTCGAAGGGTGAAATCCAGGCAGAGTAAATAACCAGGATGATTAAGAACATTTCCCAAGCCCTGAAATTTGAACAGGAATAAAAGTCCCATAAGAATCAATGGCTGCGGACTTCACCATCAACATGCAGGAAAAAGCATTTAAGAGTATGTATGTATGTAAATCCACCTCACCTATAACGGGGATTGAAGGGAGAAATGATGCCTTTTCGAAGCTTAGTTGGTCGGTTAATTGGGGCTCCCAGAGACGGAAGAAGATCAGTAGAGAAGAAGCTGCTTTGTGTTGCTGCATTCAGTTGGAAATCATCAACGCAAAACCGTTTAAAGAAGTGTTTGGTACAAGTAAAAGGCATTTTGATGGCTGTTGAAGTTCCCCCAGCGCACAGTAAGGCAGGCCCTGAAGGGGAAAGTCTATTTATAGCTGGGCTGGGTGGAGGAGATGTTGTTGGCAGTTCAGACACGGGCGGAAAGGGGTTCCTTTTTTCCTAATCCCGCTAACTTTGTATGCTTCTTCTTGTGATATGCTTTTTGAACGTATTTGTAAAGATTATGCAACTAGTTTGTGATCAAGAACTATGCCAAAAAAAAAAAAAAAAAAAAAGTTGAAAAGGAAAGTATGCACAAATTTCTGGAATCTACGTGAAAAAGAGGGCTGCAAAACAGAACTAGTGGAAGAATAAGGACAGAGTTTCGGATTGAAATGAAAAACAAACATGGGTACGGCACTTGAAGTGGCAGACATCTTGAGGCTTTTCCTGGAGGAATACATATAGAGCAGAGATAAGAGTTGTACAAAGATTGAAAGGAATAAGGAAATGAAGCTTTCGATTTTCTTCAACGTGGGTTAAGAAGTGATGGGAATGGTGGTGGGAGCTCCATCATCAATAAATGTGGGGGTTCGAATCATCTCTCAATATTTTTGTACATTTTCCATCCAGGGGAGGGGAAGGGAGGGACGGATTTTCGGCAAAGTTTTTTATTTTCTTCTCATTTCAGAGTGTGTAGAAATGGACCAGGCAGTTTAAGTTGGGACGAGCTGAAAGGCTTTGTTTTGTGGACGCCACATTGGACCAATATTTTGCTAACCTGTCAGAGGAGGAAATTCCAGGAAGGGGGGGGGGGGGGGGGGGGGGGGGTGGTTGGGAAGGGGGAACCCCATTTTCTTTCTACAAAATACGTACCATTTTGCTTGCTCCATCTTTGTTTAACTAGTCAAATCGGTGTCAATTTTTGCTCCCAAACCCAAAAAAGTTTCAAACTAATTAACACTTCAACTTAATTGTTTTTATTCTCCCTCAAAGGAAAAAAACATGTGCACACTCAAACTTGAATTCACTACCAATTTTACTAGTCCACAATCTTTCAAGAAATCATATTTTTAGTCCCTAAACTATAGTTTCATCCCAATTTCGAATATAAAATAATTTAATTTTGTAAAAATATCTTCAAACTATTTAAAGTTACACCCTTGACCATTTTTACCTCTAATGGCATATTTTTCTAAATCGTTATTTTAGGGTATAATTAGAAAGAATCAATAGAAGAAAGGGTTGAGTTGACGCTTACGGGCCGTTTGATAAAATTATCGAAAATTAAAATCAGAATGTGTATGAGTTTAGTTGTTGGAATTATTACAATTTCTGATATTTAATTTGCTGACAGAACCAAAATCGAAATGTAATAATATATAATTATAATATATAAATATTACTTATTATAATAATAATATTTTTTTTCTTTGTAGGTGCGTGACCAAATGCATGACCCAAAATGGCCGCACATTTGGTCGCGTGGAATAAAACCCAAGTGGGTGGGGGGTTTGGAGATTCCTATATTTTTGGGTATCAAACCCAATTTTTCATACCCATTCTTGACTGCCAAACAGAGTTAATCATTCTGATTCCATTCCCCCTCAAACAAACAACCCTTTAATTTAAAATTTTCAAGAATCATACCTTAGGTATTCTCTACATACGTGTTTGTGTCGATTATAGGTACAAGTACCTTTTTGCTTATAGTCTTTCGAGTTTTTCCTAGAAGTATGGCATGAGTTACTTTAGTACCGTAGTGCAAGCTTGAGATATTTTCCCTACCATTTCTTACTATGAAAAGTAAGGGCATCTTATGTTCTTGAAACAAAAACGATCTTTCGGCTAACCTATCCTCCTTTGTTCCTTAGGACCCACAAAGAATAGTACATAAATATTTACCTGTTGTCCTTTAACTATGCCTTTTGGCAGAATCTTAGGCCTTGACCCACCCTCCATGAACGAACATATACATTTTGATCGGAAAATAATCAAGAGAAAAAGAAATAATCAAGATTGATTGGTAGATTTTTCGAAACAAATGAAAAAGAAACAAAAGATGAAATGTAAAACATGGATCAACTAAGCCTTCTTAGTGATTATGTTAAAGAGATATCACATATAAATACCATGAAATAAAGTAAGGACTGATCCTATTCATGGTAAATATTCCATTCTAAAAATGAAAAGTTTGACACAATTGATTTTTGCTTTTTGAACATTGGATGCAATTACTAATTCATGATTGCCATGTACAAAATGAAACATTCATTATCGATTCTATAATAATTTATACAAAAGCTTTTCATTTGCTTTTCTTTGGTTGAAGTTTATTTTCCCAGAATGTATTCTAATTTTTAGTGTAATTCTTCTGATGACGATCGATTCAACCTTGGATCAAAAAAATATACCTTTGTTATATTCATATTTTCAATAAGTTAATAATGAGCATGACACTATTGTTGTGATGTAGAAAAGAACCAATGATTAGCTTTTCACAAAATTTTCAAACGACCATTTCAATGAAATCTTTCAATTTCTTATTTCCAATTGACAACTATAGTAATGATAAACATCTCGTCTCACTGTGACTTTCTATTGAATTCTCAAAACTTTTGTGGCTCCATCTTGGTAGGGGCAAAGAATCCATCGTTGTATTGGCTATGCTATTGAAAGGTTCCAGTAGAGAATAGAAGAGTAGTCATCTAGGGGAGGGCTTACTACTTAGATGATTTCAGCAGTTATCCACTTTGCATTTGGCTACCCAACATTTACCGTGGGCATGATAACTAATACACAAAAGGTGTTTCCCTCCTGGTTCTCTCGTACTAGTGATGATAACTATTTTTTCATTCATATATTTTGTAAATGGGCAACGCTCATAACACATATTAGACATCATAGTAATGCATAGTTTTCAGTTTTCTTAGGAGAGAAGTTAGAGAGTTTAGTGAGAGAAACCTTAGAACCATGGATTTTGATATGAAATCAACCATGTTCTAAGCTATATCTAAGGATTTTCTGATGCGTCTCCTTCAAGGAACAGTTACCGATGGTAGCTATGATGTCAGATTGATCTACTCTTAAAAGATTTGCATAATGGTTGCCCGACCTTGCTAACTATTCTATATGTTATCTTGACTGTTGGCTAATTGGCGAAAACAACTATACATTGGGGCACATGTTTATTTAGACTTCCTCATGTGAATATAGTAGGAAGATGGATGAATGGCTTGTGATTAGTTTGTCCTAGAGAATGTGGTATGATAGTCAACCTACACTATCATCCAAAATAAAAGTGGCGTGGTTTCCTCGCAAGGACAACTCACGATCTCGCAGTGTCACTCTACAAAAGAGATTTGATTATCAAAATTCATGAAAATCTGCATTAATCTCACATGTGGAGGACTTTAAATAGCATACAATATGTCCTCTTTCTTTTCTAAAAAGGTAATCTCCAATCCTAATGAAAGAGAGATTGAAAAATAAAATCATATTCTAACTCAAGTTAAGCCTTATAGATTCGGCCATATTGAGCTATAATTACACAAAAATATCCTAATCTATAAGGAAAAACTCAGTATACCTTATTTAGAATGTGATAGACTTCTAAAACCTTCAAGAGTTCTAATACAATAAACACACAAAAACCTATAGGAAGAGATTGTGGTCTCACATTGGCTTAGAGAGTGACATGTGCCTTTACATATTGGTCTTTTTCACTATGAACCCAATCTTCAACCTTTATTCTGGGCTTGGAACATCATCTACGTTAATTTAAAGAGTCAATCTTCACTCAGACTCGACATGTTATTGGGTTTGGGCTTGTTGAGCCTTATGCTTGATTAACAACTTTAAGGCTTGTTCAACCTTATTCTTTTCGTTTCTTGTCATGGGACCAACGATATCTACTAATAGATCTCTCTTGTACATATTAGAATCCACAGTAGGGGAGACTCCCTCAGAAATGTGAAATCCACCTTTAATCTCATTAGGGATTGGCGCATGATCTCTAGGAGAGGGAGAAGTGACTTCAGATACTTCTTCCTTTAGTGGAAGATGGTCTATTATGTCATCATTTTCACCCCTCTAAGTGATAGAGGAAGTCAAAATCCCATGTAGTTAGGATGAATTTTATGAAGTACCAAGTGAAATTTCATATTTTCTTGAGTTTGAATTGCGGGGTTGTGTTTAATTCATGTTTTTATGAACACACTGAATTCAACAATGTGGATTTGTGATTTTGTGATTTTTTGGTATAATTTCATATGGGTTTGATTCTATTCTTCCTCTCATGTGGTTTTTTGAAGAATTATGTTGGATTTGTATGAATTATGGTGATTATTGATTATTCAGTGTTGAATCTTTATGTGTAATGAAAATTTTGTTTTATTTAGTTATGGGTTTTTCCTAATTGCCTTGTTGATTGATGAGCCTAATTAAATTAGGTTATAGGGCTAGATCACATAGATCATGCTTGAATATCTAATTTTGGTGATTTATGGTATCTTGAAGCTTTGTGGACCAACTAGGAAGAGTAGTGAATCTAAATGAATGACACATCTAGTTAACTATTGGTTAAAGTAGTGATCTTGGCTTTAGCATCATAACATAGGTTTAAGTGTCCTCTAATACCAAAAAATAGGTATATTCCTTAATAGGATAAATACTCAATTTAAAGTTTGAGCAACCAATTCATGCAAATGGTGTTAGTTTTGAATACAAAAAAGCTATGGCTTGTATCAAAAACTAATATCCACAGTTGACATATCATTTTGTTTCGGTATAAATTTGTTCCTTTATATCATAGAACTAGATAACGGGGTGTGGAAAGACACAGTAAATACCGTTATTGGTTAAAGTATTGATATATTAAAAGTATGCTCGTAACCGAGATAGTCTGAACATACTATCAGTATAGGTTATCGTGTGGTTTGGAAATTAGTTTATCTAAACTAGTTTAAATCACACGGATATGCCCGGGGCATATTGAGCACGACCAGTTTGGATAGAATTGACTTATACTGATCGGCATAGTCAATTCGATCCTAGTATTCAATCTCTCAATCCTGAGATTGGGACGGGCGTGAGAGTTGGATATCGTATGCTTTGATTTGCCAAAGAGTGCGGTCAATTGAGGCATATACCTCGGTAGATTGGGTGTGTGGTGTTTAGCTTCTTACGTGCTGTTGATAGTCGGAGAAATCCACGTACCGGTTCGTCGGGTTGATGGTGTTCTCGAGATGAACTCGTAAGGTCTATTATACTAAACCCAGCCGGTGGACTTTATGTCCGGTATAATAAAAGGTCGAGTGGTACTAATCTCGGATACAAGAAGTCGGTGAATTAATTTGTCAGTAAATTGATAAACCGACGAGCGCTAGATCTTTAATGTGGGGAGATAGAAGAAAATATAATGGCGCGATGTAAAGTCATTTTTGAGCGGTAGTTCCATAATTAGTCCGATAGTGGTACGACTAATTATGCATTTGATTAATCGATAAGGTGAATTAATTAATCGTAAAGGTTTAATTAATATTTAATCAACAAAGTGAATTAAGAAATTAATTCTATTTGAATTAATTAATTCTAAGGGTTTGATTAAATTAAATTAACAAAGTGGGTTAAGAAATTAATTCTAATGGGTCGATTGGAGTTGATTAGTCGGGAAAGACTAAGCGGTCAACGAAAGTCAAATTAAAAGGCCCAACTCGAGAGCCCATTAGGTCTCCATTAGAGCTCCTATAAATAGAAAGCTTTTACCTTAAGAAATCATAAGTGTGGCTTGCAAGACAAGAAGTTGTCTTCTTGAGAAAGAAAGGGGTTAGAGAGAGAATCAAGAAAAGATTGAATCTTTGAATCTTTCTCGAAGTCACCCGGATATTTCTTTCTCCTGAATCATTCTCAAACCAAAAAGGTTTGATTTTTAGCAGCTGCTGGTCTTCATTTATCTACCGGTTTTCAAGTGGGTTTCCGGCGAACTGCTGCTGCGTTTTTGCTGCTGCGGTTTTTCCCGGCTGGACTGTCTAGATTCAGTGTGCTGATCCGCGGACTTGGTTCGTGTACAGATCACGGCTGAGACTCCAGTTTTGGTTGGTGTTGTTCGGCTTTTGTGCAGTGGCTGGTTGGTCGCGACAGTCGCCGGAGATTCACGGCGGACCTTCTTCATGCAGCGGCTGGTCTGCAGTTTTAATCGGACCGAGTTTTTTGGTTAAATTTTGAGAATTTCGGCCAGCCCCTTTTGGTAGTTCTTGTGGGTCTTATAAGTAGACTTTGATAGATTATTGCCCACGCAATATTCGAAGTTCTATCGGAGTAATCTTTTGGATTTCTATTGGAAATCGCTAGGAAAGATTGGATTTTTCTTATTGCAAGGGACTTCGCAACAAAAGGTATAATCTTTGAATATTCCGCTTTAACTAAAGATTGCATTTTTTTGTGTCCCGATTAATAAATTAAATAAGTATAAGCCAAGATCCGTTCGTGGGTAAATGAATTTGAGCCTGAGCTTGGTCGAAAGCTTCCGATTCTGGAATGCATTGCACGAAAGTGAGGTTTTTGATTTAGCCCGGGCTTGTTCTGTTTTCCTTCAAATTGGTATCAGAGCGTTGGTTTTGGTCTTATACTTGTTTGATTTATTACACGGCTTTATTTTGGCATTATTATTTTTGTCGAAATGCTTAAACATGTGGTTATTGGTTTTCCGGCTATTATCGTAGAAATTTATTCTTCATTCATAAACCCCGGGACATGTCCGGGCTCGTATTGTTTTTGAATGGAAATGTCTGTAATAGTAATAACCATGAGCTGGATGCCGTGTAGGATTAGAAAAATCTTGTAGTAGGATTTGATCTAATCATGTCGTCTTTAAATTCCTAGAAAAACGCCTTTGTATATTGGAATTTATGTATTATGACGAAGACGTTATTTTGGGTAACTTATATTCGCGGGTTTTGGTTTCTCGTAATTTTGGGTGATTCCTAATTAAGTAGTAAACTAAGAAAACCCGGGCGAATCGAGAGGAATCCAAATAACGAGTGGGAGCGACATGACGGGACGTGTCACCGAGGTGTCAAGGAATCAAAGATAGAGAAGGCCATAATAGTTGAGAAATTTTATTTCTTTTAATTTCCCGTATTTATATTTTTTCATTGATTGTGTGTTTTTCATTTTATTTTGCATGAACGAAAACCAAACCAAAATGTTTTTAAAAGGTAATGTGCAATTAACTAAGGTAGATTATTCGCATATTAAAACTCCAACGGTTTTGTGGATGCGAATATCCATAGTTAAGATATTGCATGTTAAAACGTAAAAATCCTCAAGCTTAAAAATCTAAGTGGGAGCGGGTTGGTAAATATCCCTATGGCCTCCATTACGGGTTCATTGGTGATGTGGTTAAACTTGCGTGCTGGCTTAGACCTTCCTCCCTATCGGATGAGTTTTCAACCACAGATATCACCGGAATGAATTTCTAAAGGGATGACTATAGTGAGTTTAATTGGAGAAAGTTGCAACACCCTCGCCATCCGAGGCGCATTAGTATCCTAAGTAAAAAACTTAGAAGTCACGTAATGGCATACACTTAGTGTACCATTTTTAGTATCCCTCCCATCGAGGTTACGCTATTTTCATGTACAGCTAAAATTATCGACTATTAATTTCATTGATCATAAAATCGTTGGTCAGATAATGAAATTAATGAACTTCGGTTCTTCTCGAACGAATGTGGGTTAGCGTAGACGTTCACCCATCGTGACCTGCGTTAATCCCGGTGTGAGAGATGTCGGTAGAAGATTATATTGGTTTTTGAGGATTTTCAATATTTTCAAAAAGTATACTGAAACTTGAATTGTTTATTTTTCAGTTGATATGTCATTCAACCCGCTAGCTGTCATTTTAACCAAAACAAACTCACCGGTCCAAACTATATTGACTGGAAACGTAGCCTGGACATTGTCCTTACCGCTGAGGGTTACAGGTACATGCTCACTGAGGAGTGCCCCCCTAAGCCCATCGATGATGCCACCCCTGAGCAGCGAGAGCCATATACGAGGTGGCAGAAGGCTGATGAGATGACCCGGTGCTACATCTTGGCTTCTATGTTGAGTGTACTGTAGCACCAGCATCAGTTGTTTACCTCAGCCTACTGTATGATGCTCAACCTCAGGGGGTTGTTTGGACATCAGGGTAGGGCAGCCAAACAGTCAGCTATGAGGAAACTCATTAATGCTAGGATGGCTGAGGGTACTCCAATGAGGCATCACGTGCTAGACATGATAAGCTGCATCAATGAGATTGAGGTATTGGGAGGTGAAATTGATGGGGAAACCCAGGTCGATATCATCCTCCAGAGTTTGCCTCCCAGCTTTGAGCAGTTTCGGTTGAACTACAATATGGGGAATCTCTCATATTCACTTCCCGAGCTCATGACTGCATTGGTGTCTGCTGAGGGCCTATTCGTAGAGAAGAAGCAAGCCTTGGCTACTGTTGGTCCCTCAGGTTCCTCTGCTGGGCCCAAAGCCAGGAAGCAAAAGAGGAAGAGAGGCCAGAAGGCAGGAGCTGATCGTGGACCCAAGGCAGGCATTGTCAAGAAGCACAAGCCGAAAGGCAAATGTTTCAGGTGTGGCAAAGCAGGACATTGGAAGAAGGACTACCCAAAGCCTTGAGGTATGTGTAAATTTTCCCTAGTCACTGAGACGTGTTTAGCGGCGATTCCCACAGATACTTGGTATGTGGATTCAGGAGCCACTGATCATGTTTGTATTTCTTTGCAGGGGTTCCAAGTGACCCGGCTGCTTAGAGAGGGAGAGTTGCAGGTCTACCTTGGGGATACTACCAGAGTTTCTATTGCTGCAGTGGGAGTTGTTTGTCTTTATTTTTCAGACTTTACTTTACATTTAAGAGATTGTCTTTATGTACCCAGTTTTCGCAAGAACTTACTTTCAGTTTCTAAACTTGTTTTGGATGGTTATAAGTGTGTTTTTTCAGATGGATCTGTTTTGATTAGAAAAGGCCAGAAACTTATATGTTCCGATACATTGGTTGACAATTTGTTTTTAACTAAGACATACTCCCCAGTAATGCAAAACACAGAAACTAGTAGCCCATCACCGAATCATAATAAGAGAAAAGAGTCTTCCCCTTTAAATCATATTTATCTTTGGCACCTGAGACTCGGTCACATCAACCTTAGTAGGATTCAAAGGTTAGTCAATAGTGGGTCTTTAGACTTACTGGATATTGACAGCTATTCGACTTGTGAGTCCTGCTTGGAGGGTAAAATTACCAAGAGGCCTTTCAAGGCAAAGGGGTATAGGGCCAATGAGGTTTTAGAGTTGATTCATTCTGACGTGTGTGGGCCTATATCAGTTCAGGCTAGAGGTGGTTATGAGTATTTCGTGACTTTCACGGATGATTACTCTAGATATGGATACATATACCTGATGCGCTATAAGTCTAAATGCTTTGGCAAGTTCAGAGAGTTCAAGGCTGAGGTGGAGAACCATCTGGGTAAGAGTATCAAGGCCTTGCGATCTGATCGCGGTGGCGAATACCTCTCTAGTGAATTTAGGTCCTATTTGTCAGAGGAGGGTATTCAGACCCAGTTGTCTGCACCTGGCACACCCCAGCAGAATGGTGTAGCAGAGAGGAAGAACAGGACTCTTATAGATATGGTTAGATCGATGATGAGTTACAGTGAGTTGCCTATCTCATTTTGGGGTTATGCCTTGGAGACAGCATGTTTTATCCTCAACCTTGTGTCATCTAAGTCTGTGCCTTCGACCCCATCAGAGTTGTGGAATGAGAGAAAGCCTAGTCTGAGACATCTCAGAATATGGGGTTGTCCAGCACATGTGCTCGAGGCAGATGCAGGTAAGTTAGAGGCAAGAACCAAGGCTATGCTGTTTATAGGCTACCCCAAAGGAACGAGAGGTGGTCTATTTTATAGTGCTCAGGATCAGAAGGTGATGATCAACACCAATGACAGATTTCTTGAGGAAGACTATATTTTAGATCACAAGTCAAGCAGCAAGGTAGTATTGGAAGAGTTTAGAAGTCAGTCCATTATTCCAGATACACAAGTACAAGAAGACACACCACAAGAGACTGCACACACTATCACAGATGATGCTCTTGAACAGGCTGCGCCTCGTCGTAGTGGGAGGGTTGTTAGACAGCCAGAGAGGTACATGGGTTTGGGTGAGTCTTCGGACTTTATCCCTGGCACTCATGAACCAGACCCAGTTAACTACAATGAGGCTCTCTAGGATAAAGATGCAGATTCTTGGCAGAGAGCGATGATTGCTGAGATGGGTTCTATGGACTCAAATCAAGTCTGGGAGCTGGTAGACCTTCCTGATGGGTTTAGGCCTATTGGATGCAAATGGGTTTACAAGAAAAAGAGAGGATCTGACGGGAGGGTTGAAACCTTCAAGGCTTGGCTTGTGGCGAAGGGGTATACTCAGAAAAAGGGTATCGATTATGAGGAGACCTTTTCCCCAGTAGCTATGCTTAAGTCAATTCGGATTCTCTTGGCCATAGCTGCTCATATAGACTATGAGATTTGGCAGATGGACGTCAAGACAGCTTGCCTTAATGGAAGTCTTGAGGAGACCATCTTTATGCAGCAACCAGAGGGCTTCATTGTTAAGGGCCAAGAGCACAAGGTATGCAGGCTTAGGAGGTCCATTTATGGACTTAAGCAAGCATCCAGATGTTGGAACATCCATTTTGACGAGGTTATCCAGTCCTATGGATTCACTCAGTGTTCGGATGAGCAGTGTGTTTATCGCAGGCGTGATGTTGATACGGTGGTGTTCCTCGTACTTTACGTAGATGACATCCTTCTTATTGACAACAGTAAGAAGGTGTTGTCAGACGTAAAGGCATGGTTGTCCAGGAAATTCGATATGAAGGATTTGGGAGAGGCTGGACATATCCTTGGGATTAAGATTATTTGAGATCGTAGGAGACGTTCTCTGACTCTCTTTCAGGCATCCTACATAGACACGATTCTGACCCATTTTAACATGCAGAACTCCAATAAGGGTTCACTACCTTTCAGGCATGGGGTGCATTTGTCTAAGGAGCAGTGTCCTAAAACTGCTGAGGAGATAGATTCCATGAAGGCGGTACCCTATTCTTCTGCATTGGGTAGCCTCATATATGCTATGTTGTGTACGAGGCCTGATATTTGCTTTGCCATTGGCATGGTTAGCAGATATTAGAGTAACCATGGGAAGGCTCACTGGGAGGCAGTAAAATGCATTCTCAAGTACTTGCGCAGGACGAGAGATTATGTCCTAGTTTATAGAGCGCAGGAGCTTGTACCATTGTGTTACACAGATTCGGACTTTCAAGGTGATTTGGACAAGAGGAAGTCTACCTCTGGGTTTGTGTTTACTCTAGGAGGTGGAGCCATAGTATGGCGGAGTGTCAAGCAGAAATGCGTGGCGGACTCCACCATGGAGGCTGAGTACGTTGCCGCATTAGAGGCAGCAAAAGAACCTGTCTGGCTCCAGAGCTTCCTGATGGATTTGGATGTGGTTCCTGAGTTGCCTAGGTCTATCACAGTCTACTGTGATAACAATGGTGCAGTTGCTACCTCGAGGGAACCACGAGCCCATTAGGCGAGTAAACACATAGAGCGCAAGTACCACCTGATACGAGAGATCGTAAAGAGGGGAGACGTGATCGTGGCCAAGATAGCATCAGATGACAACCTTGCAGATCCTTTCACCAATCCATTGACTCCAAAGGTCTTTGAGAGACATGTAGAGGGCATGGGAGTCAGATTCTAGAGGGAGCCATGTGAGTGAGCTTAAAGGCGTTCTAGAGATTTCACTATGACAGCAGTGTAATAGCGGGTTGGACAGTTTTTGTACTTCTTAGCATAGCTTTGAATATTAGTGGGAGATTGTTAGTTTTGAATACAGAAAAGCTATGGCTTGTATCAAAAACTAATATCCACAGTTGACATATCATTTTGTTTCGGTATAAATTTGTTCCTTTATATCATAGAACTAGATAACAGGGTGTGGAAAGACACAGTAGATACTGTTATTGGTTAAAGTATTGATATATTAAAAGTATGCTCGTAACCGAGATAGTCTGAATATATTATCGGTATAGGTTATCATGTGGTTTGAAAATTAGTTTATCTAAACTAGTTTAAATCACACGGATATGCCCGGGGCATATTGAGCACGACCAGTTTGGATAGAATTGAGTTATACTGATCGGCATAGTCAATTCGATCCTAGTATTCAATCTCTCAATCCCGATATTGGGACGGGCGTGAGAGTTGGATATAGTATGCTTTGATTTGCCAAAGAGTGCGATCAATTGAGGCCTATACCTCGGTATATTGGGTGTGCGGTGTTTAGCTTCTTACGTGCTGTTGCTAGTCGGAGGAATCCATGTACCGGTTCACCGAGTTGATGGTGCTCCCGAGATGAACTCGTAAGGTCTATTATACTAAACCCGGCCGGTGGAATTTATGTCCGGTATAATAAAAGGTCGAGTGGTACTAATCTCGGATACCAAGAAGTCGGTGAATTAGTTTGTTAGTAAATTGATAAATCGATGAGTTCTAGATCTTTAATGTGGGGAGATAGAAGAAAATATAATGGCGCGATGTAAAGTCAAGTTCAAGCGGTAGTTCCATAATTAGTCCGATAGTGATACAACTAATTATGCATTTGACTAATCGACAAGGTGAATTAATTAATTCTAAAGGTTTAATTAATATTTAATTGACAAAGTGAATTAAGAAATTAATTCTATTTGAATTAATTAATTCTAAAGGTTCGATTAAATTAAATTAACAAAGTGGGTTAAGAAATTAATTCTAATAGGTCAATTGGAGTTTATTAGTCGGGAAAGACTAAGCGGTCAACGAAAGTCAAATTAAAAGGCCCAACTCGAGAGCCCATTAGATCTCTATTAGAGCTCCTATAAATAGAAAGCTTTTACCTTAAGAAATCATAAGTGTGGCTTGCAAGACAAGAAGTTGTCTTCTTGAGAAAGAAAGGGGTTAGAGAGAGAATCAAGAAAAGATTGAATTTTTGAATCTTTCTCGAAGTCACCCGGATCTTTCTTTCTCCCGAATCATTCTCGAACAAAAAAGGTTTGATTTTTAGCAGCTGCTGGTCTTCATTTATCTACCGGTTTTCAAGTGGGTTTCCGGTGAACTGCTGCTGCGTTTTTGCTGCTGCGGTTTTTCCCGGCTGGACTGTCGAGATTCAGTGTGCTGATCCGCGGACTTGGTTCGTGTACAGATCACGGCTGAGACTCCATTTTTGGTTGGTGTTGTTCGGTTTTTGTGCAGTGGCTGGTTGGTCGCGGCAGTCGCCGGAGATTCACGGCGGACCTTCCTCATGCAGCGGCTGGTCTGCAGTTGTAATCGGACCGAGTTTTTTGGTTAAATTTTGAGAATTTTGGCCAGCCCCTTTTGGTAGTTCTTGTGGGTCTTATAAGTAGACTTCGATAGATTATTTCCCACGCAAGATTCGAAGTTCTATTGGAGTAATCTTTTGGATTTCTATTGGAAATCGCTAGGAAAGATTGGATTTTTCTTATTGCAAGGGACTTCGCTACAAAAGGTATAATCTTTGAATATTCCGCTTTAACTAAAGATTGCATTTTTTTGTGTCCCGATTAATAAATTAAATAAGTATAAGCCAAGATCCGTTCGTGGGTAAATGAATTTGAGCCTGAGTTTGGTCGAAAGCTTCCGATTCTGGAATGCATTGTACGAAACTGAGGTTTTTTATTTAGTTCGGGCTTGTTTTGTTTTCCTCTTGATATGGAGTTTGTGGAAATCTTGCATTTAATCCTTGATTCCTTTTGTATTTAGTTTATTTACATTTTCATGATCTACTTCTACAACAACGACACCAATCACACTTTTTTCTTGCTTTATGTTAAGATTTGAAAAACCCATAAAAAGAAACACTAATAACTCTCTCGTCCTATGGGTACGATTTTAAAGTACTACTAGTTTTTATTTTAGGTAATTTATAATTTTTTTGACCGATTGACAACTGCATAAAAAAATTGTGCAACTGTCGGGGACTGTTGCTAGGTGTTAGTTTTTTTTGGTTTGGAGTCTTAGTAGTAGTAGTTAATTGTGTCTTTAATTTTCAGCATTTTTTTTTATTTTGGTTATTTAGTTAAATTTCTTACTTTGAATTGTTTTATTGTAGGTGTATGTTGTCAAATGGGGACTTCTAAACCGATGTTATTTAGAGACGTATATACAACGGAGGAAAATGAGCAACTATTTGGTGAGCTTAATTATGCTAATCTAACTCCGAAACCAATGGTTTTTGGTGATTTGTATTCCCTGGAGGAACTAGCTAGGTACTTCCCATCACAATATGATAAAAAATTTCATACCTCGTGCACATTGTGATTTGGAGAAGGGATAGCTACCGAACCAAAGTTTTTTGGTGACTTATTTAAGCAAGATTCGGGTGATCAAAACAACTCACTCACCATCGAGAGAGAGAGAGTCATGTCAACATGGGATGTACGATTTCGAGGATGGATGAAGCGTGTTGAAAACAACACCAATACAATTGTGGAGTTAAGAGAAAGTATGCTTAACATTGGGAAAGCTCTTGAGGAATTGATGAGGTGTGCTTTGAGCCAAGTCCAAGAAGGATTTTCAAGTGAGAACATAGATAGTCCAAGGACCGAAGTGAAGATCTTGATGGAATTAGTGAAGAGATAATGTGATCCTAAGGTCATCACTCACTTTTTCTAACCTCAAGGATGCTTGATGTGACTCAATATTATACTCTTTTATGAGTCAAAATCATGCTTGTTTAGCTATTTTTTAGTAGATTTTCATGATAATTGATACCTTTTTTGAGCTAAATAGTGAACTTGTAGTTGAATTTGCATGACTTTGTAGTGAAAGGCAAGAAATGAGGTTGATTGCAAAACTTGAAGACTTTGTGAGCAAAATTGAAGAAAAACATGAAGATAAGGAGAAAAATGGAGAAGAATGGACAAGAATCGAAGAAGGAATAAAGGAAGGCACAACAGGCATCCAGCAGGCACTTGTGCCTGGCTGCTACCTAACCTTGGCGACCAGCAAGTGCCAGAGCCTGGCCGCCATCGCGAAGAATGTTCAAATTGCCTTTACTCATTTTTAAACTTATAATTTCCACTTTTATCCCTTGGATAGAATATAAATAGCCCTTAATCTAATGTAGTAGACATAACTTAACACCTTTAGAATATACTAAATACACTTTTAATTAGTTTTCTTAGGGAAGAAGAAACACACACTTCTTCACATTTTCCTACACATAGTTATGTTTGATCTTAGAGTGTTCTAAGATTATTTTAGGGATTTTCACCCCTCTAAGTGATAGAATCCAGGGATTATGGATGGATCATTCTTGAATCGTTACCATTTATCATGAAATTTGAATCCAAAGAGTTGGGTTAGCTTAAATCTTATGTTTACGGGTTGAAGCTCCTCTTTTATTTTTTTTATGGATTTAACTTTGTGTTGTGTATTTGTTTGTGGGCTTGTGATCTTTATCCTTAATTCTTGATTTTCATGCACATTTACAAGTGGGTAATTCCAGCAAGCTTAATCGATGGGCTATCTAAAAGTTTAATCTTTCAAGCTTAATCTAAATCGAGAAATGAGAATCCAAGTTCGTTTTTGAAAGAAAACTCGAAAGGGAATTGAGTTTCTCTCTAGAACTTTCTCACTCTAAGGAAGACATAAATGTCTTGCAAGATTTTCTTTAAGTTTCTTTGGCCTTAAGCTTTCTATTTATAGGGAGCTCTAATGGAGACCTAATGGGCTCTCAAGTTGGGCCTTTTAATTTGACTTTCATTGACCGCTTAGTCTTTCCCGACTAATCAACTCCGATCGACCCATTCGAATTAATTTCTTAACCCCCTTCGTTAATTTAATTTAATCGAACCCTTAGAATTAATTAATTCAAATAGAATTAATTTTTTAATTCACTTTGTCAATTAAATATTAATTAAACCTTTAGGATTAATTAATTCACCTTGTCGATTAGTCAAATGCAAAATTAGTCGTACCACTATCGGACTAATTATGGAACTACCGCTCGAAAATGACTTTACATCGCGCCATTATATTTTCTTCTATCTCCCCACATTAAAGATCTAGCGGTCGTCGATTTATCTGACAAACTAATTAACCGACTTCTTGGTATCTGAGATTAGTACCACTCATCCTTTTATTATACTGGACATAAAGTCCACCAGCCGGGTTTAGTATAATAGACCTTACGAGCTCATCTCGGGAGCACCATCAACCCGGCGAACCGGTACGTGGATTCCTCTAACTAGCAACGGCACGTAAGAAGCTAAACACCGCATACCCAACCTACCGAGGTATAAGCCTCAATTGACCACACTCTTTGGCAAATCAAAGCATACGATATCCAACACTCACGCCCGTCCTAATCTCGGGATTGAGAGATTGAATACTAGGACCGAATTGACTACGGCGATCAATATAAGTCAATTTTATCCAAACTGGTCGTGCTCAATATGCCCTTGGCATATCCGTGTGATTTAAACTAGTTTAGATAAACTAATTTCCAAAACACACGATAACCTATACCGATAGTATGTTCAGACAATCTCGGTTATGAGCATACTTTTTATATATCAATACTTTAACCAATAACGGTATCTACTGTGTCTTTCTACACCCTGTTATCTAGTTCTATGATATAATAGAACAATTTAATACCGAAACAAAATGATATGTCATATGTGAATATTAGTTTTTGATACAAGCCATAGCTTTTCTGTATTCAAAACTAACAATATATTGGTCCAAGTATCTTTTAATATGATAAAATCTTCAATTTGAGCTGAATTTAGGCTGGATTTCCACATGTGAATAACTTAGATTTCATCAATTGGAAGATAAAGATCAACCATGGTCCATGGCGACCCTAGGTTCACATCATCAATGCTCATCATGAAGAGCCCATCCATAAAGAATATATATTTGGGAGCATTCAAAAGCATCAAAGCCATTTTGAGCATATAAGATCGAACTCAAGAGTAATTTGGCCTAAGGTTGAAGAGCCCAAGAAACGTTTTTCTTTGGGTAAAGATAGGTTTATTCCATTGAACAAGTTCACCAAGGAGTTGTTCAAAATCCATTTGACATCCAAGAGGGGGTGGATGAATCTACAAGCAAGAGCAAGTTCAAAGGAAACACAATTTGAAACCCTTAATATTTTGATCCAAGAAAGCTACTACGAGGAGAATATTCAAAAGATCATAATATTAAGTATTTGTAATAGAATAGCTTCCATTTATTTGTTTTGAGTCTTTCATAGTTGGCCAAGGACTTATTTTTAGGCCAAGCTTTACATTTTAATTTATTTTAGTTATTGGGCTTAATTAAGAAGTTTTGTAAATTCTTCAAGAACGAGTTTTACCCTTAATGAAGTCCAATAGGTCCAATAAAGCCCAAGAACCAAGGAAAATTCGGCCACAAGCTCAATGAGGAGTCTTCTTAAGATCGACAAGCTTATTTAGATAAGAAGACAAGTAGAAGGAAGGAGGAAGCATCAAAGAAGGCACAAGGCCGAAATTGCCTTAGAGGGACACGATGGGTACTACTCAATTTGTTAGAAAGTGATTTTTATTTTTAGCTTAATTATGTTAAATAAGTTAGATATTATAGGAATTAGTAAGATTTAATCAATAGGATGATTTGCTAGATAAATAAGGTTACTCCAAAAAGATAAAAAAAAAAAAAACTAAAAGCCAGGACAAAATTAATTATTAATTAACTTATAAATGATACTTTTGTTAAATAAATTATACTATTAATCAATTTTTTTAATCAAGTTATACCTTATGGAGATTGTCTTAAAGCAAACCTAAAATCTTTTAATTTGAGTTAGAAACTATGTTATAGTACTATATTATTGATCTCATGTGTGTTACTTTCATTTAACCATCTATCAATAAATTGAAATTTTTATGGTTATGCTCACTTTAGGTATTAGAGATCATCTAATAGTACTATAATTTGTTTAATCAGTGAAATTATATATATAATGAAATTAATATTAATATTGAAAAATTATAGATTTTGGTTTATCTTTTGAAATATCTTGCAATTTTTTTCTTGTAATTGAGTTAAAGTTATAATATTATAAAAATAGGAGATAAAATTAAAAAAATTCAATGATTGATTTGATCATCGGTTAGAGCTAATAGAAAATCAATACATGAGATGCATAAGAGATACATTTAAGAGTTATATCGTGATTTTTAAAATGTTTTACTTCCAACCACGAGATTAAGGAATTTTTGAACAAAAAAATCCATATTTGGAAAGTGTAATTTGAAAAATACGAATTTTGAAATTATGGATGGATATAGAGCTTCCAGATTTTACAAATCCGAATTCGAAGATGTTCAGATTTCGTAAATCCGAACTTGAGTTTAAATTAGTCATTAATTATGTTAATTAATTTAATTAAATAAATTTGAATTTATAAAACCTGAATTTAAAGGAAGACAGATTTCATAAATCCGAATTTTAAGGAAAAAATGAATTTAAGATTAAAGAAAATTAAAAAATGAATTTTGTTAGAATTGAATATTAATAAAAATAGAATTTGGATTAGTAAAATCCGAATCTCTGGTAATTTTTATTAAAATTCAGATTTTAAAAATCCGAATCTTTTTGAAATAACAAGATTTAGATTTCCAAAATCCAAAACTAATTTATCTGTCCAATTGGACAGAATGTTAAAAAGGAGTTTGAATTTTATAAATCCGAACTCCTATTTAACATTCTGTCAAATTCAACAGAAAATGTAAATAAATTTGGACAAAATGTATGCAACTAATTAGATATTGTGCAACTATGAATTTTTTGAACTAAATTTCGTCAGCATAGTGATAGTAAATGCAACTTTTCGAATTTCCAAATAGTACATAAAATTAATAACAAATCCATATCAAACAACCATCAATACACAATCAACTATGAACCACAACATATGCGCCGACAACCATAATCGTATAAATAGAAATATATAATCATAATCTGAAATGTTAAAATATGTTACATATTATAAATTTCAAATATCAATCCAAAAAAAAAATCCAAAGCAAAAACTAAAATTCTAACTATCAAATCCTAATCTCCGAGGTCGAGCCACCTGTCTTTGACCCACTCTTCTAGCAATAGGGACTGAACTCGGACCTGCACCTTGTGAACCTCCACCTCCACCCTGTGGACCGCCACTATGTGGCTCATCCTTTTCTTCATCATCATCATCATATTGGCCCCCAATATTTTCCACATTCAAACGCTATCCCACTGTGCCCTTCTCTTTCTGCCTCCTTCTTGTGGAGTAACGTTCCTTACTCAGCGAGCCGAAAGTGGGGCCTGAGAGAATGGAGGTGGCTCATCGGAGAGTATTTGGGTACTCTCAGATGGCGCAAAATGCGCATGACCAAGTGAAAGGACACTGTGGAGAGTGTTGGTCACATCGTCTACGTATTGCTTGAACTCAAGGTCAGTGTCATCACGAATGTATTTCCTCTGGAAAGTCACGCTCCTATTGTATAGGTTATTCATCGCATCTGACTACAAACAATTAAAAAAATTCAATATTAAAAAAAAAAGATAATCGTGGTGAATATGTAAAATAATTTAAGCAGCAATTAAATCAACACTTACATATACTATGGCTCAGGCCGTAGCACCTCGGTATCCCTCTGCGGAAAGGTCATCACGGCTTGAATCATTGATGAATTTGAGTGTCTTGTGGTTAAACCACCTTTCGTATTCTGTGTCGGCTTCTGGAGGGACCTCTGGTGGAATATTAGGTGATATTCCATTCATTCTTTCATCTTAATTGTGAACATAATGGGAAAATTGTATTCGCCAGTCGGTATTTGACCAGCCTCCTATTCTCTTGGAATGAGTCTCCAAATATGACTTCTCCGTCAAAGGAACAATCATAGGGTCACCAAGAATAGACTGATGGTACACAAACTGATGAAGTACCCTACCAACCTCATGAGACTCATATGAGTCCCAATTAATGAGCCAAAATTTGCACATCCAACAGTCCCTCCCCTCTCGGTAGTATTCGGGGAGATGTACATTAAGCAATTCATCATCATCGTAAGGCATCCACATGAATACGCTCCCAAGCCCATATTTGGATAAACATTTCAAATTCACATTAATAAAAAATTTAATATGAAGATATATAAGGTGGGAAAAAAAAAAGGAAACCATATGAATATTTCAAAATAACACCAAATATTTTTACCTGTAGGAGGAGCAAAAAAAACGGTTATGTCCTTGTCTCTATACGAATATGCCTTGCATAGGCCTTGGTATAATGAGCAGAGGGCCGCCACACCCCAACTAAGCTGTGCACACCTGGTTGGATCCTCTATATTCTGAAGAAGATATAGAGGGACCCAGTTTCCTCCCTTATTCGTAAAAATCAATCCAAATGGGAGGTACAGGATGTAACATCTGGTTTACTGTCTATAAGCTTCTTGCTTGACCCCATGACTCTGGAGTGGCTCACTAATGGCGGTATATAGATGTCCGAGCCTAAAGGCGTTGCTCTTATAATCGTTCGGCTCTGGACGGAAACCCAACAATCCGTCACATTCTTCTCTCCATTCTTTGGGTGATCTATTATAATTTATACCTGAAACAGCTGGGTCGTGTGTATTGAGACCAATAGGACCTGCACACCTTGTAATGTAACCGTTGCCTCATCAAACTGGAAGTGGAAAGTGTGCATTTCTGGGTGCCATCTCTCAACAAATGCCGTTATCAGGGCCCAGTCGAGTCGAATACTCCCAACATTACATATTCCCCCAAATCCAAACCGGTCGATTTCATGACGTACTTGGTCCGGTTCAACGTACAAAGGCTCCCACATTTGACTATCATGGCGTCACCACTTGAGGTTCTTCGTTCGAGAATCTCCATCGCCCCTCCACACCATTTGAGATCGGTGTTGTGCTTGCAGATAAAGAAGGTCTGGCTAAATTGGCCCCTGATTGAGATACCTGCGTGGGTTCTGACTGCTGCTGCTCGATGATGCCATTGTGTATTTACCTACAACAACACAATCGACATAAATAATTATTTCATAATGAACAAAAATCCGGAAGCATAACGTTAGTAAATGCAACTTTCCAAATTCCCAAACAGCACACAAAATAAATCACAAATCTATAACAACCAACCATCAACATACAATCAACCATAAACCACACTCAATAAGCCGGCAAGGCCATAATCATATAAATAAAAATATATATCCAACTAAAAATATATAACCAACTATATATAAGTTACTACTAATCACAATAATAATACAAAAAATAAACTAACTAACAACAAAATTACAATAATAATACGAATAAAATTATAATAAACTAATTAACAACAACATTATTACAACTAATAAATTAAAAATTAACTAATTCACAACAACAATAATAATACTAACAAATTAAATATAACAAAAAACTAATTTAGTTAAAATAATTTAAAAATTGGAAAATACCATGAAGAATTACAAAAAACCCTTTCTTATAAGCCGGCGGTGGTGCGTCGACAGCAATACCGTGAAACGACCCGAAATCAAAATCTACTTAATGGATTTTGTTCTAGAGAGTCAGGTGAGTGTTTTGGTAGTGATTTCCAAAAAAATGTATGGTCGGAATTGAAAGAATCGCGGAGGAGATTGATGGGGCGATAAATATCCGGGAGAAAAAACACCAACAAAATGAACCAAGGATTGTATGATTTTGTTCCTTGTGTTATGGGGAGTGTTTTGGTGTGTTTATTTCGTGGATTGGATGGTGATGGCCAAAAAAGGGAGGTGTGGATTTGAAGCATTTTTTGGGCTGCGGTGATGGAGGGTTTAGGGGAAAGAAGAAGAAGAAGAAGAAGAAGAAGAAAATGAGGGGGGGGGGGGGGGGAGAGAGGGTGCGGTTTTTATAGCCCGTCTAGAATTCAGATTTGTGAAATCCGAACTTTGTTAAAATAACAAAGGTCGAAATTCACAAATCTAAACTTTGTTTTCACACCGTTTGTGAACAGTGAGTCAACAAAGAGTTCGGATTTGTGAAATCTGAACTTTGTTATTTTAACAACGTTCGGATTTCACAAATCCGAACTTTGTTTTTCACAAGTGAATCTTCCTATTGCATTAACTAACCAATACATCATAAGAACATCAAACAAGTCATTCTACCTATTACATTAACGAAAACAACATTAACTAATCAATACAGCATAAGAACATCAAACAAGTCATTCTACCTATTACATTAAACTCTTCTACAAAGCATTATGTCCAATCTAGGATGAGATAAAGGACACACTCTAGCCCGATGGTCTGCACTACCACACCTCGTGCATTCGTTTTGGCGTTGGCATTCACGACGATCCATTTGATTCTTAAACCTCCGATTCTGTTTCATTCCTAGACCACTATGAACTATTAGTCTTCGATAATCGGGAATCAACTTCCATCCAATGTCTCTTCGCCCTTTCTCTTTTGGAGGGATTGGGATAAAAATTCCATTCCCAAATTGCCTCTTTCAATTTCTGACCGTAAGCAATTCATCCACGAGTTTTGTCGCATCATGACTAAGAGACCGACACATTGCCAATGCATGAGAACACAAATATCTATAATTTTGCCACTTATTACACGTACAGGTGCCCATATCATACTGAACCATGTGTATGTTTCCACCTTTACCATCCAGACGCATATAGGTTCTAACCTTGAAAGTTTTGTTTGCCCAGTCATATGATTCTACACGATGTCCCCCAGCGCGTCTATCGTACTGCATGAATATTTTCCACAAAAAAGAGGAGGAATGTGAGTGTTGCATTTACGAGCCTGCACATGTTCCTGTAGAAATATCTCTTTAGTTTTTTCAAATGTGGACTCAATGATTGCTCTGATTGGAAGACACCGGATGCCTTTCAACTAACTGTTGTAACTTTCAGATATATTCATCGTTAAGTTACCCCATCGATGGTATCCATCGTGCGCCAAACTCTATTTCTGTTGTCCAACTCCCATCAAATATTAGTATGCGGCAGGATTGTATTCATACATTTTTATACCAATTCTATCATACTTTACAGGTTGACACTTTTCATCTATTCTGCAACACAAACTTTCCAATCTTTTGTCGCGATTTAAATTGCTTCAAATGCTTCGCAGACAAAATCTTTGGTGACCTATAAAACCTTATTCCCATTTCTCAATGTCTCTAAATGCGGCGATGATGCCAGGACATCGATCTGATAGCACACACATTGGACGACTAGCAAAGACATGATTAATGAGGTGTCTGATAAAAAATGTCCAACTTTCTATAGTTTTGTCATCCACCAGTACAAATGGGAGTGGCAGAAGACGACGTGCAGCGGTAACGGTTATGGCCACGAGCAACTTCCCCTTGTATCCACCCCGCAAGTGTGTCCCATCAATACTAACTACTGGTGGACATCTGAGAAACATTGGTAAAGCTAGGCCTAATGACCAAAAAAAATATTTGAACTTCTTTTTTGTTTCAATCGACTTTACATAATCTAGTTCGACAATCATTTCGGGATTCGACGATTTTAAAGCATCAACAAAGCTACATAAACAAAACATTAACAAAATAATTACCCAATCATCATCTAAACATCAACGATCATATTTACATAAAATCAACCAACTTTACCTAAATAAACCAAACATTAACAAAATCATCACCCAATCATCATCTAAACATCAACGATCCTATTTACAAAAAAAATAGCCAACTTCACCTTAATAAACCAAACATTAACAAAATCATCACCCAATCATCATCTAAACATCAACAATCCTATTTACATAAAATCAACCAACTTTACCTAAATAAACCAAACATTAACAAAATCATCACCCAATCATCATCTAAACATCAGTGATCCTATTTACAAAAAATCAACCAACTATACTTAAATAAACCAAACATTACCAAAATCACCACGCAGTCATCTAAACAATAATTCCAATCCTATTTACAAAAAATCATAAACTTTTACAACTTACCTCGGTAATTCCACAAAATTTGTCACCAAAGTACCAAATACAAGCTCGATGCTTTCCTTCTAGCATGCCATGCTTTCTTCTGCATGATGTCAACTTTTAATTTGTTTTTCACCTCAGTTATAATAACAGCCACACTATACTCCAGGTCTCTTTCAATTTGTGTCAATATGAGCGGTGCTGTTGTGGACGATGTCACATTATGGTGGTCATTTCCAATGGACATTCCAACGCAATTGTGACTTGGAGACCATATAGTCACTACCCATAGGCCGTGAGCATGACCACAATTTTTTTTGGACCGTGGATTTTCTATTCACATGGATGATAACCTTCGATTGCAGGAAATTTTTGACTTTTACATTCAACACACCATGTTGTTTTATTGCTCTCACAATTGAAATGTTCTATAAACCTTGCCACGTTCCATGTAGCTATGGTCCATTGTGCTTATTCATTGTCTTTGAAAACAGTTCCCAAGGTAATGCTATCGGGATTACCATTATATCTGGACAAAACATGTTTTCTCGATGTAGATAAAACATGGCAATCGGGATTACCATTCTATTAACGCACCACCGCCATGCATCCTCTACACGCGTCATCGTCGACCACCGAATACCGCTGGAAAAAAGCCAGAAAAAACCGCCGGAGCTGCTGGCCAAAATTGCTGCCGCCGCTAAAGCCTTCCCGACTTGCGCTAGAGAAGAGAAAAGAATTGCAGGGAAAGCTTTTCTTTTTATTTCTGTCTTAGTTTCTTGAATTATGAAACTATGAATTGTGTTCTTAATTGCGAACCCTCTATGTTTATTTATAGAGCTACAAGAGAGGTCCCAATTTTGGTTTTAATTAGTTTCCAATCCAATTTGGAACTAAATCTAATTAGATTTCAAATCCAAATAGATTTCCTAATTCCTTAAATTTTCTAATTCTAATTGAACTTTAAAACTTAATTAATTAATTAAATAATTCTACTTTGTTAATTTACTAATTAACCCTTAGGAATAATTTAATTAAATAATTAATTCTACTTTATCAACTAACCCAATACATAATTAATCGTACACCTACCATCTTACACCATAATTAATTTCAGAATAACTAAATTAATTATTCTTTAATCTCTTCTCATCAAAGATATAGTGCTCGTTAATTTATTAATTCACTGATAAATTAATTAATTAACTTCTTATAATCCGAGATTAGTACCACTCGACCTTTTTACTATACCAGACATAGTTCCACCAGCCCGGTTTAGTGTAATAAACATTTCAAACTCATCTCAGGAGCACCATCACCCTGGACGCACCGGCACATGGTTTCCTTTAGACAAACAACAACACACTAAGCAATCAAGCATGTGCACCCAATCTACAGAGACAATTGGCCTCAAGTGACCTCACTTTTTGGTATATTACAGTAGACTATGTCTAATCCTCATGCCTGCTCAAGTCTAGGGATTTAGAGATAGAATACTAGAATCAAATAGTCTATTAAATCAGTATAAGACAATTCAATCCAAAATGGTCATGCTCAATATGCCCCGAGCATATCTATATGATTCAATTAGTTTAGACAAACCAATTTCAGAATCACATAACAACTTAAACTGACAGTGTGTCCAAAACTGTCTCAGTTACGAACCTCATTTATATATTATGTCTTTTAACCAATGATGAGATCTACAGTGTCACACTAGACACCTCATCATCTAATCACATAATATAAATGGACAACATATGTAAAACATAAAAAATAATTTAACTAAAACATTTAATCGATATATAAATTGGGAAATAGTTTTAATACAAGCAAAGCTTTAGTATTCAAAACCAACAATCTCCCACTAATACTTAAGATATACTTCAAGTATAAAACTACATTAATCTATAGATACACTAATAACTAGAAAAATATTCAAGGCTCAGCCAAGTATCTAATCTCCATGGCCTCCACGTGAGCTTCAAAGACTTCCGCAGTAAGTGTCTTCGTGAATGGAACTGCAAGGTTATCTTCTGATGGTATTTTTGTCATGATAACGTCTTTCCTCTTAACGATATCTCGTATCAGGTGGTTATTGCACTGTATATGCTTGCTTGCCTTGTGGGCTCGTGGTTCCATCAAGTTTGCTACTGCACCGTTGTTGTCTTAGTACACTGTGATCGACTTTTGCAAACTAGAAATTACATCTAAGTCCAATAGGAAGTTCTTGAGCCACACTGCTTCTTTCGCTGCAAAGTACTCAGCCTCCATGGTAGAGTCTGCCACACATTTTTGCTTGGCACTCCGCCAAACTATGGCTTCAACTGCAAAAGGAAACACATACGTTAAGGTAGACTTACTCATGTCCCTATTGCCTTGGAAATCTGAATCTGTGTAACCACGGGGCACAAGCTCATGTGCCTGATAGACCAAGACTTGGTCTCTCATTCTATGCAAATACTTGAGAATGCATTTTATCGCCTCCCAATGAGGTTTTTCGAGGTTACTCTGATATCTGCTTACCATACCAACTGAAACACATCCAACTGATACAGGGATCCACTTATCCCAAACCAGTTCCTGGTATGATTCACAACCAACTGATACAGGGATTCACTTATCCAAAACCAGTTCCTGGTATGATTCACAACCAACTGACACAATAATTAATTAATTACTTTTAATTAATTCTACCTTTGTCAATAACCCAATACATAATTAATCGTACCACTAACGGATTAATTATGGCACTACAACTTAATTAAATTATATTCATAATCTCCCCACATCAAAGATATGGTGCTCGTTAATGTATTAATTTATTGATAAATTAATTAATTAACCTCTTTAATTTCGAGACTAGTACCACTCGACCTTTTTACTATACCGGACATAAGTCCACCAGCTGGGTTTAGTATAATAAATATAATGAGCTCATCTCGGGAGTACCATCACCCCGGACGCACCGGTACATAGTTTCCTTTCAACAAGCAGCAGCACACCAAACAACTAAACACGTGCACCCAACCTACCGAGATTATTGGCCACAATTGACCTCACCCTTTGGCAGATCAAAGTACCCTATGTCTAATCCTCATGCCCGCTATAGTTTAAGGATTAAGAGATAGAATACCAAGAATGATTTGTCTATTAAATCAGTACAAAAAAAATCATTCTTAATGGTCTAGTTCAATATGCCCCGGGCATATCTATATGATTCAATCTGTTTGGACAAACCAATTACCCGAATCCCATAATAACCTAAACTAACAGTTTGTTCAAAGCTGTCTCGGTTACGAACCTCATTTATATATTATGTCTTTTAACCAATGATGAGATATACTGTGTCACACAAGACACCTCATCATCTACTTATATAATACAAATGGACATATTATGCACAACATGATATAACCAAAAGTATAAATCGATATATTACTGGGAAAAAGTGCAATACAAGTATAGCTTATGTATTCAACTCCAACAATCTCCCACTAATACTTAAGCTGTGCTTTAAGTATACATCTACATACAACTCCTATACACTCTGCTGCTATATATCTAGAAAAACTGCCGTGGCTCTAATAAGTATCTGATTCCCATGCCCTCCATGTGAGCCTCAAAGACTTTCGAAGTCAATGTTTTTGTGAACGGATCTGCAAGGTTATCCCATGTTGCTATCTTAGCCACGACCACGTCTTCCCTCTTTATGATATCTCGTATCAGGTGGTACTTGCGCTGTATATGTTTACTCGCCTTATGGGTTCGTGGTTCCTTCGAGTTTGCTACTGCACCGTTATTATCACAATAAACCGTGATATACTTCTACAAACCAGGAATCACATCTAAGTCCACTAGGAAGTTCTTGAGCCATACTGCTTCTTTCGCTGCCTCCAATGCGGAAACGTACTCAGCCTCCATGGTAGAGTCCGCCACGCATTTCTGCTTGATTCAGTTCTCGCATCTAACTTAGCCGTATCCGCCTTAAGCACATGTGCTGGGCAACCCCAAATTCTGAGATGTCTTAGACTGGGCTTGCGCCCATTCCACAACTCTAATGGGGTTGAAGGCACGGTTTTAGATGGTACAAGATTAAGAATATACATTTTTGTTTCTAAGGCATATCCCTATAACGAACTTGGCAAATCACTATAGCTCATCATCGACCTAACCATTTCCATGAGAGTCCAATTCCTCCTTTCTGCTACACCGTTCTGCTGTGGCGTACCAGGTGTAGACAACTAAGACTGAATTCTGACCTCACTGAGGTATTCTCGAAATTCATGGGACAGGTACTCCCCACCACGATCTGAACGCAGTGTCTTGATACTCTTACCATGTTGCTTTTCCACATCTGCCCGAAACTCTTTGAACTTGCCAAAACATTTGGACTTGTGACACATTAGGTAAATGTACCTGTACCTTGAGTAGTCATCCGTGAACGTCATGAAATACTCGAACCCACCTCGTGCCTGGACCGTCACTGGTCCACATAAGTCAAAATGAATCCACTCTAATACTTCCTTAGCTCTATAACATTTTTCCTTAAAAGGCCTCTTGGTCATTTTACCTTCCAAGCAAGATTCGCAGGTTGTATAATTGTCAATCTCTAATGAACCTAAAGGTCTATCATTGACCAACCTTTGAATTCTACTAAAGTTTATATGACCTAGCCTGAGATGCCAAAGATAGGTTTGATTCATTTCAGAAGGTTTCTTCCTCTTATTAATGTCAGATAAAAAGCTATATGTTTCTATGTTTTGCACAACAGGGGAATTAGAGTTAACCACAAACAAATTGTCAGCCAATGAACCAGAACAAATAAGTTTTCCATTTCTTCTAATAAATATAGACTCATTATAAAAAACAAACTTATAACCGTTCTTCAAGTGTTTAGAAACCGAAATAAGGTTCTTTCTAAAACTCGGTACATAAATACAATTAACTAACTCTAAACTAGAATTCTCAAAATTCAGAGTAACTACTCCCACTGTTTCTACTGACACTCTTGTAGTGTCACCCAAGCAGATATCCAATTCGCCTTCTCTAAGATTCTGGGTCACTTGGAACCCTTGCAAAGAATTACAAACATGGTCAGTAAAACCTGAATCCACACACCAAGTATCTGTGGGAATCGCCGGTAAACAAGTCTCAATAATTAGGGCAGAAATTATCGCACGTTTAAGCTTTGGAAAATTCGATTTCCAATGTCCCATCTTATTGCACTTGAAGCACTTGTCTTTTAACTTCTTCTTTGCAATATCTGGCTTAGGCGCAATTTGTGCCTTTTTAGCTACTCCTTCGAGCTTTCTCTTTTTCTTTCCAGCCTCAGGCTCAGAAGAAGATTGTAAAGCTTTGATTGCGACTAAAGCTCGCTTCTTCTCTTGAAGAAAACTTTTAGCCGCCACCAACTCTGCCAAGAGCTCAGATGAAGTACTCAACATCTTACTTATATTGTAGTTCAACCGAATCTGCTCATAGCTTTGAGGCAAGATCCGAAGGGCAATATCGACTTTGGTTTCACCAACGACTTCGCCTCCCACTACCTCATCCTTGTTGATGTTACTAATCATGTCAATAACATGATCTCTCACAGGAGTGCTCTCAGCCATAAGGACAATGTCCAAGTTACGACTCTAATCGACATAATTAGGTTCAGTTAATTTATTGTCTTTCAAAATAGCAGCTAAGGGGTTGAATGCCATATCGATAAAACTGTAAATTAAACAGACAATGTTTTAGTTATCTAACCTAGAATTTTGAAAACATGAAATTCTAATAATTATTGACTTCCCTCTAAATAATAATTATAATCCACCAACATCTCATTCACCAGGATTCTCGTAAGCCACGCAGTGTGGACGTTTACACTAACCCACATTTGTTTGAGAAGAACGAAGTTCATTAACTACACTATCTGACCAAACGATCTATTAATCAATGTAGCTAATAGTCGGTGCTTTCAGCCGTACAAATAAGCAGCGTAACCTCTTGGGAGAAATACTGCAGATCGTACACTTAGTGTATACCATTACGTGACTTCTGAGTTTGTTACCTCAGGATAGTGCGCCTCAGATGGAGAGGGTGTAGCATTTCTCCTAGTTAAACTTACTCTAGTCATCTTACTCAGAAATTCATAATCTAGTGAACTCGGGGCTGGACTCATCCGAATGGAGGAGGCCCTAATACTAACGCGCAAGCCCACCCACATCACATATGAACTCATAATAGTGGCCATGGGGATATTAAACCAACCCGCTCCCACTTAGATTTCCAAATTGAGAGTTTTTCTGGTTTTAACATGCAATTAACTAACCCTAAGTTATATGCAACCATAAAACCAACATGCTTTAAAATCATGCATCTAAAATACAGCATAAAAATAGAGAATAAAAATTAAAACAATAAATACGGGAAATAAATACGAAAAATAAATTTCCAGACTATTATGGTTTTAATCGCTTCCATCTTCTGCCTTGATCTTGTGTCCCGCCACTTCACTCGATGGAGAGAGACTTTAACTTCAAAAAACAAAAAATAGAGGAAAAACGGGCCAAAACACAGCCCGAACGGGCCATGCGTGCGGCCCAGCTGCGGACAGCCTTGGTGCTGCCGTAGTCTCCTGCTGCGCCGCGCGGCAGTGCCGCTGCTCCAGGCAGTTGCCGGCAGGTAGTCGTCGGCGCCACCCCCTGCCACTAATCCCTCCTTCGCTTTTTCCCACGTTATTTGGTCTTCTTGCAATTTGTTCTGGGTTTTCCTGGGTTTTTATGAATTAACGATAACCCAAAACCCACGAATTCAAGTTGCCCACCATAACGCCTTCGATTACAAATCTACTACAAGGCTTTCTAGGAAAATTAAATAATCGAAATTACATAAAAAAAAAAATCCAACTACAGATTTGATCTAATCCTACACGGCTTCCAACACGTGGTTATACTATTACAAACATTCATAATAAAATCAAATCCAGACATGTCCCGGAGTTTAATTAAAACCCATACAAACGTAACCATAATAGTCGGGATTTCTTAACCACCTACAAAATAAAACCATGTAATAAATCGAACAAGCACAAAACCCAAAACCAGGCCTTGATACCAATTGAAAGATTATCTCCCCGGGCCTAGCCAAAAACTCACTTTCGTGCTATGCATTCCAGAATCAGAATCTCAGGCTAGGCCTAGACGCTAGCACAATGCTATTCTAACCCTTTTGAAATAACATTGCAAAGGATCTGGGTTCGCATTTATTCGACTTACCACGCAACAAAAATTTCTCATTAAAAATGAACCTTCAAAAAAATACCTTTGAAGCGTGCACTTAGGTAATTCTCTTGTATACCTCAAGAATTTGATTTCACGTTGTGTGGGCAACGATCAAGAAACTAATTGATCAGCTAATCACCACAATTCACCTGCCAGAAAATTCCAGCACCGTTGCACCTGGCACGTACTGTAAACACACCACCCGGAGAGAGAGAAAGCCACACGCAGGCCGCAAAAAATTAGGAGAAAATTTGTAGCCTTAAGGCTTGGAGAAATCCGAATTTAGAGAGAGAATTTTTCTCTCTTAGGATTCTTGAATTATGAATCTATTGAATTGTATGTCTTGAATAGCTAATCCCTTGTCTATATATAGAGTTACAATAGAGACCCCAAGTTGGTTTAGGATTGGCCTTCCTACTGGGATTCTGTTTTCCTTCAATCCTGTTCCTGGACTGAAACACATCCAACTGATACAGGGATCCACTTATCTCAAACCAGTTCCTGGCATGATTCACAACCAACTGATACAGGGATTCACATATCCCAAACCAGTTCCTGATATGATTCACAACCAACTGACACAATGATTAATTAATTACTTAATTAATTAAATCTACCTTTGTCAATAACCTAATACATAATTAATCGTACCACTAACGGATTAATCTTGGCACTACCATCCTACACCAGAATTGCTTTCGGAATAACTGAATTAAATTATATTCATAATCTCCCTACATCAAAGATATAGTGCTCGTTAATATATTAATTTACTGATAAATTAATTAATTAACCTCCTTAATTCTGAGACTAGTACCACTCGACTTTTTTACTATACTGGACATAAGTCAACCAGCTAGGTTTAGTATAATAAACATAACGAGCTCATCTCGGGAGCACCGCCATCCCGGATGCACCGGTACATGGTTTTCTTTTGACAAGCAGGAGCACACCAAGCAACTAAACACGCGCACCCAACATACCGAGATTATTGTCCACAATTGACCTCACCCTTTGGCAGATCAAAGTACACTATGTCCAATCCTCATGCCCCCTCAAGTCTAGGGATTAAGAGATAGAATACCAAGAACGATTGGTCTATTAAATCAGTGCAAGACAAATCATTCTTAATGGTCTAGTTCAATAAGTCCTGGGCATATCTATATGATTCAACCAGTTTAGACAAACCAATTACCCGAATCAAATTACCCGAATCACACAATAACCTAAACCGACAGTTTGTCTTAGAACCTCATTTATATATTATGGCTTTCAACCAATGATGAGATCTACTGTGTCACACTAGACACCTCATCATCTACTTACATAATACAAATGGATATATTATGCACAACAAGATATAACCAAAACATAAACCGATATATTACTGGGAAAAAGTACAATACAAGCATAGCTTATGTATTCAACTCCAACATATCTATGTATGAAGCTTGAGAGAGCGTCAGTGAACGTTCTACGATCTCGAATAATCTTGATCCCAAGGATATGTCCCACTTCTCCCAAATCTTTCACATGAAACTGCTTGGACAGCTATGCCTTTATGTCTGATAACACTTTCTTATTGTTTCCAATAAGTAAAATTTTATTTACGTAAAGCACAAGAAACACCACCACATTTTTATCACGTCTGCGGTACACACATTGTTCATCCGGGCACTGAGTAAATCCGTAGGATTGGATTACCTCATCCAACAGGGTGTTCCAAGATCTGGATGTCTGCTTAAGTCCATAAATAGACATCTTAATATTGAAAACTTTATGCTCTTGGCCTTTTTCAATGAATCCCTCTAGTTGCTGCATGAAGATGGTTTTTCAAGACTTCCATTAAGGAAAGCTTTCTTGACATCCATCTGTCAAATCTTATAATCTAAATGAGCTGCTATGGCCAAGAGAATCCAGATCGACTTATGCATAGCTATCGAGGAGAAGGTTTCCTCATAATCGATTCCCTCTTTCTGAGTATACCCCTTCGCCACAAGCCTAGCTTTAAAGGTTTCAACCTTTTCGTCTGGTCCTCTCTTACGTTTATAGATCCACTTGCATCCAATGGATTTGAAACTATTAGGCAGGTCTACAAGCTCCTAGAATTGATTGTGGTCCATTGACCCCATCTCGGATATCATTATTTTTCGCCAAGTTTCTGCATCTTTATCTCGGAGAGCCTGATTGTAGTTTACTGGATCAGGTTCTGGCACACCTGGGACAAAATTTGAGGCTTCTCCCACACCAATGAACCTTTCGGGCTGTCTCACAACCCTCCCACTATGACGAGGCACTACCTGTGTAGGCGCATCATCTGTGATATCTTGTGTAGTGTTCTATGGTGTATCTACTTGTGCTGGTACATCAGGATTATCAGATTGTTTTCTAATTTCCTCTATTAAAATCTTACTTCTGGGCTTGTGATCTAGAATATAGTCTTCTTCTAAAAATCTGGCATTAGTACTAACTTTTACCTTATGATCTTTAGGACTATAGAATAGACCACCTTTCGTTCCTCTAGGATATCCTACAAACAACATTACTTAGGTTCTTACATCTAACTTAGCCGCATATGCCTTAAGCACATGTGCTGGACAACCCCCGATTCTGAGATGTCTTAACTTGGGCTTGCACCCGTTCCATAACTTTGTTGGGGTTGAAGACACGATTTTAGATTGTGCAAGATTTAGAATGTATGCTGCAGTTTCTAAGGCATATCCCCAAAATGAATCAGGAAATTCACTATAACTCATCATTGACCTAACCATTTCCATAAGAGTTCTATTTTTCTTTCTGCTACACCATTTTGCTGTGCCGTGCTAGGTACAGACAACTGAGATTGAATTCTCACTTCTGATAGGTAATTTCGAAAATCACCTGACAGGTATTCACCACCATGATCTAATCGTAGCGTCTTTATACTTTTACCGTGATGTTTCTCCACATCTGCCTGATACTCTTTGAATTTAGTAAAGCATTTGGACTTGTGGCGTATTAAGTAAATGTATCCGTACCTTGAGTAATCATCTTTGAAAGTCACAAAATACTTAAACTCGACTCTTTCTTTGACCGAAATTGGTCCACACAAGTCAGAGTGAATCAACTCTAATACTTCTTTGGCTCTATAACCTTTTGTCTTAAAGGGTCTCTTGGTTATTTTACCTTCTAAACAAGATTCACATGTTGGGTAGTTGTCAATCTCTAATGAACTTAAAGGTCATTGAATAACCTCTGAATTATACTAAGGTTTATATGACCTAGTCTAAGATGCCAAAGATAGGTTAGATTTGTTTTAGAGGTTCTTTCCTCTTATTTTAGTTAAATGATGCGCCATTTGTCTATGTGTTTTGCTCAACAAGGGAGTTTGATATTATCAAAAATAAATTATCTACTAATGAACCAGAACAAATAAGTTTATTACTTTCTCTAATAACAACAGAACTATCAGAAAAAATAAACTTATAATCATCCACTAATAATTTAGAAACTGAAATCAAGTTCTTTCTAAAACTCAGTACATAAAGACAATTCTTCAAATCTAGTCTAGTATTTTCAAAAATAAGACTAACTGCTCCCACTACTTCTACTGACACTCTTGTAGTGTCGCCCAAGTAGACTTTAAACTCGCCACTTCTAAGCTTTCGGGTTATCTGGAACCCCTGCAAAGAATTACAAACATGGTCAGTGGCACTTGAATCCACACACTAAGTATATGTGGGAATCACCACTAAACATGTCTCAGTAATGAAGGTAGAAATAGTCGTACCTTTGAGCTTTGGACAATCTGATTTCCAATGTCCCGTCTTCCAGCACTTGAAGTATTTGCCTTTATGTTTCTTCTTCTTTGCGATGTCAGGCTTAGGAGCATGATTATCAGCCTTCTTGTTGGTCTTCTTCTTCTTTTTATTCTTGCCTTTAGGTGAAGAAGAAGAACTTAAAGCTTTGACTGTGACTAAAGCTTGATTCTTCTCTTAAAAAATGCCTTCAGTCGGCACCAATGTAGTTAATAGCTCGGGAAGAGTATAAACTCTTTGATTCACCTTACCCAAAACTACTAAAAACTCTGAGGTAAACTTAGGAGAATGATATCAACATGACTTTCAGGATCAATCTCACCTCCTAACACCTCTATCTCATTGATGTTACTAATCATGTGAACTATGTGATCTCTCACTGAGATGCCTTCAGCCATTTTTGTATTCATTATCTTCCTCATGGCTGATTGTCTTGTTGTCCTGCTTTGATGACCAAACATCTCCCTCAGGTGAGCCGTCATGTTAAAGGCAGAGATCATAGGATGAAGTTGATGCTGCAGAACATTCGACACAGGAGCCTGAATATAACACCATGTCATCTCATCAGCCTTTCTCCACCTTTGATAGGCTTCCCTATCTGCTTGAGGTGTTTCATCAATGGGCGTATCTGGGCATACTTCAGTGAGCACGAACTTATACTGCTCAATCGTTAGGACAATATCCAAGTTGCGACTCCAATCGACATAATTTGGATCAGTTAATTTGTTGTCTTTAAATATTGTAGCTAATGGATTAAAAGTCAAATCGAAAACTGTAAATAAATAAACAAACAATGTTTCAGTAAATAATGCAAGAATTCAAAAATTCATAAAACAATTATTGACAACACTCAAAACAATAATTAAATCCACCAATATCTCATTCACTGGGAATTGTGTAAGTCATGATAGTGTGAACGTTTAGGCTAGCCCACATTCATTTGAGAAGAACTAAATTCATTAACTACACCTTCTCACCAAACTATTTATTGATCAATGTAGCTAATAATCGGTGATTTCAGCCGTACAAATAAACAGTGTAACCTCGATGGGAAGAATACTATAAATCGTATACTAAGTATATGTCATTACGTGACTTCTAAATTTGTTACCTAAGATAGTGTGCCTCAGATTGAGAGGATAGCACAGTTCTCCAGTTTAACTTACTATAGTCATCTAACTTAGAAATTCAACCTAGTGATCTTGTGAATAAGACTCATTCGATATGGACGAAGGATCTAATGTGTTGGAGTTGAATACATAAGCTATGCTTGTATTATACTTTTTCCCAGTAATATATCGATTTATGTTTTGATCTGCGAGCATGAGGATTAGACATAGTGTACTTTGATCTGCCAAAGGGTGAGGTCAATTGTGGCCAATAGTCTCGGTAGGTTGGGTGCGCGTGTTTAGTTACTTGGTGTGCTGCTGCTTGTCGAAAAGAAATCATGTACCGGTGTGTCTGGGATGATGGTGCTCCCGAGATGAGCTCGTAATATTTATTATACTAAACTCAGCCGGTGGACTTATGTCCAATATAGTAAAAAGGTCGAGTGGTACTAGTCTCATAATTAAAGACGTTAATTAATTAATTTATCAGTAAATTAATATATTAACGAGCACTATATCTTTGATGTGGGGAGATTATGAATATAATTTAATTAAGTTGTTCCGGAAGCAATTTTGGTGTATGATGGTAGTGCCATAATTAATATGTTAGTGGTACGATTAAGTATGTATTGGGTTGTTGACAAAGGTAGATTTAATTAATTAAGTAATTAATTAATCCTTGTGTCAGTTGGTTGTGAATCATACCAGGAACTGGTTTGGGATAAGTGAATCCCTGTATCAGTTGGCTGTGAATCATCCCATGAACTGGATTGGGATAAGTGAATCCCTATGACAGTTGGATGTGTATCAGTCCAGGAACAGGATTGAAGGAAAACCAAAACCCAGTAGAAAGACCAATCCTAAACCAACTTGGAGTCTCTCTTGTAACTCTATATATAGACAAGAGATTAGCTATTCAAGACACACAATTCAATAGATTCAAAATTCAAGAATCTAGAGAGAGAAAATTTTCTCTCTCCAAGTTGGATTTTTCAATCATAATTTGTGGCTATTTTTTTTATTCATTTGGCTGATTTTTCTGGCTTGTTTTATACCAGCTGCGTGTAGCTTTCTCTCTCTCTGGGCGGTGCGTTTATAGTACGTGCCAGGTGCAGCGGTGCTAGAATTTTCTAGCAGGTGAATTGTGGTGATTAGATGATCAATTGATTTCTAGTTCATTGCGCACACAACGTGAAGTCAAAGTCTTGAGGCACACAAGAGAATCACCTCAGTGCATGCTTCAAAGGTACATTTCTAAGATTCTGCTTTTAATTAGAAATTTTTGTTGCGTGGTAAATTGAATAAGTGCGAACCCAGATCCTATGTGGCAATCTTTCAATTGGTATCAAAGCCAGGTTTTGGGTTCTGTGCTTGTTCGATTTATTACATGGTTTTATTTGTAGGTGGTTAAGAAATCCTGACTATTATGGTTACGTTTGTATGGGTTTTAACTAAACTCCGGAACATGTCCGAATTTTGATTTTATTATGAATATTTGTAATAGTATAATCACGTGCTGGAAGCCGTGTAGGATTAGATTAAATCTGTAGTAGTATTTTTTCTATGTAATTTCAATTATTTAATTTTTATAGAAAGCCTTGTAGTAGGAGAATTAATTTTTGTAATCGAAGGCGTTATGGTGGGCAACTTGAATTCATGGGTTTTGAGTTATCGTTAATTCCTATAAATCTAAGAAAACCCAGAACGAATTGCAAGAAGACCAAATAGCGTGGGAAAAGTGAAGGAGGGGGTGGCGGCAGGAGGCGGCGTCAGCGACCAACCGCCAGCAGCAGTCGCTCTGACGCCGCTGGCAATCGGCACTAGCAAAGGCAGCGCCGCTGCCGCGAGGAGCAGCAGCGGCTGCGCGGCGCGGGGGCTATGCGCGCGGGGTGCGCCCCTTTAGGCGTGCGGCCCATTCGGGCTGCAGTTTTGGCCCGTTTTTCTCTATTTTTCATTTTTGAAGTTCAAGACTCTCTTCATTGAGTGACGTGATGGGACACGAGATCAAGGCAGAAGATGGAAGCAATTAAAACCATAATAGTCAGGGAACTTATTTTTCATATTTATTTTCCGTATTTATTGTTTTAATGTTTATGCTGTATTTTAGATGCATGTTTTTAAAGCATATTGGTTTTATGGCTGCATATAACTTAGGGTTCGTTAATTGCATGTTAAAACCAGAAAAACCCTCAATTTGGAAATCTAAGTGGGTGCGGGTTGGTTTAATATTCCCATGGCCACCATTACGGGTTCATATGCGATGTGGGTGGGCTTGCGCGTTGGCATTAGGGCCTTCCTCCATTCGGATGAGTCCAGCCCCGAGATCGCTAGATTATGAATTTCTGAGTAAGATGACTAGAGCGAGTTTAACTAAGAGAAATGCGACACCCTCTCCTTCTGAGGTACACTATCCTAAGGTAACAAACTCAGAAGTCACGTAATGGCATACACTTGTTGGATTGTGTTTAGGCATTTAATTCAAAATTAAACGGTGGAATTCCTAAACACTAAGAATTCGGGTCTTACCCTTGAAGCGTAATCGGTTGTGCAGTCGCCTGGCTCCTCTGAGAAGATGGCGTTCACCAACAATTCACGTGAATTGTCTCTACGATCTTGCACCAGAGCCTATCAGAATTGGTGCTAGCCCAAAAGTGCCTGTGAAAGAGAGAAAACGTTTTTCTCTGGGGAAGAGTTTTGGAAGAGCGTCTGTTCTTAGAGTCTGAGAGAGTCAGTTGGTCCTCTTAAAAAAAAACTTTTAAACGTCTTTTTTTAAAACTGAGTTTTTTAAAACCTTTTTAACAGACTCCCAGATACTTCTCTGATTTGAGAAGTATCTGTTTTAATTAATAATAAATAATAATTAATTAATTATTTACTGAGTTGGGTTTAACCAACACCATGGATCAACCCATTGATCCATGGATCAGGCTGATGGGTCAAGAACCTTAATTCACAATTAGGTCCCTTGATTTATCAGCTCAACTCAATTCTTCCCAGGTAATTAATTAACTTTTAATTAATACCATAAAACTCTTCAATAATATTTAATTAAACCATTTAATTAAATATTATCTATTTAAGCATAACTCTTATACTTATTACAGACAATTTAATTCTGAATCATCAACTCTCTTATGTGCGATCCTGTAGGCCCATTCCAATTTGACAATGAATAAATTAATCTCATTAATTAATCCATAAATTATTAGTGGTCTCTAGCAAGACATAATGACTACACAATTCAGAATGAAGGGTCGAATGGTGATTCAACACAACCTTCCGAATAAACTACGTATTGTCCTCTACATTGATATCCAGTTTAGCATAAGGCATGGAACCAATCATCCTTATATATAGCTAAACGTTTTACTTGATCTCTTAGTGACACTGAACTTAATCAAGCAAATGATAACCCTTATCATTTATTGGGCACGGTCATGCACTTCTCAGTTCACTATCAAGTGGCCAAGATATCATCTCTCATTTAAGAGAGACTTGTAGTCCCATCACGTCACCTACATACCTTAGCGTGACTCAAAGTGTACCCAATCATACCCGTACTTGGCAACCTGTTACGGTCCCATTAGGCATATGTCAAAGCACACTCTAATTCACCTAAGACTATGCAGTGATTTCTGGTCTAAGGATCCTCGTACGAGTACTACTCAAAAGAATCACTCATGATCTAAAAGTCCATGGAGTGTTTCTTTTTGGCGGATCGATTTCATGAAATTCAATATGCACAAGAATATAATTTCATGAAATTAACTCATCAGATTAAATAATCAATCAAACGACATATGTCTTATTTACATAAATAACCCTGAAAGTTTATTTACATAAATAGCCCTCATTCGGGCACATACACCAACAACACTTAGTGTACGATCTGCAGTATTCCTCCCAAGAGGTTACGCTGCTTATTTGTACGGCTGAAAGCACCGACTATTAGCTACATTGATCAATAGATCGTTTGGTTAGATGGTGTAGTTAATGAACTTTGTTCTTCTCAAATGAATGTGGGTTAGCGTAAACGTCCACACTGCGTGGGTTGCGAGAATCCCGGTGGATGAGATGTTGGTGGATTATAATTATTGTTTTGAGGGAAGTCAATAATTAATAGAATTTCATGTTTTTAAAATTCTAGGTTAATAACTGAAACATTGTCTGTTTGTTAATTTTATAGTTTTATCGATATGGAATTCAACCCCTTAGCTGCTATTTTGAAAGACAATAAATTAACTGGAACCAATTATGTTGATTGGAGTCAGAACTTGGACATAGTCCAGACGGCTCAGCAGTATAAGTTTGTGCTCTCCGAAGTATGTCCAGATGTGCCTGATGAGAACTCTCTTCAAGAGGATAGGGATGCCTATGCCCGGTGGAGAAAAGAGGTTGAAATGACGTGGTGCTATATTTTGGGCTCTGTGTTAAATGTGCTGCAACATCAGCTTTATCCCATGGTCTCTGCCTTCAACATGATGGCTCACCTAAGAGAGATATTCGCGCATCAAGGCAGGACAGCTAGGCAAGCAGCCATGAGGAAATTAATGAACTCAAAGATGGCTGAAAGTGGATCGGTGAGAGATCATGTCCTACACATAATCAGTAACATCAATGAGATAGAGGTGTTGGGAGGAGAAATCGACCAAGAAAGTCAGATAGATATTATCCTCCAGAGTCTACCCTCTAGTTTTGAGCAGTTTCAGGTCAATTATAACATGAACCAAAGAGTCTATACTCTACCCGAGCTCTTAACTGATTTGGTGGCTGCCGAAGGCATCTTCCACGAGAAGAAGCAAGCCTTGGTCACAGTAAAGGCTTCAGGTTCTTCTTCTGTGCCTAAAGACAAGAAGAATAAGAAAAAGAAGAATGCTGGGAAACGTGTTGTAAAGCCCGAGACCGCAAAGAGGAGCAAGCCCAAAGGAAAGTGCTTTAAGTGCGGTAAAACGGGACACTGGAAAGCAGATTGTCCAAAGCTTAAAGGTATAATAGTTTCTGCCTTAATTACTGAGACATATTTAGCGGTGATTCCCATAGATACTTGGTGTGTGGATTCAAGTGCCACTGTCCATGTTTGTAATTCTTTGCAAGGGTTCCAAGTGACCTGAAAGCTTAGAGAGGGTGAACTGGACATCTACATGGGCAACACTACAAGAGTGCCAGTAGAAGCAGTGGGAGTTATCAATTTAAAGTTTGAAAATTGTTGATTAGAGTTAGTTAATTTTCTTTATGTACCGAGTTTTAAAAAAAACCTTATTTCGGTTTCTAAATTCTTAAAGAACGGTTATAAGTTTGTTTTTTCTGATGAGTCTGTATTTATTAGAAGAAATGGGAAACTTATTTATTCTGGTTCATTGGCTGACAATTTATTTGTGGTTAACTCTAATTTCCCTGTTGCATAAAACGCAGAAACAAATAGCTCTTTATCTAACATTAATAAGAAGAAGAAACCTTCTGAAATGAATCAAACCTATCTTTGGCATCTCAGGCTAGGTTATATAAACCTAGTAGGATTCAGAGGTTGGTCAATGATGGACCTTTAGGTTCATTAGAGATTGACAGTTATGCAACCTGTGAATCTTGCTTGGAAGGTAAGATGACCAAGAGACCTTTTAAGGCAAAAGGTTATAGAGCTAAGAAAGTATCAGAGTTGATTCATTCTGACTTGTGTGGACTAATGACGGTCCAGGCAGGAGGTGGGTTCGAGTATATCGTGACGTTCACGGATGACTACTCAAGGTACGGGTACATTTACCTAATGCGTCACAAGTCCGAATGTTTTGGCAAGTTCAAAGAGTTCTGGGCAGATGTGGAGAAGCATCATGGTAAGAGTATAAAGACACTGCATTCAGATCATGGTGGGGATTACCTATCCCATGAATTTTGAGAATACCTCAGTGAGGTCGGAATTCAGTCTCAGTTGTCTGCACCTAGCACGCCACAGTTGAACCGTGTAGCAGAAAGGAGGAATCAGACTCTCATGGAAACGGTTAGGTCTATGATGAGCGATAGTGATTTGCCAAGTTTGTTCTGGGGATATTCCTTAAAGATGGCGATGTATATTCTTAATCTTCTACCATCTAAAACCGTGTCTTTAACCCCATTGGAGTTGTGGAATAGGCGCAAGTCCAGTCTAAGACATCTAAGAATTTGGGGTTGCCCAACACATGTGCTTAAGGCAGATACGACTAAGTTAGATGCGATAACTAAATTAATACTGTTTGTAGGATATCTTAGGGGAACAAAAGGTGGTCTGTTTTATAGTTCTAAAGATCAGAAGGTGGTGGTTAGTACCAACGCTAGATTTTTGGAAAAAGGACTATGTCTTAGACCACAAGCCCAAGAGTAAGATAGTGCTAGAAGAGCTTTGACGACAAACTACTAATCCTGATACACCTGCACAAGTAGATACACCACACACTGCAGATGAGATCACAGATGATGCGCCTACACAGGTGGTACCTCGTCGTAGCGGGAGGGTTGTGAGACAGCCCAATAGGTTCATTGGCGTGGGAGAGGCCTCAGACCTAGTCCCAGGCGTGCCTGAACCTGACCCGGTTAACTACAATGAGGCTCTCCGAGATAAAGATGCAGAGTCTTGGTGTAAAGCAATGATATCCGAGATGGGGTCAATGGACCACAATCAAGTCTGGGAGCTTGTGGACCTGCCAGAAGGGTTCAAGCCCATTGGATGTAAGTGGGTCTACAAACGTAAGAGAGGACCTGACGGGAAGGTGGAAACCTTTAAAGCTAGGCTGGTGACGAAGGGGTATACTCAGAAAGAGGGAATCGATTATGAGGAAACCTTTTCCCCGGTAGCCATACTTAAGTCGATCCGGATCCTCTTGGCCATAGCTGCTCATTTAGACTATGAGATTTGGCAGATGGATGTTAAGACAGCTTTCCTAAATGGAAGTCTTGAGGAAACCATCTTTATGCAGCAACCAGAGGGATTCATTGAAAAAGGCCAAGAGCATAAGGTTTGCAGGCTTAAGAGGTCCATTTACGGACTTAAGTAGGCATCCAGATCTTGGAACATCTGGTTTGATGAGGTAATCCAGTCCTTCGGATTTACTCAGTGTCCAGATGAGCAATGTGTGTATTGCAGACGTGATGGAAACTCAATGGTATTTCTTGTGCTATACGTAGATGACATTCTATTGATTGGCAACAATAAGAAAGTGTTATCAGACGTAAAGGCATGGTTGTCCAAGTAGTTTGATATGAAGGACTTAGGGGAAGCGGGACATATCCTTGGGATCAAGATAATTTGAGATCGTAGGAAACGTTCATTAATGCTCTCCCAAGCATCGTACATAGATACGATTCTGGCACGTTTTAACATGCAGAACTCCAAGAAAGGTTTTCTACCTTTCAGACATGGAGTGTATCTATCTAAGGAACAGTCCCCTAAGATTGTTGAGGGGATAGAGGCCATGATGACAGTTTCTTATGCTTTGGCAGTAGGAAGTCTCATGTATGCCATGTTGTGTACGAGACCTGATATTTGTTATGTCGTTGGCATGGTAAGCAGATATCAGAGTAACCCCAGGAAAGCTTATTGGGAGGCAGTAAAATGCATTCTCAAGTATTTGCGCAGAACGAGGGACCAAGTTATGGTTTATCAGGCGCCTGAGCTGGTACCCCGAGGTTACACAGATTCAGATTTCCAAGGCGACAGGGACAAGAGCAAGTCTACCTCAGGGTATGTGTTTACTCTGGGAGGTGGAGCCATAATTTGGCGGAGTGTCAAGCAGAAATGCGTGGCGGACTCTACTACGGAGACTGAGTACGTTGTTGCATCAGAGGCAGCGAAAGAAGCAGTATGGCTCAAGAACCTCCTAGTGGACTTAGATGTGATTCCTAGTTTGTAAAAGTCTATCACGGTTTATTGTGATAACAAGGGTGCAGTAGCAAACTCGAAGGAACTACTAGCCCACAAGGTGAGTAAACATATACAGCGTAAGTGCCACCTGATATGAGACATCATAAAGAGGGAAGGCGTGGTAGTGGCTAAGATAGTATTAGAGGATAATCTTGCAGATCCGTTCACGAAAACATTGACTTCAAAAGTCTTTGAGGCTCACGTGGAGGGCATGGGAATCAGATACTTAGGAGAGCCATGATAGTTTTTCTAGATATATAGCAGCAGAATGTATAGGAGTTGTATGTAGTTGTATACTTAAAGCACAGCTTAAGTATTAGTGGGAGATTGTTGGAGTTGAATACATAAGCTATGCTTGTATTATACTTTTTCCAGTAATATATCGATTTATGTTTTGGTTATATCTTGTTGTGCATTAATTGTCCATTTATATTATATAGTTAGATGATGAGGTGTCTTGTGTGACACAGTAAATCTCATCATTGGTTGAAAGACATAATACATAAATGAGGTTCGTAACCGAGATGACTTTGGACAAACTGTCGGTTTAGGTTATTACGTGATTCGGATAATTGGTTTGTCTAAACTAATTGAATCATATAGATATGTCCAGGGCATATTAAACTTTACCATTAAGAATGATTTGTCTTGTACTGATTTAATAGACAAATCGTTCTTGGTATTCTATCTCTTAATCCCTAGACTTGAGCGGGCATGAGGATTAGACATAGTGTACTTTGATCTGCCAAAGTGTGAGGTCAATTGTGGCCAATAGTCTCGGTAGGTTGGGTGCGCGTGTTTAGTTACTTAGTGTGCTGCTGCTTATCGAAAGGAAACCATGTACCGGTGTGCCTGGGGTGATGGTGCTCCCGAGATGAGCTCGTAAATTTTATTATACTAAACCCGGCCGGTGGACTTATGTTTGGTATAGTAAAAAGGTCGAGTGGTACTAGTCTCGGAATTAAAGAGGTTAATTAATTAATTTATCAGTAAATTAATATATTAACGAGCACTATATCTTTGATGTGGGGAGATTATGAATATAATTTAATTAAGTTGTTCCGGAAGCAATTATGGTGTAGGATGGTAGTGCCATAATTAATCCGTTAGTGGTACGATTAATTATGTATTGGGTTGTTGACAAAGGTAGATTTAATTAATTAAGTAATTAATTAATCATTGTGTCAGTTGGTTGTGAATCAAACCAGGAACTGGTTTGGAATAAGTGAATCCCTGTATCAGTTGGTTGTGAATCATCCCAGGAACTGGATTGGGATAAGTGAATCCCTGCGACAGTTGGATGTGTATCAGTCCAGGAACAGGATTGAAGGAAAACAGAAACCCAATAGGAAGACCAATCCTAAACCAACTTAGGGTCTCTCTTGTAAGTCTATATATAGACAAGGGATTAGCTATTCAAGACACACAATTCAATATATTCAGAATTCAAGAATCTAGAGAGAGAAAATCCTAGAGAGAGAAAATTTTCTCTCTCCAAGTTGGATTTTTCAAGCATAATTTGCGGCTGTTTTTTTATTCTTTTGGCCTATTTTCTGGCTTGTTTTATGCCAGCTGCGTGTAGCTTTCTCTTTCTCGGGGTGGTGCATTTACAGTACGTGTCAGGTGCAACGGTGCTAGAATTTTCTAGCGGGTGGATTGTGGTGATTAGCTGATCAATTGATTTCTAGTTCGTTGCCCACACAACATGAAGTCAAAATCTTGAGGCATACAAGAGAATCACCTGAGTGCACGCTTCAAAGGTACTTTTCTAAGATTCTGCTTTTAATTAGAAATTTTTGTTGCATGGTAAATCGAATAAGTGTGAACCCAGATCCTATGTGGCAATCTTTCATAATGCCAACATGCAAGTTTACCCACATCACTTATGAATTCATAATGAAGGCTATGGGAATATTAACCAACCCGTTCCCACCTAGATTTCTAAAATGAGGGTTTTTTCTCGATTTTAAAATGCATTTAACTAATCCTAAGTTATATGCAAAATAAAATCAACATGCTTTTAAATCATGCATCTAAAATATAGCACAAAAATTAAAACACATAATTGAAACTATAAATACGTGAAATAACAAAATACATAAAATAAAATTCCCCGACTATTATGGTTTTAATTGCTTCCATTTGCTGCCTTGTTCTCGTGCCCCGTCACGTCTTTCTGATGGACAAGAGTCTTGTAAAAAATAGATCTCAGAAAATACCTCGAAAAATGGGCATGCAAAAAGCCCGTGAAGGGCCGCGCTCACATGCAAGCTTGCACGCAGCCGCTGGGTCGCACGCACAACTGGACCATGAGCGTAGCCTTGGCTATATGCGGCAGCCATCGTGCGCATGTTGTACGCCGCGTTGTAGTATTGATTTGATGTCACGGCCAACGGCCACTATCAGCGACACGTCACCGGCACTACTGATGCTACACGCTTTCTCCAATCTTTGATCCGCTTCCACTCGTTATTTGGTCTTCTTGAAATTTGCCCAGATTTTCTTGGTTTTCTACACAATCCTTGGAATTACCCAAATAGTGATAAACCAAAAAACCTCACAAATTCAAGTTGCCCACAATAACATCTTCGCTATTACATATTTTCCTAAATACAATGCTAAATCTTTCTAGGGAAATAAAAATGACAATTACATAAAAAAAAGCCTACTAAAGATTTAATCTAATCCTACACGGCTTCCAACTCGTGGTTTTACTATTACAAACATTCATAAAAAAACAACCCAGACATGTCTCGGGGATTAATTAAAAACATACAAACACAACCATAATAGCCGGGATAACAAAACCACCTGCAAATAAAGCCATGTAACAAACCGAATAAAGCAAATCCAAAAACCAGGCTCTGATACCAATTGAAAGATTATTTGCCCTGGTCCGATAAAAAATTTACTTTCATGCATTGCATTCCAGAATCGAAACTCTTCACTCGACCTAAGCACTAGCGCAATTACTATTTCAATCCTTGCTTGAAACATCATTGCGCAGGATCTTAGTTTTACTTTATTTGATTTTTCACGCAAAAAAATAAATTCTTAATTAAAGTGAAAGTTTAAGAATTACCTTTTGAAGCGTGTCCTTAGGTAATTTTCTTGTATGATGCTTAGACTAGCTCGTACGTTGTGTGGGCGACGAACCAATTGATCAGAAAAAAAAAAAATAGAACATGAAAAACCAACCCGGATTGACCCAAGCAGCCGCCGCCTTGATGGTTCACGCGTCGCCGCCGCGCATCCTCTACACGCGGCGCCGCCAACCACAGGAGAGAAGCTGGAAAAAGCCGCCAGAGCTGCTGGTCGAAATTGCTGCCACCGCTCAAGCCTTCTCGACTGGCGGTGGAGAAGAGAAATAATTGTAGGGAAAGCTTTTCTTTTTTTTTTTTCTCTGTCTAGCTTTCTCTCTTAGTTTCTTGAATTATGAAACTATGAATTGTGTTCTTAATTGAAAAACCCTCTATGTCTATTTATAGAGCTACAAGGGAGACCCCAAGTTAATTTAGAATTGGTTTTCCTATTGGGTTTTGGTTTTAATTAGTTTCCAAATCCAATTAGGAACTAAATCTAATTAGATTCCAAATCCAAATAGATTTCCTAATTTCTTGAATTTTCTAATTCTAATTGAACTTTAAGACTTAATTAATTAATTAAATAATTTCACTTTGTTAATTTACTAATTAACCCTTAAGAATATTTTAATTAAATAATTAATTTTACTTTATCAATTAATCCGATACATAATTAATCGTACCTCTAACTGATTAATTATGGCACTACCATCCTACACCAGAATTGCTTCCGGAATAACTAAATTAATTATTCTTTAATCTCTCCACATCAAAGATATAGTGCTCGTTAATTTATTAGTTTACTGATAAATTAATTAATTAACTTCTTATAATCCGATATTAGTACCACTCGACCTTTTTACTATGCCGGACATATGTCCACCGACTGGATTTAGTATAATAAACATTTCAAGCTCATCTCGGGAGCACCATCAACCCGGACGCACTTAATCTACCGGGACTATTGGCCTCAAGTGACCTCACTCTTTGGTAGATTAAAGTACACTATGTCTAATCCTTATGCCTGCTCAAGTCTAGGGATTTAGAGATAGAATACTATGATCGAATAGTTTATTAAATCAGTATAAGACAATTCAATCCAAAATGGTCATGCTCAATATGCCCCGGGCATATCTATATAATTCAATTAGTTTAGATAAACCAATTTCAAAATCACATAACAACTTAAACTGATAGTGTGTCCAAAACTGTCTCAGTTACGAACCTCATTTATATATTTTGTCTTTTAACCAATAATGAAATATACTGTGTCACACCAAACACCTCATCATCTAATTACATAATATAAATGGACAACATATGTAAAACATAAAAAATAATTTAACTAAAACATTTCATTGATATATAAACTGAGAAATAGTTTTAATACAGGCAACGTTTTAGTATTCAAAACCAATATGAATTTCCTCAAGCCCGACGTACACATCATTAAAACTCTATACTCGAAAATTATAAATGAAATCCAGCACATCATCAGAAGTAATTACTGCTTGTCTCATAGTCTCGTCTACTTTAAAAAACGCTATAAGTGTAATTTTGTAAGAATTCATTGACACCCCAATTTCATTGCAAATGCTTTCTACCAAATCATTCCTTGACAATCTACGATTAACGACTAATGTATGATCCGCAGTCGGAGCGTTATCAATAGCATACGTAGATGTCCAATAGAAATTAAACATATACGGACCATTAAATGCCATTATACCTGTCAATCATAAAAATGTTATTATAACAATTTATTTTAGATTTTCTTAATCAAAATTTATTATCAATAAGATTTATAAACCACAATACATGAAACAACCAACAAGATTATAAACATACGTCAATCTTTCCATTACGATAATATCATTTTAATTGTAACTTCATGACCACTTACGACTAATCACAATTAAAATTGTAATTGAAATTTTCACACTACTAATTCATAAGTACTTATTAAAAGTCCACAAAATGTACACAAATCTTAGTCATAAGTTACTAGTGCGTATATTTCCTAATCACATTTGCTCAACCACATACACCACTACTCAAAACATCATCTAACAACATGAAAATCATATGAATAGTTAAATATCAACCATAAAACACTTAAAACGTGACTTACCTTAGTCTGATATCATATCATGACGTAGATCTTCGAAAAATAATGGCCAAAATCCAATATTTTCGGATGAATATTGTAGAAAATCTAGAGAGAAAGTGAGCTGCTTGAGAGAGAAAGTGAGAGGGAAGAATAAAAAGAATGAAAAAATATGTTAGGGTTTTGCTTTTTATAGTCCAAGTTAAATTCGGATTTACAAGAATTCGAATTTCACAAATCCAAATTTACTAAAATTCGAATGTTCTTTATCAGAATTTTTTAATATTGGATGATTAAAATCCGAATGTATTCAACCCTCAAAATTTTTTTCCGGTGAGACGTAATGTTTTTGAAGAGTTCGGATTTTAGTTATCCCATCTTAGTTATTTGGAGAAATCCGAATGTTTAAAATCTAAATTTAGTGAAATTCGGATTTCCATCATCCGAATTAACTAAAATTTGGATTTTCTTCATTCGAATTTATTAAAAATCGGATTATTGAAATCCGAATGTATTCAACCCTCTAAAAATTTTTTCGGCAAGACAGAATGTCAACAAAAAGTTCGGATTTTAATAATCCAATTTTATGTTTTTGGAAAAATTCAGATTTTTGAAATCCGAATTATGGAAATTATTTTAAAAAATTAAAAATTTAATTCTATTCAAATTTTCAAAATTCGAGTTTTACTTTTTTTTTTAATTTCAAACTTTTATAATTTATTACGATTTTATATTACTATTATATTTATTCGGATTTTACAAATCCGATATTTAAATTTAATTAGAAGTTTGGATTTGTAAAATTCGAATGTCTTATTAATTAGAAGTTCGGATTTTACAAATCCGGGAACTCTCTTTTCTATCTACAACCCCCAAATACACATTTTTCAGTCCACACTTTCTAAATACGGATTTTTTGGATCTGCGCCCCCGGTGTTCGATTTATAGATTGTGCAAATAACAAAACCCTATAACTATTGGAGTACAATTCCTATACTTTAGTACTAGTACATTCCTTCGCCCCCGTCCCTAATTTTTAACCACCATTCAGTCGCAACCTTAACGCGTGATATCACGCCTGTTTTCTTTCTTCCAAAATTCAAGGGCTTCTTCCCTCCCCTCTCTCCTCGCCATTGCTGCCTCCTCCCTCCATAACTCTCATCTCCCCCTCCCGCCGCCTCCCTCCCTCCCTCCGTCTCTCTCTTCGCCCGATCCCTATTCCCCCTCCCTTGGCGTTTCCTGCAACCCCTTGTTGTTGTTGTTTTTTCGGACGGTAGAAGTACACACTTGGTGTGTGAAAATTCGGCACCACAAGGTCAACCTTCGAGTTCCACAGGCTTTCCCTGGATTGTCATCAAAGCGTTCCATTAAAGTGTTTTTGCGCCTTCCCTTTTTGTTGGGGTTGAATTGAGCTGTAAAAATGGAGTCTTCCGATGGAAGATGGAGATTGAATAGCAGAGGACGGTGGTTGTTAAGGCTTCTTCGAACTGGACTGATTCTAAATCACCCTATGACACCCTACCCTTGGTAATTTTTTCTATTTACGATTGTTGATTGTCGTGGGTTTTGTTCTTAATAGTCAAAAGCTCCTCGTTTTAGCTTAATAACGTTAGTCTGTTGGGAGAAATGAAGGTGAATAATTAGCTCATAATGGAAACTAATAGATATAATATATGTGTAGTAGGCCCAATCCCATTAGGGAGGATTAGCTCTCTCTATATATACATTACTTGTACAATGTATAACTTGAATCATTGAATCATGATTCCATTCTCTTGAGCAACTCATATATTTCTCTATCAGAAACGAAGGGCAACATATTTCTAAACTGTCATTTGTTTGAACAAAGATGAAGTGTATTGTTTTCTTTGTTCTTCTCGTGCTTTACTTGTCTTCCTTTGTAGTGTTTCAAAAGTGACCAGTGGATTCATATTGTGGCAAAAGAATTATATACTAGGATCCGTGAGAGTGGTGTGGAAATTAGTTTATAAGTAACCATGTCATTTGGTTAATGGGAAAGGCTAAGAAATGGTGGGCTGCTTGGAAAATTATGAAGAATTGTTGGATAGAGGCCAAGGCCAAATAACATGTCACATGAACCGATAGTTTCTCATTTCAATATACTACTCCGTGCAGCTAGAAGAAGGGGGAGTTGGAGACGGGGGCGTGAGGTTGCTGAACAAATTGGAAGAGAAGGACTGATATAAACTCATGTAATGTTTTTTATTTTTTTTTCGAGTTTATTAATCTTTTGTTTTTTTAATATAAATTCCCATTTAGTTTATATAAACTCTCATCTCTTAGTGATATAAAATCTGAGAAACTCTATCTAATTTTTTTTGTTTAGATTTATTTTTTGATATAAATTCTGTTATACATTATATAATTTGATATTTTGTTTGATATAAACTCTATTGAATCTCATATAAACTCTTTATTGATATACTTTTCATGATATAAATTCATGTTTTACTTGATATAAACTTGTGTTTTGAATGATATAATCAAATGTTTACTCTTTATATATATACATATACATATAAAATTTCATGAAATCATTGTACACATGATATAACCCCTTGTTATATTGATATAAACACATACTCTACATGATATAAACTCATATTCTACTTGATATAAACTCTTGTTTTCAATGAAATAATCAAATATTTACTTTATATATACATATACATATAAAAATTCACGAAATCATGATATAAACTCATGTTTTGGCTGATATAATCAAATATTTACTTTATATATGTAAAAAACTTCAAAAAAAATCATGAAATTAAAATTTTGATATAATCTCATATTTTAACTTAATTAAATAATTTTAAAATTTTAATTAAAAATTTCTTTATTTACAAAAAATTTTTAAAAATTTAAATAAAATTAAAAAATAAATAAAATTTATTTTCAAACTAAAAATTGAAAAATAAAAATTGAAGGCAAAAAAAAAAATAGTGATGATTAATTCAAAAATAATAAAATTAAAAGGAAAAAAAAAAACACACATATGGAAAGAGCCAAAGCAACTGAATTCAAAAGCAGTAGGCGTGTAGCAAAAACAATAATAATGCAAAGTGACTTGCTATTTGTATCATGAAATTGCTATTTGTATCATAAAAAAAATTATGAACTAAATTCTTGATAAATTGGCAGATTTTATGTAAAAAGGGGGCCAAATTGCGTTTTTCCTCTCCCAAAACACCATGAAAAAACGTTTTGGACATACAAAATTTATGCCAAATTGCGTTTTGATGGGTTGAAAACGCAAATTTGTAGCGTTTTTGACCCTCCAAAACATCAAACTGGGAAGTTTCCACCATGGTTCGCTCGTTAAAATGCTGCGTTTTTAGTGAATCAAATCGTTAAAATGGTGCGTTTTAACCATGGTTCGCTCGTAAAAATGGTGTGTTTTTGACATGTACAGAAGTTCAAAAACGTTTACATACATTAATGTGAATTGGAGGAAAAATTTATACACAACAACTATCAAAAAAACAAATACGAACAAATTCTTACGTTAAAAACATTCGTTACATCATTCAGTTGACGTGGAAAGAATATTTAGAAGAATATTTAGCACGCGAATCATCACGATATGGTAAGTTTTTGAACTGTAAAGTTATATATTTTTTTTTTGAAAATTAATGTAGGGGAAACACGCTAAAATGACGTTTAGGAAGCGTAGAAACGCTGCAGTTTGACAATTTCGCCATGGTAGAAACGTCAGTTTGTAGCGTTTTTTACAGTTATTATATAAAAAGTGTTGTGTTTTGTACGTCTGTTATGTAAAAAGTGATGCGTTTTTGACATGCATTATATAAAAAGTGTTACGTTTTAGGTTGCTGGAAACTAAATCTTGGTGCGTTTTTGGCTGCTGGAAATGCATAATTGTAGCGTTTTTTGGCTGCATGAAACGCAAAATTGTTGCGTTTTTGATTGCACGAATCATAACTGTGTTGTTTTTTTTGTAGAGATAATTGTAAGAATTCTTTTTTTTATTTTTTTTGTTTTTTGGTTTTTGTAGGATAATTTTTACCATACTGCATACATACTGTTTCGTATGTAATTTTCATTGTGTTTTTGTATAATATAATAGTAAATGATGTTTTGTTTTAATTAATGTGTGTATTCACATACAGGATGACGATGATGAGTACGAGGAGGAGGAGGTGTATGAGGATGAAGAGGAGGTGGAGAATGAAGAGGAGGAGGACGATGAAGAGGAGGATGAAGATGACAATGAGGCGGATCATGCTCAAGGAGAGGCGGTGGAACTTGAACCTGGCGCAGATTTGAGTGGATATTTCAAGATTGACAGAGAGTTTCGCACTATTGGCAAGGCCTTGAAATATTGCCAGAAAATAGCTAAGAGGTTGAAATTCCTAATTACAAAGAGGGGAGGTAATCAAGGATTTGCGACGTACTACTTTTCTTGCAAGCGATGGAGAGATCCTGCCAAAGCCCCTCCCCAACCAGACAAAAGAATACAAGAAGGAGCAGCACTAATTGCCCCTTTAGGTTGACTTGTAAGAGAATTGATCTGGGACGTCACAAGGTTTATACAAATCCAGGAGCAGCGTCAACTCACAATCACACTGATATTACATTATTTGCGCATAATAGTAATTAAGTTGATTGATGTGTTGTATGCATGAATTGTTATTATAACTAAATGGTATTTACAGGTATAAGGCATCCATATGGTCACAGACAGTTGAGCCATTTTACAAAAGAGTCAAAGGCTGTTGCTGAATTTATGCTTCGGTCGAATGTAAAGCCAAAGTGTGTTTGGGAAGCTGTTAATAAACAGTTTCCCGATTCCCATGTACCAATCAAATCAGTGTACAATTTGAAAGGAGAGATGAAGACCGCCGGATTGGAAGGTAGGAATATTGGGCAGCAATTTATGCATTTGGCTGAGGAGAAGCAGTATTATGTCAAGATTCTCAAGGATGCGAACACTGATGAGATCACACATGTCTTCTTTACACATCCAACCTCAATTCAGATGTTCCACAGATGGTATTGGGTGGTGGGGATTGATTCTACCTACAAGACCAACAAGTACCAAATGCCTGTCGTCGAGATGGTAGGTATGACTCCTACAAATAATAATTTCAATATTGCATTTGCTATTGTTAGAAATGAGTCGAAGGAGTCATATGACTGGGTTATGAGGAACTTGGGATTTTTGCTGCCGGCTAGTTTGTCACCTAGTGTGATTGTGACAGATAGGGAGTTGGGTTTGTTACAACCAATTAAGGATCATTTTCCCGCTTCACATCACTTGTTATGTTTGTGGCATATTGGCCGTGATGTGAATGTGTGGTTGGAAAAAAATGTTGGGAGAAGAAACAAAAACTTAGTATGTGATATTCATGACAACTGGTGGAAGAAAATTATTAAGGCTCCGACAGTAGAGGAGTTTAACCGTTTATTGCAGAATTTCAAGGTTAAGTACACTCTCATTGAGCCGTTGGTTGTTGATTATCTTGAGACTACATGGCTCATTCACAAGGAGAAATTTGTTCGAGCTTGGATAAATCAATTTCTCCACTTTGGTAATACTTCCACTAATAGAGTAGAGGCTTCGTATGCTGCTATGAAAGATTGGCTTAATTCTTCCACCAATTCCCTTGACACTTTGTTCACAAAGATCGACTCTCATCTCAGCCACTTGTACCCTCACATCGGGTTAGTTTAATTATTTAATTGTTTAAGTTTTTTTCCATTATTAGTTCATATCATTCAATTTTGGTATACTACTATTTATTTCAAATGTTTTAATTAATTTTATTTTTAATTGAAATTATTATAGAGGCTATCTTGAGGCTTCCATCTCCACGACTCAAACAAGTATGCAGGGATTTCCATACTGTTATTTGAACAAGTACGTGTCACACCATTGTTTGAAGTTGGTTAGGAAAGAAGTTCGATGAAAGAATAAGTTGGCAGGCGCAGTACTCGAGCAATGTGGATGTGTGCCCAAGGTGACACGTGGGATTCCCTGTGCTTGTGACATATTCAAGGCACAATCATTGCCTGAATATCCCCTACTTCTACACGTGCATGAGTTTTGGAAAAGGTTGACCATTGTGCCATCACAGGAGGATGCAAATTACATTGATGAGGACATCAGGTGCATTTTTAAATTATGAACTTTAATATTATTCAATTTATTTGACATTTCATATTTTTTAAAAATAGTTTACATTTAATATATTTGTTTGTTAAGGTATTTCAATGAGGAAGTCGTCCCTACAGTATCTACCAGTCCGTCTTTTTTGGCCCGTCTGTTGAATAGGGCGTACATAGAGCAGATGTACCCTGACATGGCCAGTGTTGGAGAGCCAGATACCTCGGGACCCCAAAGGGGGCGACCACCAAGTAGATTACATCATTCTGTAATACGCGAGTGGAGTTCACGAGAAAGAGCGGCACGTGGCCAACGTGGCAGGTGTCGTTCAGGTTCATCCGGCCGCTCGACAGGTCGATCACACCGCATTCATACAGGTTTTGATGGTGGTTCTCCATTAAGGACAGGTAAATAAGTCCTTTTAAATTTTTGAATAAAATAAATTATGAAATTGCTGAATTTTTTTAATAAATTTTTTACGTATATATACAGTATGCAGTTATGTTTATTGAATGAAACATAATTACTTGACAGGTTCTAGTGGAGACATTCAGTGTGTGCCAGCATTTTTCCAGCCTTACTGTACAGGCTGGTCAGATGTAAATGGGGATGGCCATTGTAGTTTCTGAGTAATTTCTACTTATCGTTTTGGCCACGAGAAATATTGGAGACTAGCTCGCAGGTCATTGAGTGGGGAGATTATGAGCCACATGGACAGGTATAGGGGAGTATTCCAATCGTTGGAGTTGAGTCCCCCTGATGGTAATCACGTGACTATAGTACTTAGGCGAATAAATTTTGAAGGCACAGATTGTGGTGAGCAGCATTGGATGGCTACACCTACGGATTTGTTCCCTCTTGCCACTTATGCGAATGCACTGGTAATACATTTAAGCCGTACTCATTCAGATGGAAATTATTCTGTATTACATTTGTATTCCGCCACTGGCGACACACAGCCTGAAAGGGTTATAGCGCTTGCCCATGTAAATGGGAACCATTACGTACGTGTCGATGTGGTCGATGAGTGTCCTATCCCGCCGTTGAGCTTTGTTTGGCCACATCAGCGTCATGCTAAAAGTGTAGGTGATTGGCCACAAAATTTGGCAGCTAGATTTAATGGTTGGAATGCACTATGTGATGGCTAGGATGTATATTGTATCGAGCAATATGTTGTATTACTATTATTCTTATTGTAATATTTTGTAAATTCCAACGTGTTGTCTTTCATTGTTTGTTTGCTTGGTGTCAACGCAATTTGTGTTACTCTTTAGGTACCTGGAATGTTTGATGAAATATACGTATAAAATACAACATATGTATGAAAAAGACAATAAAATAAAATATAATCATCACATAAATAATAATAATATTTGAGCATTTATACAATGATAATAACTAATACAATACAAAATCATATCGATCGGTCGAACTCATCCTCTAGATCTGCAGTGGCGGGTGTGAATTCATCGTACAGATCTGGAACACTCTCCCGCACTACATCTAATAATGCATGATGTAGCTGACCAAATCGACCCATCCACTACAAATATACAAACAATATATTAGATTCAAATAAAATGAATTTAATTTAATAAATAAAATAATTTGCAAATATACATTAATACTTACAAACTCTGAGGCGGCGCGACGTGGAAGAGGGGGCTCTATAACAGCCTGGGGATCGATGGGAAGTACTCGCGGACATGATCGGGGACGAAACCACTCCAAATAACCGTCGACAGCAGCACTCCGAGCAACAGCTCCACCGGTACACTGTCGGCCAGCGAGGGAAATACCCATGGATGACGTGCCAAACTCCTCCCATGTAGACTCGGCATACTCAACGGCATGTCGTACCACATATGGTCTCCCTGTGTAGCCGCGGTAAGTATCCCGGCCCGGACGGATGAAGCGAGCTGGAATCCACTGGACATAACCAAGCTGGCGGAGGCATCAGTCTAGCATGCAAGGCTCGATGTGATCCCTGTATGCAACAAGTCCTCGGTACAGGGTCCTCGGCGTCCGTGAAATGGCGTCTCGTCCGTATGGCATCCATGTGATCTTTGAAAAGTATTTAAAAATCTTAAATAATAAAATATATGAAAATATATTAAACCAAAATATAATTGTTAAAATTTCTAAATATTTACTAACCATGTCGGCTGTCATCTCGTCCAGCGCAAGTCGTATGGCGGCTAAGCGCTGCTATGTGCCCCGGTGGCTGTCGATGGCCCACCTCAATGCACGTGCCTGTGTGCCATGCAAAGGAAAGGGCATAGGATGGGGTCTAAAATTGGGAAAGTGCTCGTAGATCCATGACTGTAATAGAGTCATGCATCGAGCGAAGCTCTGCGTCCCGTGACGACTCGCGCACCCTAGATGGTGGTACAGGAATGCAAGTGTCGCTGTACCCTATGCCTCCTGGCCAATCTGGTCCAGCCCCTTCCTAACCTGTACCACAGGGGCTGGCATAAACTTATTGGAACTTTTGTCTGTAAACAGACAAGTCCCAATAAGGCTCCATACTAAAACGGCCACATCCGAATCATCCCTGGCCCGCTGCATACACCGCTCGATCACCCGCTGAGTAGAAAATCTGCCATTCCTATACAGATCCCCGTCTATACGTTCTTCAGGAGGAATCTCTAGCAAACCTCTCGACCATGACAGTATAGTAGACGACGGTGTAACCTCGGTGATAAGTCGACCATCGACTGGAATCCTCAAAATCTCCCACACATCGTGTAGGAGGATGGTTATCTCTTCGAAGGGGAGGTGGAATGAGTTCGTATCCGGTTGCCACCTCTCCAAAAACGTATTGTTGAGAGGCTCATCAATGCTCCGGTGCATAATGCGGGGTAGGTGTCCAAGTCCTGTCCCGCTCAAAATCTGCTCACCCTCAACCGTCATGGATGCGATCCACCTCTCAAACATGTCGTACATACTACCTCTATTGTGGCATCTAAGGTGGTATCTAGTAGGCACCCCTCCTGCCAATATCTAGATACCACATGCCCTAAAAAGCTAGGTATAAGGCTATCATCTATAGGGCCCCCCTCAATGGGCCCTGTAACTATCCAACTCCGATCCTGCCTCACGCACTTCCTAGGGTGAACTGTATGGACAAATATATATATATATAAATATGTAAATTAAATGTATAAAATAAATAAACAACGTAATTAAATTAATGTAATTAAAAAACAAGTACAATAAGCAACTACATATGATAGGTGTTTTTCAACGTGTTCAGAAAGTTTTTTTTTTTTAAACATGGTGATAGGTGGTTTTTACGTCATGTTAGTTTATGCAATTTGTAATCTAAATCAACTAAAATAATTAAATAAAAACACAAATAACTCAAGCAAATACATATACAAATTAAAATAATTACTGAACTACATAAAAAACACACAATTAAGTCAAGCAATAAACAATTCTAATTTTATCAACAATTAAATTAAATCAATTACTTATTATAAATACTAATACATATAAATTAAAACGCGTACCTGAATCAGGATCCACCTCCTCGAACTGGCCGTCGTCCGGATTCCTATACCGGACGGTCCTCTCAGCATGTGGGTGAGAAGGGTCACCTCCGTAGGTATCCCTCTCACCCTAATCCTCCAGTGGCCATCCACTCCCACTAGCCTCCTCCTACCGTGACTGCTCATGCGGATGCTCATCCTCCTCCTGATGCCCAATATGCTCATCCTCACTCTCATCAGTGTCATCGGGATCAGTAGTATCGTAATACCCATCCGTCAACTGAAATGAGGAGTCAGCGTCACCTCCAACTACTCTACCGCCTCCCCGTCTACCACCTCCTCTTCCACCACCTCCCCGTCCTCCCTCAGAAATAACAATCCCACCTCCACCACGACCCCTACCCATCTCTCTACCTCCTCCCCTCATCACAGGTACCTTCTGCCTTCTAGCAGAAGCTGTGAGACGCTGCCTATCCACTTGTGACTTTAACTTAGCGCCACCCTAAATAAATAAATAAATAAATAAATAAATCGAAGCAATTATATTGTAAAATTCAATTATGGAATTTAAATCAAATTATGGATAGGGTCGTGGTGGATAATCAAAACGCCTTCGGCCGGCTTTTTGAGTCATTTTGAGTACCTCAAAACGCCATCCCTTCTCTCTCTCTCTCTCTTCCCCCCACCCATTTCTCTCTTTCCCCCCCCCCCCCGCTACACCACCCATTTCTCTCTCTCTCTCTCTCTCTCTCTCTCTCTTCCCCTCACCCATTTCTCTTCTCGCGACACCACCTCCTCGTCGGTTCTTCACGGCCGTCCCTATTCCGGCAACCTGGCGACCATTCTCGGCCGTCCTAACCCATGAAAATGTTCCCCACACTCCATAGAACAAAACCATGTCTTCGTTTCTCTATTTCGTGTCCGTTTTCTCTCTCCGCGAATCTCCTTTTCCCGCCGACCGTTCGCCACCGATTCATCCCTTTTCGGCCAAGATTTGGGTTGGTTCTCACCACTAAAAGATCCCCCATGGTCCCTAGAACAAAACCCCTCCATTATATTTGCATTTTGGAAGAGTTGGAGTGAGGTTGGTTTTTGGAAACCCTAGACCGCCACTTTCCCACCTCGAACCGCCATTCTCCGGTATCTTCTTGGGCTACCGACACCTTGCATGGACTCCTCTCCTTCAGAGCTTCAAAAGCCACCCAGAATCTTTGCATTTTGGTGATGGAAGAAGAAGCGGCGGTGGAGGGAGAAGATTTCGTTGGCGGTGGTGGGACTGCAGAGGCCATGGTGGCAATGAAGGGGCTGGAGTGAATGGGGTGCAAGAAGGAACTTAGCAATAGGTTAGTGGGCTTATGTAAACTTGAAACGATAGCTTATGTAAACTCGAATGTGTACTTATGTAAACTCGTTATGTAAACTGAGGGTTCTGAACTACTTATGTAAACTGAGGTTCTGAACTACTTATGTAAACTGAGGGTGCTGAACTACTTATGTAAACTGAGGGTTCTGAACTATTTATGTAAACTGAGGGTTCTGAACTACTTATATAAACTGGGGGTTCTGAGCTATTTATGTAAACTGAGGGTTCTGAGGTACTTATGTAAACTGAGGGCTCTGAACTACTTATGTAAAATGAGGGTTATGAACTACTTATGTAAACTAAGGTTCTGAACTACTTATGTAAACTGAGGGAGCTGAACTACTTATGTAAACTGAGGGTTCTGAGCTACTTATGTAAACTGAGGGTTCTGAGCTACTTATGTAAACTAAGGGTTCTTAACTACTTATGTAAACTGAGGTTCTGAACTACTTATGTAAACTGAGGGTGCTGAACTACTTATGTAAACTGAGGGTTCTGAACTATTTATGTAAACTGAGGGTTCTGAACTACTTATATAAACTGGGGGTTCTGAGCTATTTATGTAAACTGAGGGTTCTGAGGTACTTATGTAAACTGAGGGCTCTGAACTACTTATGTAAAATGAGGGTTATGAACTACTTATGTAAACTGAGGTTCTGAACTACTTATGTAAACTGAGGGAGCTGAACTACTTATGTAAACTGAGGGTTCTGAGCTACTTATGTAAACTGAGGGTTCTGAGCTACTTATGTAAACTAAGGGTTCTTAACTACTTATGTAAACTGAGGTTCTGAACTACTTATGTAAACTGAGGGTGCTGAACTACTTATGTAAACTGAGGGTTCTGAACTACTTATGTAAACTGAGGGTGCTGAACTACTTATGTAAACTGAGGGGGTTGAACTACTTATGTAAACTGAGGGTTCTGAACTACTTATGTAAACTGAGGGTGCTGAACTATTTATGTAAACTGAGGAATAAAGCTTGGTAGTAATAGTAGTGTAGCAGTAAACCAGCTAGGAGTAAACCGTCTGGTTTACTCCTAGTCGTAGGATATAAGAACTGTAAAAACAGGTGCTCGTAGGTTAGTTAGTTGCTGTACTAGAAATCAACAATTGTGGTGGAAGCCCACTAAAATTAAAAATAATATAAAAATTAGTATGTGTACAATTGAATTGTATTTCTATAGTTGTACTATATAAATTTCGATTTGAATAGGTATCAAATATAAACCACTTGACAAACTCTTGTGGTGCCCATTCTCAAATAACCTAACCTTTTACAGATTAACTCTTTTTATTAATCAAGTATATATTAAAAAGTCATATTACATAGAAATTATTGTAGACCAAACATAAAAGTTATAAGGTGAGTTAAGAATTATGTGATAGTACTATAATCTCATTTTTACGTGGTAGAATACGTTATGTTTTTCAAGATAGTATCTTAAATATACTAAAGCATGTTAAATTCTTGAGCAATGAAGTCCCCAACTTGATGACGTGGATTTTAGACAAATTTCTTCAATTAATTAATTTTGAAATTTTTTTTCAATTCTTCAATTTTACTTATATTATATTTACTAATAGTATCCTTAAACATTAAGAATTTCTTCATTAGTTAAACTTTTTTTTCAATTAAACTCTAAATTCTTTATATTACTTACATATATAATCTGTCAATACAGTAGCATTTACTCCACTCGATACTTTCTTATTGATTTGTTTTTCTCTTATGGAGAACAATTATCACCAAAAACAACAAATATCTCCTTTATGAACAAGGGTTGAATCTTCTTTAACAATGAAGATCACTAAATCTTATTTTGCACGCAACTCCTTGGTAATCTTACAATTTTATTTCCTCTGGCTTATAATTTATTTTATTGATAATGTTATATTTATTTGATCTGTTTTTTTCTTTATATTTTTCAGATTATTCCAACAGAAATCTTGCTTTGCACACCACTCATTGGTAATCTTACAATTTTATTTCTTCTGGTTTATAATTTTATTTTATTGATAATTTTGTATTTATTTTGATTTTTTTTCTTTATATCTTTCAGATTATTCCAACCAAAATCTTGGTTTGCACACCACTCATTGGTAAGTTTACAATGTTATTTCCTCTGGTTTATAATTTTTTTATTGATAATTTTGTATTTATTTTTATCTTTTTTTTCTTTATATCTTTCAGATTATTCCAACCCAATTTGCAACTATCAATGGTTTGGATATATAAACATAATATATATTCAATTAAATTTTAAAATTTATTATAATTTAAACAATAATATTGATTATTATCTAATGTATTATTCCAAAGAATTTTTTAATTAAATTTGAAGTGATTAACATTATTAACTAATAAGAATTATTATCCAATTAAATAAGCAGTATTATCCAATTTTAATAATAATAATAATAATCATTTTTTAAAGCATATTATATATCCAATTAAAAATGTGGCATTTATTATAATATGAAAAAACAATAATCATTATTATATATTGTCTCATTCAATATCACCTTTAATTCAATTTTAAATTGTTTCACATTATTAAAAAATATACATAATACATATGAAATTAAAATTTCAAAATTATTATAACTTTGAACAAAAATAATAATAATTATCTAATTTAATGTATTTATCTATAATAATAAAATAACACACTTTTAATCAATATATCAATTTAAACTATGTACACCAATATGTATATCTTAAACATCATCATCTCATCTCATTGAAGCCATATTATTATATGAAGTCATTGAAGGAATTTAAAGAATTTAAATTATGAAAGGAATTATATTCATATTACTCCCCTACGATTTTAATTGGATAATAATAATAAAAAAATATTTTTATTCTCTTATTTAGAAATGTTCTAATTTGAGATATTGGCCCAACCTTTAAACATTAAAAGGAGATTAGACTTACCTCCTTTTAATGTATTGGCCCAACCTTTAAACATTAAAAGGAGATTAGACTTACCTCCTTTTAATGTTTCCCTGAGGCTCATTTTCTTGAAATCCACAATGTTATTTATTTTTATCAACCTTTTAATAATAATAATTTAAACAATATAAATTTCATAATCTTAAATTTTAATAAAATTTATCTAACTTAATATTACCATTATCTTAATACTAATTTTTTATAACTTTATATATATCCAACAATTAATTCTAAATTAATTTATCTCTCACATATTTTTTAGTTTTTTGAAATATCTTCCACATATTTGAATTTGTATCAAATTGCATTTCCATTTATTCCAACCAAATTAAAATCTCGATGTTATATTTATTTGGAAATTGTATTTTCTATATACTGGACTATTTTGAATATTTGATCCCATCTTGGAGGTACCCCATTTTGAAAATTATCGATAGTGATATAGAATATGATCGATTATGTGATCTATGTTTATGAAATGTAAGTTTTGGATTATTGTTATCATTAATTTTGTCTTTTAGTTTTTTTCTTTTTTTGAAAAAATTCTTATTGTGAATTTTTTTCCTTACAATTAGATTTTGTGATTTACATCTAACTGAATATTTTACAGGTATAAAATATCAATATTTGAATTTTCATTTTTCCTTATTTAGAATCGCAGTTTTATTTTTCTTAACACATTAATTTGCTTAATTACTCAATAAAATATCATTTAAAATTAAAGTTTATTTGTTTACAATAGCAACAATTACTCAAGATATATTAACAAATTAAAAAATATATATTCTTAAATATACTAAAACAGAAGAAATTTTTGAGCAACCAGCCCCTCTACCTCAGCAGAAATCTTGAGCAACCAGCCCCTTTGACTGAAACATGTCATTTAAACAGTTAACCTACGGTGACATGACAACTATTGTGAACAATTCACTTTTAATTCAATTCAATTCAATTACTAATAGTAACCATATCATCATTAATTATCATCAATTTAAATTCTAAAATATAATTTTATCCTTTTCTTCATTTTTTTATTTATCTTTCTTCACCTCCCACCAATCAGTCATTCTCACACCAAACCACACAACCGAAATCATCAACCAAAATATATATTTCTCTCTTTTTTTAGAGAAATTTTTATGGCTTCAACAAGCAATCAACAACTTTCTCACATCTTTCATATCTTTCCCTCTTCTCACATACCAAAGGTATTTTCTTTAATTAATTTGCATTAATTATTTATTTTATATATTCATTATATTGAATGTGATGATAAATACTTATTATGAGGTTATTTTTTGAACAAAAATCTTGATGGCTTCCACAATCCTCTTTCATCTCCTTCGACTTTTCAAATACCAAGGTATATTAATCCATTATAGTGGTAATGACTTTGCATTAATTTTGTCTTTTGTCACCGATTATGATATGTGTTGTCCTTTGAATCTAAAATTGTTTATTGTTTTATTTTTTAACGATAGTAAAATTGAGTACACAGATCCGAAATCCTCAGTTTGTAATTCTTTTATTTTATATTTTGATTATGTTCATGGTGATGATAAAGACTAAATATGATGTATCTATAATTAGGATATCAAACGTGAGAAAATATTTTTAAATAACACAATTTAGTTAAACTTTAAATTATAATAAATATAATTATTGTGTAATATGAATTTAACTTTTGCATATATACAAATTATTTTAATAATGAGATTAGATGATAAGATTTGAAATATCTGAGTATATGAGATCTAAATTACAGAATGAGTTTGAAGAATATAGATAAAACCATCACATTCATTACCCATTATAACTTACTTGATATCCATCAACTAATTTCGTCGAATCTGAATGATATTACGTCCATCAACGCCTCTGAGTGATTTATTTTGAGTTGAATGTAAAAATAAGAAATTTGGGTTTTCAAACGCAATATGCAAAACAACTAATTAGAAAGATTAAAATATTATTTTGATGCTTATGTCATGATGAACTTCAATGTTGCATTGACAATAGATGAAAGGATCAGAATGATTGGCTTACCCAAATTTGACAGAAGATTCTTCACAGAGTTGTGCAGAGTAAATTTTTAGAAAGAATAAAATATAAGCTTTCCTTGAACGGCTGCTTTTGTTTAATTTTTTTCTACTTTTATTTTTACATAATCATTTTTTATTCTTACACAATTATGATTTTAATAATATGTTATTTGTTTGTGTAATTTCGGTATATATTTAATTTTATAAATAATAATATTATGAAAACATTTATACATGAAATAAAATAAGTATAACTCTTCCTCATTAGTTTTATAATTTTTATTTAGAATAATTTTTATGCTACATATTTGTATTAAATTATGATTAACATTATATCCATTATATAAAATGTTCTATTATAATAATATTCACAAAAAAATTATTTTAATAATCATTTTCTAAAAAATTTTATAAGAACGGTTTGTAAAATAATGACATTTATTTAAAATTTATATAAAATATTATACATTGAAATAAATAATACCATGATACAAATCGTTAAGTCGTTCTTATAATTTCCCGTGCGATGCACGGGTGCGAATACTAGTTATATTAACTAAAGCATGATATTCTAAATTCACTCCTGAAATACTTTTTTGAACAACAACCCCCTTACCTGATTACGTGTCATCATTTCATTAACCTTGATGACGTGTCATGTATTTAATAAAAATTCTTCGATTCACATTCTTCCATTCTTTAATCTATCAATCAACTCAATTTAACTTATCATTTACTAATAGTAACTTAATTAATAAATAAATCATCAATTATCAATTCAAACCATAATCTCTCTCTACATCTTGATTTTTAATATTCCACAACAAGCAATCAAGAACTCAATATTTGAATTTTCATTTTTCCTTATTTAGAATCGCAGTTTTATTTTTCTTAACACATTAATTTGCTTAATTACTCAATAAAATATTATTTAAAATTAAAGTTTATTTGTTTACAATAGCAACAATTACTCAAGATATATTAACAAATTAAAAAATATATATTCTTAAATATACTAAAACAGAAGAAATTTTTGAGCAACCAGCCCCTCTACCTCAGCAGAAATCTTGAGCAACCAGTCCCTTTGACTGATGACACATGTCATTTAAACAGTTAACCTACGGTGACATGACAACTATTGTGAACAATTCACTTTTAATTCAATTCAATTCAATTACTAATAGTAACCTTATCATCATTAATTATCATCAATTTAAATTCTAAAATATAATTTTATCCTTTTCTTCATTTTTTATTTATCTTTCTTCACCTCCCATCAATCAGTCATTCTCACACCAAACCACACAACCGAAATCATCAACCAAAATATATATTTCTCTCTTTTTTTAGAGAAATTTTTATGGTTTCAACAAGCAATCAACAACTTTCTCACATCTTTCATATCTTTCCCTCTTCTCACATACCAAAGGTATTTTCTTTAATTAATTTGCATTAATTATTTATTTTATATATTCATTATATTGAATGTGATGATAAATACTTATTATGAGGTTATTTTTTGAACAAAAATCTTGATGGCTTCCACAATCCTCTTTCATCTCCTTCGACTTTTCAAATACCAAGGTATATTAATCCATTATAGTGGTAATGACTTTGCATTAATTTTGTCTTTTGTCACCGATTATGATATGTGTTGTCCTTTGAATCTAAAATTATTTATTGTTTTATTTTTTAACGATAGTAAAATTGAGTACACAGATCCGAAATCCTCAGTTTGTAATTCTTTTATTTTATATTTTGATTATGTTCATGGTGATGATAAAGACTAAATATGATGTATCTATAATTAGGATATCAAACGTGAGAAAATATTTTTAAATAACACAATTTAGTTAAACTTTAAATTATAATAAATATAATTATTGTGTAATATGAATTTAACTTTTGCATATATACAAATTATTTTAATAATGAGATTAGATGATAAGATTTGAAATATCTGAGTATATGAGATCTAAATTACAGAATGAGTTTGAAGAATATAGATAAAACCATCACATTCATTACCCATTATAACTTACTTGATATCCATCAACTAATTTCGTCGAATCTGAATGATATTACGTCCATCAACGCCTCTGAGTGATTTATTTTGAGTTGAATGTAAAAATAAGAAATTTGGGTTTTCAAACGCAATATGCAAAGCAACTAATTAGAAAGATTAAAATATTATTTTGATGCTTATGTCATGATGAACTTCAATGTTGCATTGACAATAGATGAAAGGATCAGAATGATTGGCTTACCCAAATTTGACAGAAGATTCTTCACAGAGTTGTGCAGAGTAAATTTTTAGAAAGAATAAAATATAAGCTTTCCTTGAACGGCTGCTTTTGTTTAATTTTTTTCTACTTTTATTTTTACATAATCATTTTTTATTCTTACACAATTATGATTTTAATAATATGTTATTTGTTTGTGTAATTTCGGTATATATTTAATTTTATAAATAATAATATTATGAAAACATTTATACATGAAATAAAATAAGTATAACTCTTCCTCATTAGTTTTATAATTTTTATTTAGAATAATTTTTATGCTACATATTTGTATTAAATTATGATTAACATTATATCCATTATATAAAATGTTCTATTATAATAATATTCACAAAAAAATTATTTTTATAATCATTTTCTAAAAAATTTTATAAGAACGGTTTGTAAAATAATGACATTTATTTAAAATTTATATAAAATATTATATATTGAAATAAATAATACCATGATACAAATCGTTAAGTCGTTCTTATAACTTCCCGTGCGATGCACGGGTGCGAATACTAGTTATATTAACTAAAGCATGATATTCTAAATTCACTCCTGAAATACTTTTTTGAACAACAACCCCCTTACCTGATTACGTGTCATCACTTCATTAACCTTGATGACGTGTCAAGTATTTAATAAAAATTCTTCGATTCACATTCTTCCATTCTTTAATCTATCAATCAACTCAATTTAACTTATCATTTACTAATAGTAACTTAATTAATAAATAAATCATCTATTATCAATTCAAACCATAATCTCTCTCTACATCTTGATTTTTAATATTCCACAACAAGCAATCAATAACTCAACACACCATAATCTCTCTCTCTACATCTCTATATCTATTTTTTTTTTGTTTTGTGTGCAGAAATCTTTACCACTTCAATAAGCAATCAACAATTTTCTTGTCTCGTTCATATTTCCTGACATACCAAAGGTATTTCTTTTTATGTTATTTGCATTAATTATATTAATTTATATATTCCTCATATTCAATTTCATCATAAAAACTCATTTTGCAGAAATCTACTTGACTTCAACAATCAATCAACAAGCAAAAGGTAAATATTCCTCAACAAGCAATAAAAAACTCAACACACCGTAATCTCCCCCTTTCTCTCTACATCTCGATATCTTTTTTTTTTTTTTTTTGTGCTGAAATTTTCATCACTTAAATAAGCAATCAACAATTCTCTTGTCTCATCCATATTTCCTCATATACGAAAGATATTTTCTCTCATTCTTCATCTACCTCACTATTCTCACATACCAAATGTATTTACATTAATCCATTTGCATAATAATTCCTTAATTTGTGTTCTTTTTTTTTCTTCTAATGATCATAATCACTCAAGCCAATTGATATATATTTTTTTTTTGCAGGAATCTTGATATCTTCCACAACTAATTAACTAAATTCAATTTTTGTCTTTATACAATTATTATTCAATTGTATCTTAAAATTTTTATTTATTGTAATGTTAATATTTTTATTACCCAATTTCACGAAAATTTGTATTCAATTTATCATTTTTTGATAAAATCAATTCTTTGTAAATTTTGAAAATATGATTTTTCATTATTTTTAATCCTAATTTTAATGTTATCTTTTTATGCTGGTGAAAAAAAAAAGGGTTATCTTTTTATGTATATTTACAAACTACCCATGACATAATTACTCATTCAAAATTATCATGCCTATCAAATCAAATCATATCTACATAACCTTACTCAATTATCGTTTAATTATCTCTTAAATAATTCAATTGAATGAAAAATATATAATAAATATTTAAGCTAAGTTATACTTTATCGAAAATGAGAAAATATACTTTGGCTGTTAATATAGTGATTCGTACCTCACTATAGTAATTATTAAAATTTTAATTTTTTTAAATCCTCAAACAATAAAAAAATCATTCATAATTATCATTAAATTACTTAAAATTATCTATCCAATCCCTATACTTCAATCACTCCATCTTTAAATCAATCACTACATCTTTATATTTATCAATTAATAATATTTGTATTTATCAATAAATAAACCATCAATCTATATTTCAATATTAATTAAAACGTGTTTGGGTAGTTATTGTGTTTTCATCGATTAATCACTCCATCTACACATTTGAATTTGTATCGAATTACTGTTATCAATCATATTTCTATATCATCAATCTATATATTTGAATTTGTATCAAATTGCATTTCCATTTATTCAAACAAAATTAAAATGTCTATGGATATTATATATATATTTTTTGAAATGGCTATATTAATTAATTGTAAAGGTTTTCTTTGGCATAATACTTTTTTAAACGTATGTATTAATTAATTTATAATATATTAATATATATAAATTTATATAGTATAATCTAATATAATGTAATTATTAACATCTAACAATCCAAATACATTAATCTAATATATAAACGTATGTTTTTTTAAAGACATTTATTGAGACTGATTAATATATTTTAATCATGATTACAATTCTTATCAAATTATACTACTTCCCTTGTTTTTTTAAAAACAAATTCATTGAGATGGATTATTATATTTTAATAATGATTGCAATTCTTACCAAATTATATCGCTTCCTTTTTTTTTTTTTAACACAAAATATGGAATATTATATTTTAATCATGATTTCAATTCTTACCGTCATCACTTTTACCAACGCTACTTGTCCATAAATTATTCCATAACATCTTTGATACTAATTATTGTTTACTATATCTTTGATCAAAGATATAATTTCATAAGCAATGGGATTGTAATTGACTCATACTAAGCAGACGTGAGAAGTCTAAAGCCAAAATATATCTTTGTTTCATAAGCAGAGGAATATTATATTTTAATCATGATTTCAATTCTTACCGTCGTCACTTTTACCCGTGCTAATTCTCCATAAATTTTTACATAAAATCTTTCTACATCAATTCACCCCCAAAACTCATTTACGTATTATTGTAACATCTGCTGATGTACTTCATAGTTGGTATAGATATTATAGTTGTGACAGAAGGAGTAATTATGTTTCAACCAAAAATTTTGTAAACATTGAATTTCAAATCGTTGTTAATTTTCAAATTAAATAAATTTATACCATTTTTTTCTTATATTTGGAAGGATAGTGTTATATCACGTGACCCTTTTTGTTATTGAGCGCCTTTTTCAAAAAAAGTACTTTATTTTTATTTCTCGCCCCCTTAATATTTATCTTCCGCCCATCTTATTATTATCTAATTTTCCTTAATTAATTTATCAAAAAATTTATAAGTCCCTTTTGAATCTAGCAAAAAATTATAAAAATTATGATTTAAGTAACATAGATGAGCAGAACTATAAATAAATTTTTTAATGGGTTTTTATTTAATTGATTAAAGGTAGTTAAGTAATTTAATATATTATTATATTTTATATTTAAATATTATGTTGGTATCATTATATTAACTAAAGCATGATATCCTAAATTCACTCATGAGATACCTCATTGAACAACAGCCCCATTAACTGATGACTGATGACGTGTCATCACTTCATTAACATTGATGACGTGTCTAAGTATTGAATAAAAATTGTTTGATTCATATTATTCCATTCTACAATCTATCAATCAACTCAATTTAACTTATCATTTACTAATAGTAACTTAATTAATAATTAAATCATCAATTATCAATTCAAACTATAATCTCTCTCTCTACATGATTTTTCATATTCCTCAACAAGCAATCAAGAACTTAACACACCATAATCTCTCTCTACATCTCCATATCTTTTTTTTTTATTATTATTTTGTGTGCAGAAATCTTTACCACTTCAATAAACAATCAACAATTTACTTGTCTCATTCATATTTGATGACATACTAAAGGTATTTCTTTTTATGTTATTTGCATTAATTATGTTAATTTATATTTCTTCATATTCAATTCCATCATAAAAACTCATTTTGCATAAATCTACTTGACTTCAACAATCAATCAACAAGCAAAGGTAAATATTCCTCAACAAGCAATCAAGAACTCAACACACCATAATCTATCACTCTCTCTCTCTCTCTCTACATCTCGATATCTTTTTTTTTTATTTTGTGTGCAGAAATCTTCATCACTAGACTAAACAATCAATAATTCTCTTGTCTCATCAATATTTCCTCACATACGAAAGGTACTCTCTCTCATCCTTCATATACCTCACTATTCTCACAAACCAAAGGTATTAACATTAATCCATTTGCATAATAATTCCTTAATTATAACATGTTTTGTGTTCTTTTTTTCTTCTAATGATCATAATCACTCAAGCCAATTGATATTTTATTTTTTTTTTATTTTTTTTGCAGGAATGTTGATATCTTCCACAACTAATTAACTAAATTCAATTTTTGTCTTTATACAATTATTATTCCATTGTATCTTAAAATTTTTATTTATTGTAATGTTAATATTTTTATTATCCAATTTCACAAAAATCTGTATTCAATTTATCATTTTTTGATAAATTAATTCTTTTTAAAATTTTAAAATATGATTTGTCATTATTTTTAATCATAATTTTAAGGTTATCTTTTTATGCTGGTAAAAAAGAAAAGTTATATTTTTATGTTTATTTATAAACTACCCATGATTACTCATTCAAAATTGTCATGCCTATCAAATCAAATCATATCTACATAACCTTACTCAATTATCGTTTAATTATCTCTTAAATAATTTAATTGAATGAAAAATATATAATAATTGAAGTATAACTTAATTAAATAATTTAAGTTATAGTTTATGGAAAATGAGAAAATATACTTTAGCTGTTAATATAGTGAGTCGTAACTCACTACACTAATTATTAAAATTAAATTTTTTTATTTTTTAAAATCCTCAAACAATAAGAAATTATTCATAATTATCATTAAATTACTTAAAATCATCTGTCCAATCCCTATACTTCAATCACTCCAACTTTGAATCAATCACTACATCTTTATATTTATCAATCAATAATATTTGCATTTATCAATAACTAAATCATCAATCTATATTTTTATATTAATTAAAACACGTGTTTGGGTAGTGATTGCATTTTCATCGATTAATCACTCCATCTACATATTTGAATTTGTATCAAATCACTCTTATCAATCATATTTCTATATCATCAATCTATATATTTGAATTTGTATCAAATTGCGTTTCCATTTATTCAAACAAATTAAAATGTCTTTGAATATTATGTATATATATATATATATATATATATTTGAACTGCCTATATTAATTACTTGTAATGGTTTTCTTTGGCATAATGCTTTTTTAAACGTATGTATTAATTAATTTATAATATATAATATATATTAATATATATAAATTTATGTAGTATAAGCTAATATAATGTAATTATTACCATTAACATGTACAGCGCGTATATCCGGTTCATTGTGTACATATACCTATTACTATATATAGTAATTTTTTACATGACAGCTGTACACTTACTATATATAGTAAGTTTCGCCTATGCGCGCGGTTTTTTTTTTCCGCGCTGAGTGAACAACGTCTTCGCTGAGTCAACAACGTCTCAGAACAACTGCCGCAACGTCCGAAAAATAACTGTCGCAACGTCTACATTCAGGCATGTCTACAACGTCTCCTAACACTAGCACCACGTCCGAAACAACTAGCACCACGTCCAGAAATGTCTACATCATGCATGTGAATTTAAACTTATTTTTTCACAAATACAACTAGAACCACGTCAAAAACAAATAGCACTACGTCCAGAAACGTCCTCATCCATGCGTGTGAATTTAAACTATTTTTTTTTACAAAGACAGTCCACCAAGTCTCAGAATAACTAGAACCACGTAAAAAATAACTAGCACCACGTCCACAAGCGTCTACATCCAGGCATGTCCTCAACGTCTTCGCTGAGTCAACAACGTCTCAGAACAACTGTCACAACGTCTAAAAAACAACTATCGCAACGTCTACATCCTGGCATGTCCACAACGTCTACTAACACTGCCGCAACGTCTACCTACGTCCAAAAAACAACTGCCGCAACGTCAAAAAAATCTATATCCAGGCATGTGAATTTAAGTTGAATTTTTCACATAACACCTTCTACAACGTCTCATAACACGGCCGCAACATCCCCGCACGTCCAAAAAAAACTGTTGCAACGTCCAAAAACGGCTTAGCTGATTTTAGTAATGTAAAAAACAGATACCATTTAAGTAACTATTAGTAGGAAAAAACCAAAAAAAATTGTCAGGGACGAGACTCGAACCCTGGTTATTTTAGTCTCGTGACTTTCCAAAAAATTCAATTGCCATTAATCCACTTAAAGTTAGTTGATATTTAATTACACTTTTTTGTACATGTCATTTAAAGGATCACTATTGTCAATATTGAATTTCCCATCTCCCAATCCAGATCCTATGTGGCAGAATTCTTTCATCCATAAATTGTTCCATAACACCTTTGATACTAATTATTGTTTACTATATCTTTGATCAAAGATATAATTCCATAAGCAATGGTCATACTAAGCAGACGCGAGAAGTCTAAAGCCAAAATATATCTTTGTTTCATAAGTAGGGGAATATTATATTTTAATCATGATTTCAATTCTTATCGTGTCACTTTTACCAATGCTAATTGTCCATAAATTATTCCATAAAATCTTTCTACATCAATTCACCCACAAAACTCATTTACGTATTATTATAACATCTGCTGATGTATGTCATAGTTGGTACAGATATTATAGGTGTGACAGAAGGAGTAATTATGCTTCAACCAAAAATTTTGTAAACATTGAATTTCAAATCGTTATTAATTTTCAAATTAAATAAATTTATTCCATTTTTTTCTTCTATGTGGAAGGGTAGTGTTATATTTGTTATTGAACGCCTCATTTTTTTCAAAAAAAACTCTTCATTTTGTTAAGTAATGTCCCCTTAATTTTTATTTCTCACCCCCTTAGTATTTATCTTCCGTCCTCCTATTATTACCTAATTATCTTTAATTAATTTATCAAAAAATTTGTGAGTCCCTTTTTAATCTAGGACAAAATTATAAAAATTATGATTAAAGTAACATAGATGAGCAGAACTATAAATAAATTTTTTAATGGGTATTTTTTTAAAATTGATTAAAGGTATTTAGGTAATTTAATATATTATTATATTTTATATTTAAAATTATAGTTGGTATTTCTTAATTTGTCAGGGATAATTTGGGTATAGAAAGGACACGAAATAACAAAACAGGGGAGTGAAATAGGCCTCAACTATTTGGAATATATATAATTAGACTAGAAAAGGAAATGATATGATACCTACATCTCAGTGTCGATTAATGATTTCATAAATTATTTTATTTTCTAAGCTATTCAATATGATAATAATTCCTTCATTATCACATTTTTTGTTTCTAATGATGATAATCACTCAAGTCAATTGATATTTTATATTTTATATTTATTTTTTTGTTGCTGGAATCTTGATATCTCCTACAAAAATCAACTAAATTAAATTTTTTTCTTTATACAATTATTATTCCACTATATCTTAAAATTTTTATTTTATTGATTATAATATTAACATTTTTATTTTCCGTTTCACCATAATTTGCAGGCCGTGCGCACAGCCCACACGGGCGGCCCGTTTTTTCTCCAGTTTTCATTTTTTGAATTCAAGACTCTCTCCATCGAGTGACGTGACGGGACACGAGATCAAGGCAGAGGATGGAAGCAATTAAAACCATAATAGTCGGGAAATTTATTTTTCGTATATATTTCCCTTATTTATCGTTTTAATTTTATGCTTTATTTTTATGCTGTATATTAGATGCATGATTTAAAGCATGACTGGTTTTATGGTTGCACATAACTTAGGTTAGTTAATTGCATGTTAAAACTAGAAAAACCCTCAATTTGGAAATCTAAGTGGGAGCGGGTTGGTTTATATCCCCAAGGCCACTATTACGGGTTCATATGCGGTGTGGGTGGGCTTGCGTGTTGGCATTAGGGCCTTCCTCCATTCGGATGAGTCCAGCCCCGAGATCGCTAGACTATGAACTTCTGAGTAAGATGACAAGAGCGAGTTTAACTGGGAGAAATGCGACACCCTCTCCATCTGAGGCGCACTATCCCGAGGTAACAAACTCAGAAGGCATGAAATGACACACACTTAGTGTACGATCTGCAGTATTCCTCCCGCGAGGTTACGCTGCTTACTTGTACGGCTAAAAGCACCGACTATTAGATACATTGATCAAAAGATCGTTGGTCAGATAGTGTAGTTAATGAACTTAGTTCTTCTCAAACGAATGTGGGTTAGCGTAAAGGTCCACATTGCATGGCTTGCGAGAATCCCGGTGGATGAGATGTTGGTGGATTAAGATTATTGTTTTGAGGGAAGTCAATAATTATTTATAATTTTTTCAAAATTCTAGCATTTGTAACTGAAACATTGTTTGTTTATTTTCCAGTTTAAATCGATATGACATTCAATCCCTTAGCTGCTATCTTGAAAGACAACAAATTAACTGGAACAAATTATGTCGATTGGAATCGGAATTTGGACATAGTCCTGACGGCTGAGCAGTATAAGTTTGTGCTCATCGAAGCATGTTGAGAAGTGCCTGATGAGAACTCTACCCAAAAGGATAGGGATGCCTATGCCAGGTGGAGAAAAGCGGATGAGATGGCAGGGTGCTATATTTTGGCCTCTGTGTCAAATGTGCTGCAACATCAGCTTCATCCCATGGTCTCTGCCTTCGATATGATGGCACGCCTAAGGAAGATATTTGCGCATCAAGGCAGGACTGCCAGACAGTCAGCCATGAGGAAGTTAATGAACACCCAAATGGCTGAAGGCAGATCGGTGAGAGATCATGTTTTACACATGATAAGCAACATCAATGAAATAGAGGTGTTGGGAGGAGATATCGACCCGGAGAATCAGATAGATATTATCCTCCAAAGTCTACCCTCTTGTTTTGAGCAGTTTCGGGTCAACTACAATATGAACCAAATGGTTTATATGTTGCCCGAGCTCTTGACTGATTTGGTGGTGGCTGAAGGCATCTTCCACGAGAAGAAGCAAGCTTTGGTCTCAGTAAAGGGTTCGAGTTCTTCTTCTGGGCCGAAAGGCAAGAAGAACAAGAAGAACAAGAATGATAAGAAGAAACTTGCTACAAAGCCAGACATCGCGAAGAAAGGCAAGCCCAAGGGCAAGTGCTTTAAATGCGGTAAAGTAGGACACTGGAAAGTGGATTGTCCAAAGCTCAAAGGTACGATTGTTTCTGCCCTAATTACTGAGACATGTTTAGCGGTGATTCCCACAGATACTTGGTGTGTGGATTCAGGTGCCACTGACCATGTTTGTAATTCTTTGTAGGGGTTCCAAGTAACCCGGAAGCTTAGAGAGGGTGAACTAGATATCTACATGGGTGACACTACAAGAGTGTCAGTAGAAGCAGTAGGAGTAGTTAGGCTAAATTTTGAAAATTGTAGCTTAGAATTAGTAAATTGTCTTTTTGTACCGAGTTTTAGAAAGAACCTGATTTCGGTTTCTAAAATCTTGAAGAACAGTTATAAGTTCATTTTTTCTGATGACTCTGTACTTACTAGAAGAAATAGGAAACTTATTTGTTCTGGTTCATTGGTTGACGATTTATTCGTGGTTAAATCTAACTCCCCTGTTGCGCAAAACATAGAAATATATAGCTCAGTATCTAACATTAATAAGAGGAAGAAACCTTCTGAAATGAATCAAACCTATCTTTGGCATCTCAGGCTAGGTCATATAAACCTTAGTAGGATTTAGAGGTTGGTTAATGATGGACCTTTAGGTTCATTAGATATTGACAGTTATGCAACCTGCGAATCTTGCTTGGAAGGTAAGATGACCAAGAGACCTTTTAAGGCAAAGGTTATAGAGCTAAATAAGTATTAGAGTTGATTCTTTCTGACTTGTGTGGACCTATGACGGTCCAGGCACGAGGGGGATATGAGTATTTTGTGACTTTCACGAATGACTACTCTAGGTACAGATACATTTACCTAATGCACCACAAGTCCGAATGTTTTGGCAAGTTCAAAGAGTTTCGGGCAGATGTGGAGAAACATCATGGTAAGAGTATTAAGACACTACGTTCAGATCATGGTGGAAAGTACATGTCCCATAAATTTTGAGATTACCTCACTGAGGTAGGAATTCAGTCTCAGTTGTCTGCACCTGGCACGCCACAGCAGAATGGTGTAGCAGAAAGGAGGAATCAAACTTTTATGTCCATGATGAGCTATAGTGATTTGCCAAGTTCGTTCTAGGAATATGTCTTAGAAATGGCAATGTATATTTTTAATCTTGTACCATCTAAAATTGTGCCTTCAACCCCAGTAGAGTTGTGAAATGGGCGCAAGCTAAGTTTAAGACATCTCAGAATTTGGGGCTGCCCAGCACATGTGCGTAAGGCAGATACGGCTAAGCTAGATGCGAGAACAGAATTAATGTTGTTTGTAGGATATCCTAGGGGAACGAAAGGTGGTCTATTCTATATTCCTAAAGATCAGAAGGTGGTGGTAAGTACCAACGCTAGATTTTTAGAAGAGAACTATGTCTTAGACCACAAGCCCAAGAGTAAGATAGTACTAGAAGAGCTTAGACGACAAACTAATCCTGATGCACCAGCACAAGTAGATACACCACACACTTCACATGAGATCACAGATGATGCGCCTACAAAGGTGGTGCCTCATCATAGTGGGAGGGTTGTCAGACAGCCCGACAGGTTCATTGGCATGGGAGAGGCCTCAGACCTAGTCCGAGGTGCGCCTGAACCTGACCCGGTTAACTACAATAAGGCACTTCGAGATAAAGATGCAGAATCTTTGCGTAAGGCAATGATATCCAAGATGGAGTCAATGGACCACAATCAAGTCTGGGAGCTTGTGGACCTGCCTGATGGGTTTAAGCCCATTGGATGCAAGTGGGTCTACAAACGTAAGAGAGGACCTGACAAGAAGGTAGAAACATTTAAAGCTAGGCTGGTGGTGAAGGGGTATACTCAGAAAGATGGAATCAATTATGAGGAAACCTTCTTTCCGGTAGCCATGCTTAAGTCGATCCGAATTCTCTTGGCCATAGCTGCTCATATGGATTATGAGATTTGGTAGATGGATGTCAAGACAGCATTCCTAAACGGAAGTCTGGAGGAAACCATCTTTATGCAGCAACCAGAGGGATTCATTGAAAAAGGCCAAGAGCATAAGGTTTGCAGGCTTAAGAGGTCTATTTATGGACTTAAGCAGGTATCCAGATCTTGGAACATCCAGTTTGATGAGGTAATCTAGTCCTTCGGATTTACTCAGTGTCCGAATGAGCATTGTGTATATCGCAGACGTGATGGAAACTCAGTGGTGTTTCTTGTACTTTACGTAGATGACATTCTATTGATTGGCAACAAAAAGAAAGTGTTATCAGACGCAAAGGCATTGCTGTCCAAGCAATTTGATATGAAGGACTTAGGGGAAGCGGGACATATCCTTGGGATCAAGATTATTCGAGATCGTAGGAAACGTTCGTTAACGCTCTTCCAAGCTTCGTACATAGACATTATTCTGGCCCGTTTTAACATGCAGAACTCCAATAAAGGCTTTCTACCTTTCAGGCATGGAGTGTTTCTATCTAATGAACAGTCTCCTAAAACTGTTGAGGAAATAGAGACCATGAAGACAGTTCCATATGCTTCGGCAGTAGGAAGTCTCATGTATGCCATATTGTGTACAAAGCCTGATATCTGTTATGCCGGTGAGCAGATATCAGAGTAACCCCGGGAAAGCTCATTGGGAGGCAGTAAAATGCATTCTCAAGTATTTGCACAGAACAAGGGACCAAGTTCTGGTCTATCATACGCCTTAATTGGTACCCCGAGGTTACACAGATTCAGATTTCCAAGGCGACATGGACAAGAGCAAGTCTACCTCAGGGTATGTGTTTACTCTAGGAGGTTGAGCCATAGTTTGGCAAAAATGCGTGGCGGACTCTACCATGGAGGCTGAGTACGTTACAGCATTAGAGGCAGCGAAAGAAGCAGTATGGCTCAAGAACTTCCTAGTTGACTTAGATGTGATTCCTGGTTTGCAGAAGTCTATCACGGTTTATTGTGATAACAACGGTGCAGTAGCAAACTCGAAGGAACTAGGAGCCCACAAGGCGAGTAAACATATACAGCGCAAATACCACCTGATACGAGACATCGTGAAGAGGGAAGACGTGGTCGTGGCTAAGATAGTATCAGAGGATAACCTTGCAGATCCATTCACGAAAATATTGACTTCAAAAGTCTTTGAGGCTCACTTGCAGGGCATGGGGATCAGATACTTAGCAGAGCCATGATAGTTTTTCTAGATAGATAGCAGCTGATTTTATAGGGATTGTATGTAGTTGTATACTTAAAGCACAACTTAAGTATTAGTGAGAGATTGTTGGAGTAGAATACATAAGCTATGCTTGTATTGTACAGTTTCCCAGATTAATATATCGATTCGTGTTTCAGTCATATCTTGTTGTGCATTAATTGTCCATTTATATTATGTAAGTAGATGATGAGGTGTCTGGTGTGACACAGTAGATCTCATCCTTGGTTGAAAGACATAATATATAAATGAGGTTTGTAATCGAGACAGTTTTGGACAAACCGTCAGTTTAGGTTATTATGTGATTCAGATAATTAGTTTGTCTAAACTAATTGAATCATATAGATATGCCCGGGGCATATTGAACTTGACCTTTAGGAATGATTTGTCTTGTACTGATTTAATAGACAAATTGATCATTGTATTCTATCTCTTAATCCCTAGACTCGAGCGGGCATGAGGATTAGACATAGTGTACTTTGATCTGCCAATGGGTGAAGTCAAATGTGGCCAATAGTCTCGGTGGATTGGGTACGCGTGTTTAGTTACTTGGTATGCTGCTACTTGTCGAAAGGAAACCATGTACCGGTGAATCCGGGGTGATGGTGCGCTCGAGATGAGCTCGAAATGTTTATTATACTAGTCTCAGAATTAAAGAAATTAATTAATTAATTTATCAGTAAATTAATTTATAATTAACGAGCACTATATCTTTGATGTGGGGAGATTAATGAATATAATTTAATTAAGTTGTTCTGGAAGCAATTATGGTGTAGGATGGTAGTGCCAAAATTAAACCGTTAGTGGTACGGTTAATTTTGTAATGGGTTAATTGAATAGGTAGATTTAATTAATTAATTGGTTAATTATTTCTAAGGGTTAATTCAGTAATTAATAAAGTGGAATTATTTAATTAATTCCTAAGGGTTAATTAACTAATTAACAAAGTGGAATTATTTAATTAATTAATTAAGTCTTAAGTTTCAATTGGAATTAGGAAATCCTAGAGATTAGAAAATCTAGTAGAATGTGGTTTATCCTATCAGATTGGTTACCTAATTGGATTTGGAAACTAATTCATTACCTAAATCCATTAGGATGACTAATCCTAAACTAACTTGGGGTCTCTCTTGTAACTCTATAAATAGACAATGGATTAGCTATTCAAGACACACAATCAATTCACAAGTTTTCTAGAGAGATAAAATTCTAGAGAGAGAAAATCTTCTCTTTCCTAAACAAATTTTATTAAGCAAGTGGCGGCTGGATTTTCTATACCTTGGCCGAATTTTTGCTTTGGTTTTGCTAGCCCCGTGTGTTGCTTTTTCTCTCTCCGAGCAGTGCGCTTGCAATACGTGCTAGGTGCGGAGGTGCTGGATTTTTTTGGCAAGTGGATTGTGGTGAGTTGCTGATCAATTGGCTTCTGGATTGTTGCCCACACAACAAGAAGTCATAGTCTTGAGGCATACAAGTGAATCACCAGGTGCACGATTCAAAGGTAACTTTTTAAGGTTCCGCTTTTAAATTGAAAAATTTTGTTGCGTGGTAAATCGAGCAAGTGCAAACTCATATCCTAGGTGGCAGAATTCTTTCATCCATAAATTGTTCCATAACATCTTTGATACTAATTATTGTTTACTATATCTTTGATCAAAGATATAATTCCATAAGCAATGGGATTGTAATTGACTCATACTAAGCAGACTCGAGAAGTCTAAAACCAAAATATATCTTTGTTTCATAAGCAGGGAAATATTATATTTTAATCATGATTTCAATTCTTATCGTGTCACTTTTACCAATGCTAATTGTCCATAAATTATTCCATAAAATCTTTCTACATCAATTCACCCACAAAACTCATTTACGTATTATTATAACATCTGCTGATGTATGTCATAGTTGGTACATATATTATAGGTGTGACAGAAGGAGTAATTATGCTTCAACCAAAAATTTTGTAAACATTGAATTTCAAATCGTTATTAATTTTCAAATTAAATAAATTTATTCCATTTTTTTTCTTATATTTGGAAGGGTAGTGTTATATTGCGTGCCCATTTTTGTTATTGAACGCCTCATTTTTTTTTTTTCAAAAAACTCTTCATTTTGTTAAGTAGTGCCCCCTTAATTTTTATTTCTCACCCCCTTAGTATTTATCTTTCTCCCTCCTATTATTACCTAATTGTCTTTAATTAATTTATCAAAAAATTTATAAGTTCCTTTTTAATCTAGGAAAAAATTATAAAAATTATGATTAAAGTAACACAGATGAGCGGAACTATAAATAAATTTTTCAATGGGTATTTTTTTAAAATTGATTAAATGTATTTAGGTAATTTAATATATTATTATATTTTATATTTATATATTACATTTAAAATTATGGTTGGTATTTCTTAATTTGTCAGGGATAATTTGGGTATAAAATGGGCACGAAATAACAAAACAGGGGAGTGAAATAGGCCTCAACTATTTGGAATATATATAATTAGACTAGAAAAGGAAATGATATGATACTTACAGCTCAGTGTCGATTAATGATTTCATAAATTATTTTATTTTCTAAGCTCCACTTTATATTTAATATGATAATAATTCCTTCATTATCACATTTTTTGTTTCTAATGATGATAATCACTCAAGTCAATTGATTGATATCTTCTAAAAAATTAACTAAATTAAATTTTTTTCTTTATACAATTATTATTCCATTGTATCTTAAAATTTTTATTTTATTGATTATAATATTAACATTTTTATTTTCCGTTTCACCATAATTTGTAGTCAATTTATGATTTATTGATAAATTAATTATTCATAAATTTTTAAATGTTAAGGTTATATTTTTCTCTTTCTTTACAAATCTTCACATATTGCTACTAAAGCTATTTTTATCTTATGATATAATTTGACGATTAATCCATTTAGGATTATGATGATCAAATTATTTGCATGTAGGTTATGTTTTCAAATTATTGAATGTTGGTTGTGTTTTCAGCATTTCAAATATTTTATCGTTGAATGCAATACTATTATCATAACATTAGATAATATTAAAATTTAGATACAAATAAAAATTATTATTTGTAGAGAAAATTTAAAAAAAGAGGAAGAGTAAATTAAATGGAAAATAACTAGTTTGGTTAGGATGGCATTAGATATAATGTTAAAATTTAAATAAAGATAAATAATTACCTAGAGAGGAAAGATTAAAAATGAGTAAATTAAAAATAAAACAACAAATTCTATTAGGATAAAATAACAAGCTTTTTACTTCATTAGATAAGATCAAAATTGAGATAAATATAAATAAGAAAAAATAATTATTTGTAGAAAAAAAAAGTGAAACAAGTAAATTAAAGGGAAAAGGAGTTAGCTTAGAAAGACACGTATATAATTTATTTTGAGATTTTTCTCGTTATTTTAATAATATTTAATAGATAAATTGATTTTAGAGTAACTCAAAATTCATCGTATCTATTTGTCTATACACTTCAAACAAATACTGACCTTATTTTATTTTAAAATATAAAATAAATAAATTAAAATATTTATTTTTATTAAACTGAAACAAAATAATATAATTGTAAAAGTTGATGAGAGTATGATTTCAAACCATATAATGTCTAGGATTAATCATTCGAGATAATAATTTAATCACTTTTTTTAATCAAAATATTAATTTTAGTATTTTTTTAATTTTATGTATCCCTTTAATTTTATGTGCATTAATATAGACATTTTTTTAAGTAAAAATTTTGTTACATATATATGTCTTGATTCGATTTAGAAAATGAATAATTCAAGAGTAATTTATTATAGTAATTCATTCATATATTTTTCCAAAATAAATATATTATTCATCACACACTATCTCATATCTAAAAAAAATTTAATTATGATATTATTTTAATTTAATAAAGAATACTATTATTATGATATAAAAAAAGTAATTCAGTATTTAAACCTACAAGTAATTTTAATTTGAATGATTCCATATAAATGAGTTTGTTAATATCTTACCACATCTAAACTGTGGAAACTAATATGGATACACAAAGACATCCAACGAGAAGAAGAATGAATGTGATGTATGAAAACCTTGACAAATAAATACTAGTACTTTAGATATCTTGGTTTAATTTTTTCTTCATGTTTTTTAGAATTTATTTAGTTCCTCTTCGGATTTTAACACTTTTATTTTATACATTTTGGATTTTTCATAAAAAGTATTCAGTATTTGAGTGAATTATAAATTTGGTCATCATACTTTGGTGAAATTTAAGTTTTGATCACTAACTTTTAAAAACTAAAAAAATCATTAACATTGTCATTTTAATTTCACTTTTGGACATTCCGCCAAGTTGTATCGTTAAGTGCATTAACGGTCTGAGTAAATTATAAATTTTATCATCATACTTTGATAAAATTCAAGTTTTGGTCACTAACTTTTAAAAAATAAAAAAATACTAAAGTTGTCATTTTAATTTCACTTTTGGTCATTCCGTCAAATTGAACCGTTAATACACTAACGGACCAATTTTATTAGGCTATTTTTGTAATTCTTTTTAAAAATGAGATAGAGAGTTGGGGTTGAAAGTGGATAAGAATAAGGGATGAGAGAAAGAGAGTTGCAAAAGGAATTACAAAAATAGCCTAATAAAATTGGCCTATTAGTGTATTAACAGTGTAGTTTGACGGAATGACTAAAAGTGAAATTAAAATGACAAAGTTAGTGATTTTTTTGAGTTTTTTAAAAATTAGTAACCAAAACCAGAATTTCACCAAAGTATGATGACCAAATTCATAATTCATTCAAACCGTTAATACAATTAATGGTGCAGCTTGACGGAATGACCAAAAGTCAAATTAAAATGTTAAAGTTAGTATGTTTTTTAATTTTTAAAAGTTAGTGACCAAAACTTGAATTTCACCAAAGTATGATGACCAAATTTATAATTCACTCAAAGTACTTTGATAATAAATCTTTCATCTAATGATTATATAATTTGTCATTCATACAATGACTACTTACATTGTTTGTTCACAATAAGACATGAATGGTGCATCATTTCCTTCTCGACTAATATGCAACTTATTCAACCAATATCACGTTAAGGCCATAACCATAAATTTGAACATGATGATGGAAAACTGAACAAGCCCGGGCTAAATCGAAAACCTCACTTTCGTGCTATGCATTCCAGAATCGGAAGCTTTCGACCAAGCTCAGGCTCAAATTAGTTTACCCATGAAAGGATCTAGGCTTATACTTATTTAATTTATTAATCGGGACACAAAAAATTAAATCTTTAATTAAAGCGGAATTTAAAGATTATACCTTTTGTAGCGAAGTCCCTCGCTTAAAGAAAACCAAATCTTTTAGCGCGAAATCCACAAGAAGTCCGAAGAATTCTCCAATACGAACTCCGAGATAGTGTGGGCTATCGTCTACGGAGCTACCCACGGCAATACGACTGAAAACCCAAGAAACTTGCTTCTCAAGAAACTCAAATTGAGGCTGCCCAGAATTTTTTTTCAAAATTATAGCTGCCCAGAATTTTTTTTTATCAAAATTGAAGCTGCCCAGAAATTTTTCTTTCAAATTGAAACTGCCCAGAAAAATTAAGAACAGCCTTTTCCTTCCGCCAATCATCTACTGCCCTATCACAGTCCGTACGGTCTGCTGTTCTTCCTCCCAGCCACGATCTGCGCCACCGACTTCACGGATCACCAACCGGAGAAGAGATCAACGTGAAGATCAGCAGGATCAAGCACCCCAGGTTGAAGAACAGCCGCTGGACTGCTGTGCAAAAGGGCTGCGCAATCTTCTTGCTGCGCAAGGAAGAAAATCCTGCGCAAGAAGAGAAAAAATACTGGGTAGCGATTGGCTTTTCCCAAAAAGAAAACCCAGCAGCTTGCTTGAATTGTTTTGTCGTACAGCAGCAGATTTTTCCAAAAGAAAACCCAGCAGCTTGCTTGAATTGTTTTGTCGTACAGCAGCAGATTTTTCCAAAAGAAAACCCAGCAGCTTGCTTGAATTGTTTTGTCGTACAAAATGACCGGGCTGCTATATTAATTCATGGGCTAAGTTCCCTTTCGAAGAAGAAAGTTATCTTGGTCGACTTCGAGAGAAAACTTGACGAGGAAGACACGTTCTCTCTCTAGACCAAACTTTCTCTTTCTAGCCTAAACTTGGCTGCCAAGTTTCTTCTTAGGGTTTTCTTGTCTATTATGTTGTATTTATAGGAGCTTCTAAGGAGACCTAATGGGCACTCGAGTTAGGCCTTAAAATTTGACTTTCGTTGACCGCTAAGTCTTCCCGACTAATCAACTCCAATCGACCCTTTTAAATTAATTTATTTAATCCACTTTGTTAATTTAATTTAATCGAACCCTTAGAATTAATTAATTCAATATAGAATTAATTTCTAAATTCACTTCATCGATCAAATATTAATTAAACCCTTCGGATTAATTAATTTACCTTGTCGATTAGTCAAATGCATAATTGGTCGTACCACTAACGGACCAATTATGGAACTACCGCTCGAAAACGACTTTACATCGCGCCATTATTATTTCTTCTATCTCCCCACATTAAAGATCTAGTGCTCGTCGCTTTATTCATTTACTGACAAATTAATTCACCGACTTCTTGGTTTCCGAGATTAGTACCACTCGACCTTTTATTATACCGAACATAAAGTTCACTGGCCAGGTTTAGTATAATAACCTTACGAGCTCATCTCGGGAGCACCATCAACCCGGCGAACCGGTACGTGGATTTCTCCGACTAGTAACGGCACGCAAGAAGCTAAACACCGCATACCCAACTTACCGAGGTATTGGCCTCAATTGACCTCACTCTTTGGCAAATCAAAGCACACGACACCCAACCCTCACGCCCGTCCCAATCTCGGGATTGAGAGACGGAATACTAGGACCGAATTGACTACGCCGATCAGTACAAGTCAATTCTATCCAAACTGGTCGTGCTCAATATGCCCTGGGCATATCTGTGTGATTTAAACTAGTCTAGATAAACCAATTTCCAAACCACACAATAACCTATACCGATAGTATGTTCAGACTATCTCGGTTACGAGCATACTTTTTATATATCAATACTTTAACCAATAACGGTATCTACTGTGTTTGTCGACATCCCGTTATCTAGTTCTATGATATAAATGAACAGATTTATACTGAAACAAAATGATATGTCATCTGTGGATATTAGTTTTTGATACAAGCCATAGCTTTTCTGTATTCAAAACTAACAATCTCCCACTAATACTCAAAGCTATGCTAAGAAGTACAAAAACTGTCCAACCCGCTATTACACTGCTGTCATAATGAAATCTCCAAAACACCTTTAAGCTCACTAACATGGCTCCCTCAAGAATCTGACTCCCACACCCTCCACATGTCTCTCAAAAACCTTTAAGGTCAATGGCTTTGTGAAAGGATCTGCATGGTTGTCATCTGATACTATCTTGGCCACGGTCACGTCTCCCCTCTTTACGATTTCTCGTATCAGGTGGTACTTGCGCTCTATGTGTTAACTCGCCTTATGAGCTCGTGGTTCCCTCGAGTTAGCAACTGCACTATTGTTATCACAATAAACTGTGATAGACCTAGGCAACTCAGGAACCACATCTAAGTCCATCCGGAAGTTCCTCAGCCACACAGCCTCTTTCGCTGCCTCTGAAGCGGCAACGTACTCGGCCTCCATGGTAGAGTCTGCCACGCATTTCTGCTTGACACTCTTCCATACTATGGCTCCACCTCCTAGAGTAAAACACAAACCCAGAGGTAGACTTACTCCTGTCCAAATCACCTTGAAAGTCCGAATCTGTGTAACCCAATGGTACAAGCTCCTGCGCTCTATAAACTAGGACATAATCTCTCGTCCTGCGCAAGTACTTGAGAATGCATTTTACTGCCTCCCAGTGAGCCTTCCCAGGGTTACTCTGATATCTGCTAACCATGCCAACGGCAAAGCAAATATCAGGCCTCGTGCACAACATAGCATACATGAGGCTACCCACTGCAGAAGCATAGGGTACCGCCTTCATAGCATCTATCTCCTCAGCAGTCTTAGGACACTGCTCCTTAGACAAATGCACCCCATGCCTGAAAGGTAGTGAACCCTTCTTGGAGTTCTGCATGTTAAAACGGGCCAGAATCGTGTCTATGTAGGATGCCTGAGGGAGAGTCAGAGAACGTCTCCTACAATCTCGAATAATCTTGATCCCAAGGATATGTCCAGCCTCTCCCAAATCCTTCATATCGAATTGCCTGGACAGCCATGCCTTTACGTCTGACAACACCTTCTTACTATTGCCAATAAGAAGAATGTCATCTACGTAAAGTACGAGGAACACCACTATCTCACCATCACGCCTGCAATAAACACACTACTCATCCGGAGACTGAGTGAATCCATAGGACTGGATAACCTCGTCAAAATGGATGTTCCAAGATCTGGATGCTTGCATCTCTATCCTGAAGAACCTCATTGTAGTTAACTGGGTCTGGTTCACGAGCACCAGGGATAAAGTCCGAAGACTCACCCAAACCCATGTACCTCTCGGGCTGTCTCACAACCCTCCCACTACGATGAGGCGCAGCCTGTGTAAGAGCATCATCTGTGATAGTGTGTGCAGTCTCTTGTGGTGTATTTTCCTGTACGTGTGCATCTAGAATAGTGGACTGACTTCTAAGCTCTTCCAATACTACCTTGCTGTTTGACTTGTGATCTAAAATATAGTCCTCCTCAAGAAATCTGGCATTGGTGCTGACCACCACCTTCTGATCCTGAGGACTATAAAATAAACCACCTCTCGTTCCTTTGGGGTAGTCTACAAACAGCATAACCTTAGATCTCGCCTCTAACTTGTCTGCATCTGCCTCGAGCACATGTACTGGATAACCCCAAATCCTGAGATGTCTCAGACTAGGCTTGCGCCCACTCCACAACTCTACTGGGGTCGTAGGCACAGACTTAGATGACACAAGGTTGAGGATAAAACACGCTGTATCCAAGGCATAACCCCAAAACGAGGTAGGCAACTCACTGTAACTCATCATCGATCTAACCATCTCCATAAGAGACTTGTTCCTCCTCTCTGCCACACCATTCTGCTGGGGTGTGCCAGGTGCAGAGAACTGGGTCTGAATACCCTCCTCTGACAAATAGGTCCTAAATTCACTAGAGAGGTATTCACCACCTCTAGCCTGAACTGACATAGGTCCACACACGTCAGAATGAATCAACTCTAAAACCTCCTTGGCCCTATACCCCTTCGCCTTAAAAGGCCTCTTGGTCATTTTACCCTCCAAGCAGGACTCACAGGTCGAATAGCTGTCAATATCTAGTAAGTCCAAAGACCCACTCTTGACCAACCTTTGAATCCTACTAAGGTTGATATGACCTAGTTTCAGGTGCCAAAGATAAGTCTGATTCAAAGGGGAAGATTCCTTTCTCTTATTATGATTCGGTGATGAGTTACTAGTTTTTGTGTTTTGCATAACTGGGGAGTAAGTCTTGATTAACAAACAAATTGTCAACCAATGTACCGGAACATATAAGTTTCTGGCATTTTCTTATAAAAATCGAACCGTCAGAAAATACACACTTATAACCATCCAAAATAAGTTTCAAAACCGAAAGCAAGTTCTTTCGAAAACTAGGTACATAAAGACAATCCTTTAAAAGTAAAATTTAGTCTGAAAAATAAAGACTAATCACTCCCACTGCAGCCACAGAAACTCTGGTAGTATCCCCGAGGTAGACTTGCAACTCTCCCTCTCTAAGCAGCCTGGTCACTTGGAACCCCTGCAAAGAATTACAAACGTGATCAGTGGCTCCCGAATCCACACACCAAGTATCCGTGGGATTCGTCACTAAACACGTCTCAGTGACTAGGGAAAATTTACACATACCTCGAGGTTTTGGGCAATCCTTCTTCCAATGTCCTGCTTTGCCACACCTTAAACATTTGCCTTTCGGCTTCTGCTTCTTGGCAATGCCTGCCTTGGGTCCATGATTAGTTCCTGCTTTCTGGCCTCTCTTCCTCTTTTTGCTTCCTGGCTTTGGGCCCAGCAGAGGAACCTGAGGGACCAACAGTAGCCAAGACTTGCTTCTTCTCAGCGAATAGGCCCTCGACTGACACCAATGTAGTCATGAGCTCGGGGAGTGAATATGAGAGCTTGCCCATATTATAGTTCAATCGAAACTGCTCAAAACTTGGAGGCAAGCTCTGGAGAATGATATCGAGCTGGGTCTCCCCATCAATATCACCTCCCAGTACCTCGATCTCATTGATGCAACTGATCATGTCCAGCACGTGATCCCTCACTGAAGTGCCCTCAGCCATTCTAGCATTCATGAGTTTCCTGATAGCTGACTGCTTGGCTGCCCTGCTTAAGGGGACACTCCTCAGTAAGCACGTACTTGTAACCCTCAGCGGTAAGGACAATGTCTAGGTTACGTTTCCAGTCAATATAGTTTGGACTCGTGAGTTTGTTTTGGTTCAAAATGACAGCTAGCGGGTTGAACGACATATCAACTGAAAATAATGAAAAAAACATGTCTCAGTATACTTTTCGAAAATATTGAAAAATCCTCAGAAAAGAAATATAATCTTCTACCTACATCTCTCCCACCGGGATTAACGCAGGTCACGATGGGTGAACGTCTACGCCAACCCACATTCGTTCGAGAAGGACCGAAGTCCATTAATCTCATTATCTGACCAACGATCTTATGATCAATGAAATTAATAGTCGATAATTTTAGCCGTACACGTAAATAGCGTTACCTCGATGGGAGGGATACTATAAACAGTACACTAAGTGTATGCCATTACGTGACTTCTAAGTTTGTTACTTAGGGTACTAATGCGCCTCGGATGGCGAGGGTGTCGCAACTTTTCCCAATTAAACGCACTATAGTCATCCCTTTAGAAATTCATTCCAGCGATATCTGTGATTGAAAACTCATCCGATGGGGAAGCCGTTTAACCACATCGCCAATGAACCCGTAATGGAGGCCATGGGGCTATTAACCAACCCGCTCCCACTTAGATTTTTAAAATAATTTCAATTCGCCCTAGTTTTCTCGGTTTTCCATTTTGGTTTTCTACGTAATTAGGAATCACCCAAAAATTACGATAAACCAAAATCCGGGTTTTCTCGGTTTTCTACGTAATTAGGAATCACCCAAAATTACGATAAACCAAAACCCCACGTAATTAGGAATCACCCAAAATTACGATTAAACCAAAACTTGCGAATGTAATTAAGTTTGAGGATTTTTACGTTTTAACATGCAATATCTTAACTATGGATATTCGCACCCATAAAACCGTTGGAGTTTTAATATGCGAATAATCTACCTTAGTTAATTGCACATTACCTTTTTGAAAAAAAACTTTTGGTTTGAATTTCGTTCATGCAAAATAAAACGAAAATCACACAATCAACGAAAAAATCATAAATACGGGAAATTAAATAAAATAAAATTTCTCGACTATTATGGCCTTCTCTATCGTTGATTCCTTGGCGCCTTGGTGACACTTCCCGTCGTGTCGCTCCCACTCGTTATTTGGATTCCTCTCGATTCGCCCGGGTTTTCTCGGTTTATTCCGTAATTAGGAATCACCCAAAATTACAATAAACCAAAACCCGCGAATATAAGTTACCCAAAATAACGTCTTCGTCATAGTACAAAAATTCCTATATACAAAGGCGTTTTCTAGGAATTTAAAGACGACATGATTAGATCAAATCCTACTACAAGATTTTTCTAATCATACACGGCTTCCAGCTCGTGGTTATTACTATTCCAGAAATTTCCATTCAAAATAAAACGAGCCCGGACATGTCCCGGGGTTTATGAATGAAAATTAAATTTCTACCATAATAGCCGGGAAACCAATAACCACCTGTTCATACATTTCGACAAAAATAATAATGCCAAAATAAAGCCGTGTAATAAATCAAACAAGTATAAGACCGAAACCAACGCTCTGATACCAATTTGATGGAAAACTGAACAAGCCCGGGCTAAATCGAAAACCTCACTTTCGTGCTATGCATTCCAGAATCGGAAGCTTTCGACCAAGCTCAGGCTCAAATTAGTTTACCCATGAACGGATCTAGGCTTATACTTATTTAATTTATTAATCGGGACACAAAAAATTAAATCTTTAATTAAAGCGGAATTTAAAGATTATACCTTTTGTAGCGAAGTCCCTCGCTTAAAGAAAACCAAATCTTTTAGCGTGAAATCCACAAGAAGTCCGAAGAATTCTCCAATACGAACTCCGAGATAGTGTGGGCTATCGTCTACGGAGCTACCCACGGCAATACGACTGAAAACCCAAGAAACTTGCTTCTCAAGAAACTCAAATTGAGGCTGCCCAGAATTTTTTTTCAAAATTATAGCTGCCCAGAATTTTTTTTTATCAAAATTGAAGCTGCCCAGAAATTTTTCTTTCAAATTGAAACTGCCCAGAAAAATTAAGAACAGCCTTTTCCTTCCGCCAATCATCTACTGCCCTATCACAGTCCGTACGGTCTGCTGTTCTTCCTCCCAGCCACGATCTGCGCCACCGACTTCACGGATCACCAACCGGAGAAGAGATCAACGTGAAGATCAGCAGGATCAAGCACCCCAGGTTGAAGAACAGCCGCTGGACTGCTGCGCAAGGAAGAAAATCCTGCGCAAGAAGAGAAAAAATACTGGGCAGCGATCGGCTTTTCCCAAAAAGAAAACCCAGCAGCTTGCTTGAATTGTTTTGTCGTACAGCAGCAGATTTTTCCAAAAGAAAAACCAGCAGCTTGCTTGAATTGTTTTGTCGTACAAAATGACCGGGCTGCTATATTAATTCATGGGCTGAGTTCCCTTTCGAAGAAGAAAGTTATCTTGGTCGACTTCGAGAGAAAACTTGACGAGGAAGACACGTTCTCTCTCTAGACCAAACTTTCTCTTTCTAGCCTAAACTTGGCTGCCAAGTTTCTTCTTAGGGTTTTCTTGCCTATTATGTTGTATTTATAGGAGCTTCTAAGGAGACCTAATGAGCTCTCGAGTTAGGCCTTAAAATTTGACTTTCGTTGACCGCTAAGTCTTCCCGACTAATCAACTCCAATCGACCCTTTTAAATTAATTTATTTAATCCACTTTGTTAATTTGATTTAATCGAACCCTTAGAATTAATTAATTCAATATAGAATTAATTTCTAAATTCACTTCGTCGATCAAATCTTAATTAAACCCTTCGGATTAATTAATTTACCTTGTCGATTAGTCAAATGCATAATTGGTCATACCACTAACGGACCAATTATGGAACTACCGCTCGAAAACGACTTTACATCGCGCCATTATTATTTCTTCTATCTCCCCACATTAAAGATCTAGTGCTCGTCGATTTATCAATTTACTGACAAATTAATTCACCGACTTCTTGGTTTCCGAGATTAGTACCACTCGACCTTTTATTATACCGAACATAAAGTTCACTGGCCAGGTTTAGTATAATAACCTTACGAGCTCATCTCGGGAGCACCATCAACCCGGCGAACCGGTACGTGGATTCCTCCGACTAGCAACGGCACGCAAGAAGCTAAACACCGCATACCCAACTTACCGAGGTATTGGCCTCAATTGACCTCACTCTTTGGCAAATCAAAGCACACGACACCCAACCCTCACGCCCGTCCCAATCTCGGGATTGAGAGACGGAATACTAGGACCGAATTGACTACGCCGATCAGTACAAGTCAATTCTATCCAAACTGGTCGTGCTCAATATGCCCTGGGCATATCTGTGTGATTTAAACTAGTCTAGATAAACCAATTTCCAAACCACACAATAACCTATACCGATAGTATGTTCAGACTATCTCGGTTACGAGCATACTTTTTATATATCAATACTTTAACCAATAACGGTATCTACTGTGTTTGTCGACACCCCGTTATCTAGTTCTATGATATAAAGGAACAGATTTATACTGAAACAAAATGATATGTCATCTGTGGATATTAGTTTTTGATACAAGCCATAGCTTTTCTGTATTCAAAACTAACACAAGAGTGATACTTTCTTTTTTTTGATGATTTGACTTCATCAAATAAGGGGAATATCCAATTACTGAATAATGATGTTGCACCTCTTATATCAACAAGCCAATCCTACCAACACAACATATTTTGAATCGTCGTAACTAAATATAAAACTGGAAAGTTAATAAAACTACATAGGTTATTTATGAATATGAGAGTGAATTCATATCTATTATCTATATTTATTGAATTGACCTTGACTCTCCGATAATTAAACACTAAAGTTGGCAAACAAGTAAACTATACAGTATCAAAAGCATTGACTACATACAAGAAACAAAAAAGTGAACAACCATTTGGTAAAAAAATTGTTATTTTTAAAAGGTGACTTTCGATAAATACTTCTTGCTCTTCCTAGAAGGAGTGTATAAGATATTGTGCATGAAAATGCTAGTATGAACTTGGGAATCTAATGTTTGGTGGTGGAAGATGGATCGAAACTATTTTGCAATGAGATTTATGGTATTCTTCTTCATCCACACTCCTTCGTCAGAAAGGAAAGGAGCCTTAGAAAGAAGAAAAGATGACAACTTTCCTTTTTTCCTTCTGTTGTTATATTTTCATTTCTTTTTTACTTATACTTTTACAATATAGTAATTTTTATGATTAAAAAATTAAGAAATAATCATATTGTTTATATATTGAAATTCAGTAAAATATTAAAGTTTCAATATAAATTATATTGCAAATTTTAAGATGTAAACATTAATAAAATGTGTTAAATTATTAATTATGTAAAAATTTTGAGAGATATTAAATTTATTAAACTTTCATTAGGTGAAAATTGATACACTACTTTTAATGATTTTTAATTTATAATTTTAATAATGTACTTAAATATTTCTTTATCAATTTTGCTATATATTTAATTTCATAAATAATAATATTATGAAAACAATTATACATAGATGAAATAAAATAAGTCTAAATTTTGAAAAAATATTTATAATAATTATTTTAACTTAATTTTTATATTACCTATTTGTATTAAAATATCATTAACATTATCTCCATTTTATAAAAAATTATATAATAATAATACTGATAAATAAATTATTAATATAACCATTTACTAAAAAATTATATATAAATTATTTTTAAAACAATGACATTTATCTAAAATTTATATAAAATATTATATATTAAAATAAATAATAATAATAATGTATAAATTATTATTATTGTTTTGCAAATCGTTAGTTCGTTATAGTTGACCGTGGATGCGGGTCTCCATCTGGTATGTCACTAAATTGACATCTCGGTAGTACTTAAATTTATTTATTAACTAGGATCGTCTTTATAATCAAATTAATATTAAATTTTTAAAACTTTTTTTTGAGAAATTAAAATTTTAAAACTTAAACATTTTGTTTATCTTTTAAAAAATTATACTACATTATTTTCGTAATTAAATAAATTTTATAATACTATTTTTTAAAAAATAATTTGATTATTTTATTTTAAAAAGTAAATGAATATTTTCGTCAAAATTATTTATTTGGTGCCTCGTTTGGCAGTCCTCTTTCCGCTGTCAAACCTTTAATTCAAGTTTTTTCCTGATGGAATCCTAGTTTCTTCTTTTAACTGGTGTTGAGTTGAGGCTTTCCAAGTGAATCAGCTTGTAGTTTTTTTTCCTTGCATATTTATTTGATGTAGAGTGAGAAACGATGAGAATATTAGTTAATATGTCCTGCCAAAATTTGATTAATTGAACTGTGTGATTGATTTTGCATCTGATGATTCTCAGAATCATTTTCCTTAGCCCTCTGTCTGATTACATTGACTGAGTTGCAATTCAATATTCATTTGGTGTGGGTGTATGCTTCTTGTTATCATAATGTTTCACTGCCATCACATCACTTTCTCAATTTTAAAGTTTCATAACCTTTAGTTGTTGAATTTTAGATCATGGATTAGGAGTATAGTTATTTAGTTGAGAATTTGTAACACTCACAACTTTCTTGGTTGACTATATGTTTACAATGGAATTCATGTTGCCAAATGCAAACTGCTGAAGGTGATAATAGTTTTTCCAGCCTTTTCCTCTTGTTCTGTAGTGTGAAACTTTGAATACATTCCCATTATACATGATGCCTATGCTTCTTTTATGAGGGGAACTTTTGCTGTTTGAGCAAGAGCAGAACTAGGAAGTTGCTCCGAGGAATTTTAAAAGTGCCAGGTACTAAATGTTACAGGGGATATAAGTGCAGCAATCAGATTGCATGGCTTAAGACAGATGTCTCTAATTAACATCTGAATTGAGAAATAGTTGGCTAAGATATTTCCAAATTGCTGGGAAGAAAGAGAAGACCTCATCATGTTACTTCTGAACCAATTGCACTTTAAAACAGTAATTTTAGCATTTTACAAAAACAGGCAGGCAAGAAAATGTACTCAATAAACCCTAATCTATCCTATAGGCCTTTCAGTCTTTAAATATTTCGTATCCTAATACAACTATTGCTTTTGTTCCATCTTCATTTCTGGGTCTTCTGGAGAAAACCATTTTCAGTTTCAAGGTATTGTTCATATCCATTTTAGTAGTTAAAAATTTTTCCAGTTTTGATATTTAGACCTCATAAAACTGCTCAAGTTTTCGAAGAAAGTCAGTAAATTTCATGCTGTCTCATGTTTATTGTAAATTTCATGCTGTAAATTTCTCCTCCTCTTTCACCTTTCCTTTGCCTTCTTCTCACATTTTCTTTTTTCTTGTGATTTCTCTCTCTCCCCAACACAACGCCACCACATCTGTTCTGCACCTAATTGAGACAGCCAGTCGTTGGTCACTTTCCGTCGGTAACTTCAGTAGTAGTCCCGACAGCACCCTGCTCCAACAAATCACCACTATCGTGTGTTGGAAATTTAGTTCCAATTTATTGGTTTAATACACAAAGAGGTGCTATACAAGAGAAATGATACTAATCAACAGGTGTGAGAGAAGGGTAACAAGCGAGTAGGTGCATTGGTTTACAACCAAAGGGTAGCAACCATCAAAGGGTACAACCAAAGGGTAGCAACCATCAAAAGGTAGCAACAATTGGTTGTATTGTCTTCTCTTCTAAAGGACACAACTTTAGTGTTGGATTCTTTCACTAAATAACACGTTGATAGTAACTATTGGTTCAAAGAAAGACAGCTTTAGTGCTTGTATCTATTCATTTTAGCCGAAATATTGTGTCTTTTGATAATCTATAAATGGAGCATGTTTCTCTTGTTGAAAGACACAAGAAAAAACAAATCATATATTAATTTCTTCAAGTTTCTCCAAAGAAGTTACAACTTTGGAAGATCTTGATTGTTCTTTGTATGTTGGGAGAATTATTGTGGGGTCTTTATAGGGAAGGGATACTCTTGTAATGGCATGTTCAATTTATGTATTAATAAGAATGACATGAATGATTCTGTTTTTTTCTGTTGTTTCCTATGATTTATGGCATGAACGATTAGGACATGTTAGCAACAATATTTTAAAATTTATGTCTAAAAATGCTTTAATTTCTTGTGGTTATTCTAATATCAAAAAATGCGAAATTTGTGTTCAAGCAAAAAATGCTTTAATAATTGCTTGAACACAAATTTCGCATTTTTTGATATTAGAATAACCACAAGAAATTAAAGCATTTTTAGACATAAATTTTAAAACATTGTTGCTAACATGTCCTAATCGTTCATGCCATAAATCATAGGAAACAACAGAATAAACAGAATCATTCATGTCATTCTTATTAATGCTTAAATTGAACATGCCATTACAAGAGTATCCCTTCCCTATAAAGACCCCATTTGGTGTATGTGCCCTAATGAGGCCTATTTATGTAAATAAACTTTGAGGGTTATTTATGTAAATAAGACATATGTCGTTTGATTGATTATTTAATCTGATGAGTTAATTTCATGATAATTATATTCTTGTGCATATCTAATTTCATGAAATCAATCCGCTAAAAGAAACACTCCATGGATTAATAGATCACGAGTGATTCTTTTGAGCATACTGCGTGGTCTTAGGTGAATTATGGTGTACTTTGACATACGCCTAACGGGATTGTAACAGGTTGCCAAGTATGGGTATGATTGGGTACACTATAAGTCACGCTAAGATATGTAGGTGAAGTGATGGGACTATAAATCTCTCTGAAGTGAGAGATGATATCCGGGCCACTTGATAGTGAACTGAGAAGTGCATGGCCATGCCCGAGAAATGATAATTGTTATCATTTGCTCGAATAGAATCAGTGTCACTGAAAGATCAAGTAAATTGTTTAGCTTAATAAGGATGATGGTTCCATGCCTTATGCTAAACGGAATATCGATGTAGAGGACCGTGCATAGTATGCTTAGAAAGGTTGCGTTGAATCACCATTCGACCATCCATTCTAAATTGGGTAGTCATCATGTCTTGCTAGAGGCCACTGATGATTTATGGATTAATCTATGAGATTAATTTATCCATTGTCAATTTGGAATGGACCTACAGGATTGCACGTAAGTGAGTTCAAAGATTCTTGACGGTACTAGGTATAATTGTTATACTTAGAAGAATAACATTAAATTAAATAGTTTAATTAAATATTATTGAGAAGTTTTGGGGTATTAATTAATAGTTAATTAATTACTCAGGAAGAATTGAGAGAGACTGACAAATCAAGGGACCTAGTTGCAATTGAGGTTCTTGACCCATCAGTCTGATCCATGGGTAAATGGTTTCATCCATGGGTTAAGTAAAACACAACCAGTAAAAGTTAAATATTATATTATAATTTTATAATATATATATTTTAATAAAAAAAACAACCCCGGGGGTTGTAGGATTGGAGAATCAGAGAATTTCCTTTTTAAAAGGAATTCTCTGGGAGAGAAAAGGGAGAGACAACAGAAAATTGTTTTCTGAAGAAAATTTTTTTTTCCCTTTTCTCTCGAAAATTTTCTCCCTCTCTCTCATCAAAACTTCTTCACAGGAATCTACTAGCATCGAAGAACTCCGGTGTCTGAGAGTAGAGGACGCTTCAAGGAAGTGTTATAGAAAAACGACGAAACGCCATCTTCTCAGAGGAGCCAAACGACTGCGCAACCGATTACGCTTCAAGGGTAAGACCCGATCCATAGTTTAGGATTCCGCCGTTTAATTTTGAATTAAATGCCTACACGATCCTTCAGTGGTATCAAAGCTAGGTTCATATTTTATTATTAATTAAAATTAATTGATTAAAACAAATTGGTTGTTTTGAAAAATTAATTTTATTGGTTGTCGATTCTCAAAAATGATTTGCTGGGTCTCGGAAAAAGGTGCCGTCTTCTTTTTTTCTATTTTGGTCGCTGGCATTTCTGGGGAACGTTTTTCCCGTTTTTCACTTTCCCGTCAGAATTTTGTTTTCATGATCGGGCCTAAAAGGGGCTGAACAAAAGGGTTTTTGGAAATTGGCTTCTTTCTTTCCTTTTTCCCCGTTTTTTTTCCTTTTCTTTGTTAAAGAAGTTTGGGAAGTGGTTTTTGATCGGGAAAGCATCGCTGGCGAGGGAAAGGGGTTTTGAAGTTTCGTTCTCGTCGGAAAAGTTTTTCAAAATTGGGTTTGTTTTGCCAAAAAACCGAATTGAAAAACTGCGTTGTTTTGTTTTCTGGGTTTTCAAAAACGATGCTCACCGAAATCTTGGTTATGGTCGGAATTGTTCCGTTTCTTTTACTTATCATTTTGTTGCATTGGTTTGAATATGGGCTGCTGGTTATTGTTGCTGTTTTTTTTTTTTTTCTCTCCCGCAGGGTTTTTGGGTCGTCCGAAAAACGGCGAAGACGGAATCCATGTTGGCGGGCTGTTTCGGTTTCATCGAAGTGATCACTGGGTTCGCGTCTGGGCTCGATTGGCGTCGGAAATGAGCAGTGGCGAACGTCGCCGCTGCGTTTCCTCGTCGATCGAAGCCGGGGATCGCAACTGTTGTTGTTGATTCTTCGCCGGAAGTCTTGTGGATTTTTGAACGGCGATTATCGTCGCTCGGAGAGGCCGCTATTGGGGACAGAAAAGTTCTGACCACCAAGACAAGAACTGCTGGAAAACGATGGGTTCGCCGGGGAAGACGACCGAAGGCTGGCGGCGGGTGGTTGAAGCCCTAGGGGCTAAAATGACTAAAATACCCCCGCCGCAGCCTCTAAACCCTAATCAGCCAAAAAAAAAAAGAAAAATTTTAAAATTTATAAAATGGCCCCAGCAGTTTTGTTTCCTTTAAACCCTAGCCCAAAAATTTTGGTTATTTACGAAATGACCCCAAGAGTTTCAGAAAAATTAAAATTTTAAAAATTTTCTGAATTTTATTTAATAAGATTTTAATTAAATAATCTTATTAGATAAAGATAGGATTAATATAGAATTTTATCCTATAAGTTTAAATTTGAAATTTTGAATTAAATTATCTTAATTAGATTAGGATAATTAGAATTGTTTAAATTTAAATTCGAAACATTATCTTAATTAGATTAGAATAATTAGAAAAGATAAATAAATAATTAATTAATTAGATTAATTAATTTGTTTAAATTTTGAATTGTTATTTATTTATTTTATTTTACTTATGATGCTTAAATTTAAATTGTTTAAATTTTATGTGAAGCATCATAATTATGCTAGCATGTTCATGCATCATTTTGGATAAATATAAAATGAACAAAAAAGATTGATTAAAATTGATCATGACACGATCAATTTTACTTCTGTAATAGTTACACAATCCTTAAAATTAATCGGCTTAAATTAAAAACGGGCTTGTATGAGCATATGCATTTTATGTGTTTCAAAGCATGAATTGGGCTTTTTAATTTTAACATTTTAAAAGTTGGGACCTGCAAGCCAATTTTGAATTTGGGCCTGTGTGCCTATAAAAATCATCATGTAATATTTAGGCCCAAAAGGAGGTTCAAAGAGGAGTCCATAGTGGAACCCACGAATGGAGGCCCAAACATGAAGATTTTAAAAGGCCCTGTAATAGATTAGATCCCAGTTCATCGCTTTAATTCATTCTTTTATTTATGCAAATAAATGATAAACGAAAATGCATGTTAAGCCGATCAAATTAAAATCCCAAAAACCCGAGTTGATTTTGCTTCCATACTTGGGGGCCCGCCAGAGCGTCGAACGTCTGTGGACTTGGAGAGCCCAAGGGCCTCAGGTTTTCTTCGTGCGGCGAGTTGTCACATAATAGGTGCCCAACTTTATCACTACCATTAATGAGTGGAAAAACTGTTTGGGTATTAGATGCTCAACTTTATCACTACCACTTGTTATGGAAAAACTGTGTGGGTATCGATTGATGAAATGCCTTGGGGGATAGTTTAACTTGGGAAAATTGATCCTAGCTTGATCCGATAAGTTGACTAGGGATTAATTTTACAAAGATAGGATGGTGTCAAACATTTGAAATGTTCATCCTATCACCGAAAAGTTGCATGGTATGCAATTGGAAAGCGTTATATTACATGGAATGTAATTTGAACGTTGCCTACCAGAAGAGCCCGATCCCTACGATATCTGCCAAAGCAAGACTGGGGTTGACTCTTTGTGGATTTTCGGCCCACAATCTAGCACCAACACAAAATTGTTAGGGATTTCAATTTTGGCTATTGTGGAAAATTAATTTTAAAACTCATTCTAATATTTTGCAATACTCTTTGTAGAAATGGCATTATCTAACACAAATGTTATCTCAAACTTTACTCTAAGAAGTATATTGGATAAAGATAAATTGGTTGGACCAAACTTCTTAGATTGGGAAAGAAACTTGAGAATAGTTCTCAAACAAGAAAGGAAGCTACATGTCTTAGAGACTGTTTTACCTGAACCACCACAGAATGCCACTACTACTGTTCAGCGAGCATGGGATAAGCTGAAAAGCGATTCCGATGATGTGACGTGCTTGATGCTCGCGTCTATGACCGGCGAGTTTCAAAAACAGTTCATGAATTCGGAAGCGTTCCGGATTTATGAGTCGCTGACGGAAATGTTTCGTGAACAAGTTTCAGGTATCTTTGTTATAGAAATAAACCTTTCTATATCCACCTCATGGGTATTAGATACTGGTTGTGGGGCTCACATTTGTACTAATGTGCAGGGACTTAGAAATAGAAGGATGACAAAGAAAGGTGAAGTGGATCTCCGAGTGGGCAACGGGGCAAGAGTTGCTGCTGTTGAAGTTGGAGATTACACTCTGTCATTACCTTCTGGTTTAAATATCGAACTTGAAAATTGTTATTATGTACCTGCTTTGAGCAGAAATATTATTTCAGTTTTGAGTTTGGATAATAAAGGATTTTGATTTATTATAGAGAATAATTCGTTATCTTTATATCGAAATGATATTTTATACGGAGTTGCAAATATGTGTAACGATCTGTATGTCTTGGATTTGACCCAAGAAAAACCAGTCTATAACATAGAAAAGAAAGCTAAATCAACTAAAAATGATTTCAGTCCAACATACCTTTGGCATTGTCGATTAGGCCATGCAAATGAAAAGCGAGTTCAAAGACTTCACAAGGATGGAATGCTAAGGTCATTTGATTTTGAATCTTATGATACATGTGAGCCCTGCTTACAAGGCAAAATGACAAAGAGTCCTTTCAACAAGAAAGGGGAAAGAACAAGTGGGCTATTGGATCTAATACATACGGATGTATGTGGACTAATGAGCACACAAGCCAGAGGTGGATTTGAATACTTTGTGACTTTTACTGATGACTATAGTAGATATGGGTATGTCTACTTAATGAGGTATAAAAGTGAAACTTTTGAAAAGTTCAAAGAGTTTAAAAACGAAGTAGAGAATCAGTTGGATAGAAGGATTAAGGCTATTCGCTCCGATCAGGGAGGTGAATACCTTAGTGATGAGTTCGATGGCTATCTAAAACAGTGTGGAATTGTTTCACAGCTGACTCCACCGGGAACACCTCAATGGAATGGTGTATCTGAAAGGAGGAATCGTACCCTATTAGATATGGTTCGATCAATGAAGGGCCAAATGACTCTCCCTACATCCTTTTGGGGTTATGCTCTTCTTTCTGCTGCCATTTATTAAACCGTATTCCATCTAAGGCAGTAGATAAGACTCCATATGAGATATGGATGGGTCGGAAGCCCTATATGTCCTATCTACGAATTTGGGGTTGTCAAGCTCATGTAAAATGTTTACAAAGTGATAAGCTTGAACCTAAAACTGATAAATACCTATTTGTGGGATATCCTAAGGAAACCAAAGGATATCAATTCTACAACCCAACTGAGAACAAAGTGTTCGTTGCTCGAGGAGCTACTTTCTTGGAGAAAGAATTTCTGTACAAGAAAGAGAGTGGGAGTAGAATAAAACTCGGAGAAGTTCCAGATCCACAAGAGAATGTAGAACGATCTACAGAAACTCAGATGGAAGTAGACATGGAAACTCATGAAGATGGGCAGCCTGAGTCAACAACACAAGAACCTAGAAGGTCTAGTAGATCTCGTCATGAACCTGAGAGATATGGATTTCTCGTGACTGATGATCAAGATTTGATCTTGGTAGACTCTAATGAGCCCATGAACTACAAACAGGTTTTAGAAAATCCAGAGTCAGATAAATGACTACAAGCAATGGAATCTGAAATGCACTCCATGAGGGACAATAAAGTATGGACTTTGATTGATCCTCCTGTACAGGCAAAGGTTGTCGATTGCAAGTGGATTTTCAAGTTAAAACCTGGCGGGATCTTCAAGGCACAACTAGTGGCTAAAGGTTTCAGACAGACTCATGGTATAGATTATGATGAAACCTTCTCCCCTGTCGTGATGCTCAAGTCCATTCGGACCATGCTCGCCATAGCTGCATATTATGACTATGAGATATGGCAGACGGATGTTAAGACGGCTTTCCTGAATGGAAACCTACTCGAGGATGTTTACATGAAACAACCTGAGGGACACATCGATCAAGAGTATCCAAATCGTGTATGCAAGCTTCAGAGGTCCATCTATGGACTAAAGCAAGCATCTCGGAGTTGGAATATTCGTTTTGACGAGGCAGTAAAAGGTTACGGCTTCATAAAAAACGAAGATGAGCCTTGTGTTTACAAGAAGATTAGTGGGAGCAAGAATATTTTTCTCGTCCTATATGTAGACGATATCCTACTCATAGGAAATGACATTCCCATGATGAAAGACATCAAACAATGTTTGGGGACTGTATTTTCTATGAAAGACCTAGGAGAAGCTGAGACGATACTAGGTATCAAGATCTATAGAGATAGGTCTAAAAGGCTTCTGGGACTAAGTCAAGAAGGGTACATAGACAAGATATTGAAAAGATTCGATATGTCTAACTCCAAAAATGGTAAGGTACCATTTAGACATGGCCTTCTCTTAAAGAAGAACCAGGGTCCTTCAACAAGAGAGAAGAGGGACACAATGAGTCGAGTCCCATATGCTTCGGCAATAGGATCTATCATGTATGCCATGTTATGTACCCGTCCAGATGTTGCACATGCACTTAGCATGACTAGCAGATACCAACAAGATCCCGGGATGGATAATTGGAATGCAGTCAAAGCAATCCTAAAGTACTTACGAAGAACTAAAGGATTAATGCTAGTGTATGGAGGGCAAGAACAGCTCATTGTACAAGGTTACGCTGATGCTGCTTTCCAAACAGATCAAGATGACATGAAGTCACAATCAGGCTACGTGTTTAGTCTGAATGGCGGTGCGATAAGTTGGAAAAGCTCGAAGCAAGATACCACAGCCGACTCTACAACAGAATCTGAGTACATTGCTGCATCAGATGCTGCAAAGGAAGCAGTTTGGTTGAGGAAGTTCGTGTCAGACATCGGAGTGATACCGAGTATCCAAGATTCGATAGAACTTTTCTGTGACAATAACGGGGCCATTGCACAAACTAAGAAGCCTCGGTCACACCAAAAGACCAAACATATACTCAGGAGATATCACCTCATTCGAGAGATCATCGATCGAGAAGATGTTAAAGTATGCAAAATAGGGTCTGACGACAATGTAGCAGATCCTCTCACAAAAGCTCTACCGCAGTCAAACTTTGATAGACATGTAATAGAGCTTGGTCTTAAACAGTTTAGGACATAGCCCTTCAACGGGCAAGTGGGAGATTGTTGGTGAATGTGCCCTAATGAGGGCTATTTATGTAAATAAACTTTAAGGGTTATTTATGTAAATAAGACATATGTCATTTGATTGATTATTTAATCTGATGAGTTAATTTCATGATAATTATATTCTTGTGCATATCTAATTTCATGAAATCAATCCGCTAAAAGAAACACTCCATGGACTAATAGATCATGAGTGATTCTTTTGAGCATACTCGTACGAGGATCCTTAGACCAGAAATCACTGCGTGGTCTTAGGTGAATTATGGTGTACTTTGGCATATGCCTAATGGGACTGTAACAAGTTGCCACGTATGGGTATGATTGGGTACCCTATGAATCACGCTAAGATATGTAGGTGAAGTGACGGGACTACAAATCTCTCTTAAGTGAGAGATGATATCCGGGCCACTTGATAGTGAACTGAGAAGTGCATGACCATGCCGAGAAATGATAATTGTTATCATTTGCTCGAATAGAATCAGTGTCACTGAGAGATCAAGTAAATTGTTTAGCTTAATAAGGATGATGGTTCCATGCCTTATGCTAAACGGGATATCGACGTAGAGGACCGTGCATAGTATGCTTAGAAAGGTTGCGTTGAATCACCATTCGACCATTCATTCTAAATTGGGTAGTCATCATGTCTTGCTAGAGGCCACTGATGATTTATGGATTAATCTATGAGATTAATTTATCCATTGTCAATTTGGAATGGACCTACAGGATTGCATGTAAGTGAGTTCAAAGATTCTTGACGGTACTAGGTATAATTGTTATACGTAGAAGAATAATATTAAATTAAATAGTTTAATTAAATATATTTGAGAAGTTTTGGGGCATTAATTAATAGTTAATTAATTACTCAGGAAGAATTGAGAGAGACTGACAAATCAAGGGACTTAGTTGCAATTGAGGTTCTTGACCCATCAGTCTGATCCATGGGTAAATGGTTTGATCCATGGGTCAAGTAAAACCCAACCAGTAAAAGTTAAATATTATATTATAATTTTATAATATATATTTTAATAAAAAAAAACAACCCCGGGGGTTGTGGGATTGGAGAATCAGAGAATTTCCTTTTTAAGAGGAATTCTCTGGGAGAGACAACAGAAAATTGTTTTCTGAAGAAAATTTTTTTTCCCTTTTCTCTCGAAAATTTTCTCCCTCTCTCTCATCAAAACTTCTTCACAGGAATCTACTAGCATCGAAGAACTCCGATGCCTGAGAGTAGAGGACGCTTCAAGGAAGTGCTATAGAAAAACGACAAAACGCCATCTTCTCAGAGGAGCCAAGCGACTGCGCAACCGATTACGCTTCAAGGGTAAGACCCGATCCATAGTTTAGGATTCCGCCGTTTAATTTTGAATTAAATGCCTAAACACGATCCTTCAGAAAAGACACAATACTTCGGCTAAAATGAATAGATACAAGCACTAAAGCTGTCTCTCTTTGAACCAATAGTACTATCAACGTGTTATTTAGTGAAAGAATCCAACACTAAAGTTGTGTCCTTTAGAAGAGAAGACAATACAACCAATTGTTGCTACCCTTTGATGGTTGCTACCCTTTAGTTGTACCTTTTGATGGTTGCTACCCTTTGGTTGTAAACCAATGCACCTACTCACTTGTTACCCTTCTCTCACACCTGTTGATTAGTATCATTTCTCTTGTATAGCATATAGTATTATGGAAAAGATCACTCAAAATAAAGACGATCAAAAGAATCAAACAGGAGGAATTATATCTTTTTATAGGCGTTATCAAACTCTCCTCGAAGAATTTATAGCCCCACTATTTGTTACAACAGGATTTTAGGCAATAATTCTCCCAAGATACAAAGAACAATCAAGATCTTCCAAAGTTGTAACTTCCTTGGAGAAAGTTGAAGAAACTAAGATATGATTCGTTTTTTCTTGTGTCTTTCAACAAGAGAAACATGGTCCATTTATAGATTATCAAAAGACACAATACTTCGGCTAAAATGAATAGATACAAGCACTAAAGCTGTCTCTCTTTGAACCAATAGTTACTATCAACGTGTTATTTAGTGAAAGAATCCAACACTAAAGTTGTGTCCTTTAGAAGAGAAGACAATACAATCAATTATTGCTACCCTTTGATGGTTGCTACCCTTTGGTTGTAAACCAATGCACCTACTCACTTGTTACCCTTCTGTCACACCTGTTGATTAGTATCATTTCTCTTGTATAGCACCTCTTTGTGTATTAAACCAATAAATTGGACCTAAATTTCCAACAATCCCCCACTTGGTTTAAAATACAAAATTTGATCATGAGAATTATACATAAGGCATGGTGGCTGACGTCTTAAACCATACCGTAGTGAAATTAGGTCACAAACTAGTTAAACCGATGGTGGCTCAATGCTTAAACCATTGTTTAGATCTAGTTTAGAAATAATCCACATATAAACCCTCAAAACAATTCTTAGTTTCACAACTAATTTCAGCACGTGATAAGGCCGTGTGCTCATCTTGGTTCTTGACCATAAATATGAGATTACCTTAAACTCATACTAGAAGCGGCACCACTCCTATGGTCAAATAGGTGAAAAACATTTCAGCTTGTAACTTTACCGATACTAAAAACTTAGAAATGTTCCATTAAGAGACTTCTCTCAACCTCTCACTTAAGAGTAACAATTTAAAACATCAACCTTTGAATGGTGTACACATTTGATGTTTGACCATTACTTCCAATTTCGTTGTTACCCTATTAAACCTACCATAATAGCGATTAGCAATAAGCAGGTCGGGTGTCCATTGGAGATAATGCAATTTAACAAGATTTTAAACCCATTCCTGATGCTGTTGAACATACTAAATCTTTTGACAGTGGCTTTGTCAACGGATCCGCAAGATTTTTGTGTGTTCTAACAAACATCACAGTAACTACATCACGATTGAGCATTTCTCTTAGAAATGCATGTCTTAGACTAATATGTCTAGATTTTCCATTGTACACTTTGTTCAATGCTCTAGACATGGTAGCCTCACTGTCACAATGTATCGTGACTGGTGGCATTGGTCTTGGATAGACCTCTACATCTAACAATAGATCTTTTAGCCATTCTGCTTCTTTGCATGCTGAGCATAGCGCTACCAACTCAGCTTCCATGGTGGAATGAGTAATAAATGTCTGTTTCTTTGAAGCCCAAGAAACAGCTCCTCCACCCAACAAAAACACCCAACCACTTGTTGGTTTTTGTTCATTTACGCTAGTTATCCAACTGGCATCTCTATAACCCTCAAGAACACTTGGAGACCTACTGTAGTGAAGTCCTAAATCCCTAGTTCTTTTGAGATAACCAAGAACACGAGTGACAGCCTTCCAATGTTCAACACCAGGATTTTTAGTGTATCTAGCAAGTTTACACACTGCAAAAGCAATATCAGGCCTTGTACATCCCATGGCATACATGAGACTACCAATCACACTAGCATATTCCAGCGGTGCAATTGGTGGACCATGATTTTCACCAATTCTAACACTAAGATCCTAAAGAGTGTTTACCTCCTTTATATTAAGATGATTGAACTTTTTCAATATCTTATCAACATAGTGAGAATGAGAGAGTACAAAACCCCCACTATGTTTTCTCACTTTGATACCTAAGATAGTATCAATCTCACCTAGATCTTTCATTTGAAACTTGGAAGAAAGATATTTCTTGGTATCAATAATCCCTTGTATATTTGTACTAACAATTAACATGTCATCCACATACAAGCATAAGATGACAACATAGGCTTTACACACTTTAGTGTAAATACATTTGTCAGCATGATTAGATTTAAAATTATGAGTAAGTAATACTGACTCAAACTTTTCATGCCACTGTTTGGGGGCTTGTTTAAGTCCATAAAGAGACTTAACAAGTTTACAAACTTTTTGTTCATTCCCTGGAAGAACAAATCCTTCAGGCTGTTCCATATACACCTCCTCATCTAAATCACCATTTAAGAACGCCGTTTTCACATCTATTTGATGCACCGACAGATTGTAGATAGAGGCTAAGGCGAGAATTACTCTTATAGAAGCAATCCTTGCCACAGGAGCATATGTGTCAAAATAGTCTATGCCTTCTTTTTGTCGAAAGCCTTTGGAAACCAACCTTGCCTTATATGTAAGTAAGGCTCCACTAGGTGCATACTTACGACGAAATACCCACTTACACCCAATAGGTTTCGAACTAGGGGGTAGATCAACAAGGACCCATGTTTTGTTAGACATAATTGAATCCATCTCATCATTGATAGCTTCTTCCCAAAAAGCTGAGTCTCTAGAACTCATTGCTTCTTTATATGTCTTAGGGTCATTTTCTATACTAAGTAGAAAAGGAATTTTATTTACATGTCCATCCTTGTTGCCTTCAACTAGGAAAATAACGTCACTACTAGCAACAAAATCGGGTGGGAGACCTTTTGGTTTCTTAGGTCTCTCACTTCTCCTCAAGGTAGTAGAAGCATCAAGCGCTCTTTTGAGTTCCTTAGATGAATTAGACGGAATATTAGCACTAGTTGAAACAGTAGGATCAATTACGGGATCACCATAGACCTTTGTATCTTTAAGAAATAAATTCTCAAAAAATTGCACATCTCTTGATTCTACAATAACACTAGAATCAAGAAGCAAAAGTCTATAGGCCTTGGAATTTTTAGCATATCCTACAAACACACCTTTGAGTGCTTTAGTTCCTAATTTTGTTCTTTCATTATCTGGAATTCTATAATAGGCAATGCACCCCCAAACTTTTATGTAAGACAAGTTTGGTTTTCTACCCTTCTATAGTTCATAAGGGGAAACTTTCGTATTTAACGAAGGAATTCGATTTTACAAATGACAAGCAGTCAATAGAGCTTCACCCCACAAATTCTTTGGTAAATCGGATTGTATTAACATTGCATTCACAAGATCTTGCAATGTTCTATTTTTTCTTTCAGCCAAACCATTTTTTTGAGGAGTGTAAAGCGCACTTGTTTGATGCACTATGCCATTGTCTTCACAAAATTTTGAGAATTCACTAGAATGGTATTCACCACCTCTATCACTTCTCAAAATCTTAATTTTCTTGTTGAGTTGGTTCTCAACTAGAGTTTTATAAAGTGTAAAGAAACTAAATACTTCATCTTTATGTTTCATTAAATAAACAGGCACAAAACGGGAACAATCATCGATGAAGGTTACAAAGTATTTATTTCCTCCTCTAGTTAAAACACCATTTAATTCACAAACATCAGAATGCAAAATATCAAGTAAATTAGTACTTATTTGCACTTTAGGATAAGGCAATCTAGTATTTTTTGCTTGAACACAAATTTCACATTTTTTGATATTAGAATAACCACAAGAAATTAAAGCATTTTTAGACATAAATTTTAAAACATTGTTGCTAACATGTCCTAATCGTTCATGCCATAAATCATAGGAAACAACAGAATAAATAGAATCATTCATGTCATTCTTATTAATGCTTAAATTGAACATGCCATTACAAGAGTATCCCTTCCCTATAAAGACCCCATTTTTAGACAAGATTACATTGTTGGACTCAATAACAGCCCTTATTCCCTTTTTATTGAGAATATCTGCAGACACAAGATTTTTTACCATGTCAGGAACATGATAGACATTGGTGAGTACCAACTTTTTTCTAGAAGTAAACTCTAAGTTTACTATACCCTTGCCTTGCACCTTGGCTTTCTTTCCATTAGCCACTATCACTTCATGTCCTTTAATTTCTTCATAGGACTGAAATTTATCCAAGTCTTTGCAAACATGAATAGCAGCACCAGAGTCATACCACCAATCCTTAGACGAGTAAGGAGTTGCCATGTGAAGTTCAGTTACTACAGCCACACAATCAGCATGATCTTCCACAAGACTTGCACTAGGGGTAGTAGTCCCTTTTCTCTTCTTGTTGGATCTGCACTCAGCCTTGTAGTGGCCTTTCTTGCCACAATTGTAACAAACCTGAGACTTTTTCTTGTCTTGAGACTTATCATGTCTTTTCCTTTTATTGCCACCAGATGAATCTGCAGTGACAACATTGATTTTTGGATCTTCAAGACTAAGGTTTTGCAACTTTCGAACATTTGCTTCAATCCTTAGATGTTTCCAAAGAGAAGATACAGTTAGAGTTTCAGTTGTATGAAGCATTTTCTTGTTATAATCAGCCCACTTTGGAGGCAATTTAGTAATAATTGCTCCAACTTGAAATTCTTCACACAACTCTACTCCAATATCTTTCAATTTTGACACAATCACTTGAAGATTGTGTATTTGATCCATAAGGGGAAGAGAATCAAGAATTTTAAAATCAAAGTATTTTTGAATAAGAAACTTATCTGCCCCTTGTTTTTGTGTGGCATATTCCTTATCGATTGTGAGCCAAATCTCCCTTGGATCATGCACCTTAGTGAAAAGTTCATAGATTGACAATGTCACGTTACTTAGGATATGACCCCTACAAATGATCTCATCTTCTTTACATTTTTGACGCATTTGAATGATTGTTGCACTATTTTCAGGGGTTGGCTCTGGTATTGGCTCCAAACTGGGATCCAATATATAAGCAACTTTCAAGGCTGTAAGGAAGAACATCATGCGATCCTTCCATCGGTTGTACTTTGTGCCTAAACCATCAAGTTTATCCAACTTTTTTATGTCTTGATAACAGACTCTTGAGTGAACTCCATAGGATATAAATTCTTCGAGATTGTAATAAATATAGTAGTATGGAAAAGATCACTCAAAATAAAAATGATCAAAAGAATCAAACAGGAGGAATTATAACTTGTTTTAGGCGTTATCAAACTCTCCTCGAAGAATTTATAGCCCCCACTATTTGTTACAACAGGGTTGTTGGAAATTTAGTTCCAATTTATTGGTTTAATACACAAAGAGGTGCTATACAAGAGAAATGATACTAATCAACAGGTGTGAGAGAAGGGTAACAAGCGAGTAGGTGCATTGGTTTACAACCAAAGGGTAGCAACCATCAAAGGGTACAACCAAAGGGTAGCAACGATTGGTTGTATTGTCATCTCTTCTAAAGGACACAGTGCTTGTATCTATTCATTTTAGCCGAAGTATTGTGTCTTTTGATAATCTTTAAATGCACCATGTTTCTCTTGTTGATAGACACAAGAAAAAGAAAAAACAAATCATATCTTAGTTTCTTCAAGTTTCTCCAAGGAAGTTACAACTTTGGAAGATCTTGATTGTTCTTTGTATCTTGGGAGAATTATTGCCTAAAACCCTGTTGTAACAAATAGTGGGGGCTATAAATTCTTCGAGGAGAGTTTGATAATGCCTAGAACAAGATATAATTCCTCCTGTTTGATTCTTTTAATCGTCTTTATTTTGAGTGATCTTTTCCATACTACTATATTTATTACAATCTCGAAGAATTTATATCCTATGGAGTTCACTCAAGAGTCTGTTATCAAGACATGGAAAAGTTGGGTAAACTTGATGGTTTAGGCACCAACTACAACCGATGGAAGGATCGCATGATGTTCTTCCTTACAGCCATGAAAGTTGCTTATATATTGGATCCCAGTTTGGAGCCAATACCAGAGCCAACCCCTGAAGATAGTGCAGCAATCATTCAAATGCGTCAAAAACGTAAGGAAGATGAGATCATTTGTAGGGGTCATATCCTATGTAACGTGACATTGTCAATCTATGAACTTTAAGGTGCATAATCCAAGGGACATTTGGCTCACAATCGAGAAGGAATATGCCACACAAAAACAAGGGGTAGATAAGTTTCTTATTCAAAAATACTTTGATTTTAAAATTCTTGATTCTCTTTCCCTTATGGATCAAATACACAATCTTCAAGTGATTGTGTCAAAATTGAAAGATATTGGAGTAGAGTTGTGTGAAGAATTTCAAGTTGGAGTAATTATTACTAAATTGCCTCCAAAGTGGGTTGATTATCAGAAGAAAATGCTTCATACAACTGAAACTCTAACTGTATCTTCTCTTTGCAAACATCTAAGGATTGAATTCGTAATTTTCAAAACCTTAGTCTTGAAGATCCAAAAATCAATGTTGTCACTGCAGATTCATCTGGTGGCAATAAAAGGAAAAGACATGATAAGTCTCAAGACAAGAAAAAGTCTCAGGTTTGTTATAATTGTGGCAAGAAAGGCCACTACAAGGCTGAGTGCAGATCCAACAAAAAGAGAAAGGGGACTACTACCCCTAGTGCAAGTCTTGTGGAAGATCATGCTGAGTTTGTGGCTGTAGTAACTGAACTTCACATGGCAACTCCTTACTCGTCTAAGGATTGGTGGTATGACTCTGGTGCTGCTATTCATGTTTGCAAAGGCATGGATAAATTTCAGTTCTATGAAGAAATTAAATGACATGAAGATATAGTGGCTAATGGAAAGAAAGCCAAGGTGCAGGGCAAGGGTATAGTACACTTAGAGTTTACTTTTGGAAAAAAGTTGGTACTCACCAATGTCTATCATGTTCCCGACATGGTAAAAAATCTTGTGTCTGTAGATATTCTCAATAAAAAGGGAATAAGGGCTGTTATTGAGTCTAACAATGTAATCTTGTCCAAAAATGGGGTCTTTATAGGGAAGGGATACTCTTGTAATGGCATGTTCAATTTAAGCATTAATAAGAATGACATGAATGATTCTGTTTATTCTTTTGTTTCCTATGATTTATGGCATGAACGATTAGGACATATTAGCAACAATGTTTTAAAATTTATGTCTAAAAATGCTTTAATTTCTTGTGGTTATTCTAATATCAAAAAATGTGAAATTTGTGTTCAAGCAAAAAATACGAGATTGCCTTATACTAAAGTGCAAAGAAGTACTAATTTACTTGAACTTGTGCATTCTGATGTTTGTGAATTAAATGGTGTTTTAACTAAAGGAGGAAATAAATAGTTTGTAACCTTTATCGATGATTGTTCCCGTTTTGTGCATGTTTATTTAATGAAACATGAAGATGAAGTATTTAGTTTCTTTACACTTTATAAAACTTTAGTTGAGAACCAACTCAACAAGAAAATTAAGATTTTGAGAAGTGATAGAGGTGGTGAATACCTTTCTAGTGAATTCTCAAAATTTTGTGAAGACAATGGCATGGTGCATCAAACAAGTGCGCCTTACACTCCTCAACAAAATGGTTTGGCTGAAAGGAAAAATAGAACATTGCAAGATCTTGTGAATGCAATGTTAATACAATCCGATTTAACAAAAAATTTGTGGGTGAAGCTCTATTGACTGCTTGTCATTTGCATAATCGAATTCCATCGTTAAAAACGAAAGTTTCCCCTTATGAACTATGGAAGGGTGGAAAACCAAACTTGTCTTACATAAAAGTTTGGGGGTGCATTGCCTATTATAGAATTCCAGATAATAAAAGAACAAAATTAGGAACTAAAGTACTCAAAGGTGTGTTTGTATGATATGCTAAAAATTCCAAGGCCTATAGACTTTTGCTTCTTGATTCTAGTGTTATTGTTGAATCAAGAGATGTGCAATTTTTTTGAGAATTTATTTCTTAAAGATACAAAGGTCTATGGTGATCCCGTAATTGATCCTACTGTTTCAACTAGTGCTAATATTCCTTCTAATTCATCTAAGGAACTCAAAAGAGCGTTTGATGCTTCCACTACCTTGAGGAGAAGTGAGAGACCTAAGAAACCAAAAGGTCTCCCACCCAATTTTATTGCTAGTAGTGACATTATTTTCCTAGTTGAAGGTAACAAGGATGGACATGTAAATAAAATTCCTTTTCTACTTAGTATAGAAAATGACCCTAAGACATATAAAGAAGCAATGAGTTCTAGAGACTCAGCTTTTTGGGAAGAAGCTATCAATGATGAGATGGATTCAATTATGTCAAACAAAACATGGGTCCTTGTTGATCTACCCCATAGTTCGAAACCTATTGGGTGTAAGTGGGTATTTCGTCGTAAGTATGCACCTAGTGGAGCCTTACTTACATATAAGGCAAGGTTGGTTGCCAAAGGCTTTCGACAAAAAGAAGGCATAGACTATTTTGACACATATGCTCCTGTGGGAAGGATTGCTTCTATAAGAGTAATTCTCGCCTTAGCCTCTATCTGCAATCTGTCGGTGCATCAAATGGATGTGAAAACGGCTTTCTTAAATGGTGATTTAGATGAGGAGGTGTATATGGAACAGCCTGAAGGTTTTGTTCTTCCAGGGAATGAACAAAAAGTTTGTAAACTTGTTAAGTCTTTTTATGGACTTAAACAAACCCCCAAACAGTGGCATGAGAAGTTTGAGTCAGTATTACTTACTCATAATTTTCAATCTAATCATGCTGACAAATGTATTTACACTAAAGTGTGTAAAGCCTATGTTGTCATCTTATGCTTGTATGTGGATGACATGTTAATTGTTAGTACAAATATACAAGGGATTGTTGATACCAAGAAATATCTTTCTTCCAAGTTTCAAATGAAAGATCTAGGTGAGATTGATACTATCTTAGGTATCAATGTGAGGAAACATAGTGGGGGTTTTGTACTCTCTCAATCTCACTATGTTGATAAGATATTGAAAAAGTTCAATCATCTTAATATAAAGGAGGTAAACACTCCTTTGGATCTTAGTGTTAGAATTGGTGAAAATCAAGGTCCACCAATTGCTCCGCTGGAATATGCTAGTGTGATTGGTAGTCTCATGTATGCCATGGGATGTACAAGGCCTGATATTGCTTTTGCAGTGTGTAAACTTGCTAGATACACTAAAAATCCTGGTGTTGAACATTGGAAGGCTGTCACTCGTGTTCTTGGTTATCTTAAAAGAACTAGGGATTTAGGACTTCACTACAGTAGGTCTCCAAGTGTTTTTGAATACAGATGCCAGTTGGATAACTAGCGTAAATGAACAAAAACCAATAAGTGGTTGGGTGTTTTTGTTGGGTGGAGGAGCTATCTCTTGGGCTTCAAAGAAACAGACAATTATTACTCATTCCACCATGGAAGCTGAGTTGGTAGCGCTATGCTCAGCATGCAAAGAAGCAGAATGGCTAAAAGATCTATTGTTAGATGTAGAGGTCTATCCACGACCAATGCCACCAGTCATGATACATTGTGACAGTGAGGCTACCATGTCTAGATCATTGAACAAAGTGTACAATGGAAAATCTAGACATATTAGTCTAAGACATGCATTTGTAAGAGAAATGCTCAATCGTGATGTAGTTACTGTGATGTTTGTTAGAACACACAAAAATCTTGCGGATCCGTTGACAAAGCCACTGTCAAAAGATTTAGTATGTTTAACAGCATCAGGAATGGGTTTAAAACCTTGTTAAATTGCATTATCTCCAATGGACACCCGACCTTCTTATAGCTAATCGCTATTATGGTAGGTTTAATAGGGTAACAACGAAATTGGAAGTAATGGTCAAACATTAAATGTGTACACCATTCAAAGGTTGATGTTTTAAATTGTTACTCTTAAGTGAGAGGTTGAGAGAAGTCTCTTAATGGAACATTTTTGAGTGTTTAGTAACGGTAAAGTTACAAACTGAAATGTTTTTCACCTATTTAACCATAGGAGTGGTGCCTCTTCTAGTATTAGTTTAAGGTAATCTCATATTTATGGTCAAGAACCAAGATGAGCACACGGCCTTATCACGTGCTGAAATTAGTTGTGAAACTAAGAATTTTTTTGAGGGTTTATATGTGGATTATTTCTAAACTAGATCTAAACAATGGTTTAAGCATTGAGCCACCATCGGTTTAACTAATTTGTGACCTAATTTCACTACGGTATGGTTTAAGACGTCAGTCACCATGCCTTATGTATAATTCTCATGATCAAATTTTGTATTTTAAACCAAGTGGGGGATTTTTGGAAATTTAGTTCCAATTTATTGGTTTAATACACAAAGAGGTGCTATACATGAGAAATGATACTAATCAACAGGTGTGAGAGAAGGGTAACAAGCGAGTAGGTGCATTGGTTTACAACCAAAGGGTAGCAACCATCAAAGGGTAGCAACAATTGGTTGTATTGTCTTCTCTTCTAAAGGACACAACTTTAGTGTTGGATTCTTTCACTAAATAACACGTTGATAGTAACTATTGGTTCAAAGAGAGATAGCTTTAGTGCTTGTATCTATTCATTTTAGCCGAAGTATTGTGTCTTTTGATAATCTATAAATGGACCATGTTTCTCTTGTTGAAAGACACAAGAAAAAACAAATCATATCTTAGTTTCTTCAAGTTTCTCCGAGGAAGTTACAACTTTGGAAGATATTGATTATTCTTTGTATCTTGGGAGAATTATTGCCTAAAACCCTGTTGTAACAAATAGTGGGGGCTATAAATTCTTCGAGATTGTAATAAATATAGTAGTATGGAAAAGATCACTCAAAATAAAGACGATCAAAAGAATCAAACAGGAGGAATTATATATTGTTCATAAATTTCACTCCTATGAAGAAATTAAAGGACATGAAGTGATAGTGGCTAATGGAAAGAAAGCCAAGGTGCAGGGCAAGGGTATAGTACACTTAGAGTTTACTTCTGAAAAAAAGTTGGTACTCACCTATGTCTATCATGTTCCTGACATGGTAAAAAATCTTGTGTCTGCAGATATTCTCAATAAAAAGGGAATAAGGGCTGTTATTGAGTCCAACAATGTAATCTTGTCTAAAAATGGGGTCTTTATAGGGAAGGGATACTCTTGTAATGGCATGTTCAATTTAAGCATTAATAAGAATGACATGAATGATTCTGTTTATTCTGTTGTTTCCTATGATTTATGGCATGAACGATTAGGACGTGTTAGCAACAATTTTTTAAAATTTATGTCTAAAAATGCTTTAATTTCTTGTGGTTATTCTAATATCAAAAAATGTTAAATTTGTGTTCAAGCAAAAAATACTAGATTGCCCTATCCTAAAGTGCAAAGTAGTACTAATTTACTTGAACTTGTGCATTCTGATGTTTGTGAATTAAATGGTGTTTTAACTAGAGGAGGAAATAAATACTTTGTAACCTTCATCGATGATTGTTCCCGTTTTGTGCATGTTTATTTAATGAAACATAAAGATGAAGTATTTAGTTTCTTTACACTTTATAAAACTCTAGTTGAGAACCAACTCAAGAAGAAAATTAAGATTTTGAGAAGTGATAGAGGTGGGGAATACCTTTCTAGTGAATTCTCAAAATTTTGTGAAGACAATGGCATAGTGCATCAAACAAGTGCGCCTTCCACTCCTCAACAAAATGGTTTGGCTGAAAGGAAAAATAGAACATTGCAAGATCTTGTGAATGCAATTTAATACAATCCGATTTAACAAAAAATTTGTGGGGGTGAAGCTCTATTGACTGCTTGTCATTTGCATAATCGAATTCCTTCGTTAAAAACAAAAGTTTCCCCTTATGAACTATGGAAGGGTAGAAAACCAAACTTGTCTTACATAAAAGTTTGGGGGTGCATTGCCTATTATAGAGTTCTAGATAATAAAAGAACAAAATTAGGAACTAAAGCACTCAAAGGTGTGTTTGTAGGATATGCTAAAAATTCCAAGGCCTATAGACTTTTGCTTCTTGATTATAGTGTTATTGTTGAATCAAGAGATGTGCAATTTTTTGAGAATTTATTTCTAAAAGATACAAAGGACTATGGTGATCTCGTAATTGATCCTACTGCTTCAACTAGTGCTAATATTCCTTCTAATTCATCTAAGGAACTCAAAAGAGCTTTTGATGCTTCTACTACCTTGAGGAGAAGTGAGAGACCCAAGAAACCAAAAGGTCTCCCACCCGATTTTGTTGCTAGTACTGACGTTATTCTCCTAGTTGAAGGCAACAAGGATGGACATGTAAATAAAATTCCTTTTCTACTTAGTATAGAAAATGACCCTAAGACATATAAAGAAGCAATGAGTTCTAGAGACTGAGCTTTTTGGGAAGAAGCTATCAATGATGAGATGGATTCAATTATGTCTAACAAAACATGGGTCCTTGTTGATCTACCCCCTAGTTCGAAACCTATTAGGTGTAAGTGGGTATTTCATCGTAAGTATGCACCTAGTGGAGCCTTACTTATAAGGTTGGTTGCCAAAGGCTTTCGACAAAAAGAAGGCATAGACTATTTTGACACATATGCTCCTGTGGCAAGGATTGCTTCTATAAGAGTAATTCTCGCCTTATCCTCTATCTACAATCTGTCGGTGCATCAAATGGATGTGAAAACGGCTTTCTTAAATGGTGATTTAGATGAGGAGGTGTATATGGAACAGCCTGAAGGTTTTGTTCTTCCAGGGAATGAACAAAAAGTTTGTAAACTTGTTAAGTCTCTTTATGGACTTAAACAAGCCCCCAAACAGTGGCATGAGAAGTTTGAGTCAGTATTACTTACTCATAATTTTAAATCTAATCATGCTGATAAATGTATTTACACTAAAGTGTGTAAAGCCTATGTTGTCATCTTACGCTTGTATGTGGATCACATGTTAATTGTTAATACAAATATACAAGGGATTATTGATACCAAGAAATATCTTTCTTCCAAGTTTCAAATGAAAGATCTAGGTGAGATTAATACTATCTTAGGTATCAATGTGAGGAAATATAGTGGGGGTTTTGTACTCTCTCAATCTCACTATATTGATAAGATATTGAAAAAGTTCAATCATCTTAATATAAAGGAGGTAAACACTCCTTTGGATCTTAGTGTTAGAATTGGTGAAAATCAAGGTCCACCAATTGCTCCGCTGGAATATGCTAGTGTGATTGGTAGTCTCATGTATGCCATGGGATGTACAAGGCCTGATATTGCTTTTGCAGTGTGTAAACTTGCTAGATACACTAAAAATCCTGGTGTTGAACATTGGAAGGTTGTCACTCGTGTTCTTGGTTATCTCAAAAGAACTAGGGATTTAGGACTTCACTACAGTAGGCCTCCAAGTGTTCTTGAGGGTTATACAGATGCCAGTTGGATAACTAGCGTAAATGAACAAAAACCAACAAGTGGTTGGGTGTTTTTGTTGGGTGGAGGAGCTGTTTGTTGGGCTTCAAAGAAACAGACAATTATTACTCATTCCACCATGGAAGCTGAGTTGGTAGTTCTATGCTCAGCATGCAAAGAAGCAGAATGGCTAAAAGATCTATTGTTAGATGTAGAGGTCTATCCAAGACCAATGCCACCAGTCACGATACATTTTGACAGTGAGGCTAGCAACCATCAAAGGGTATCAACAATTGGTTGTATTGTCTTTTCTTCTAAAGGACACAACTTTAGTGTTGGATTATTTCACTAAATAACACGTTGATAGTAATTATTGGTTCAAAGAGAGACAACTTTAGTGCTTGTATCCATTCATTTTTGTCGAAGTATTGTGTCTTTTGATAATCTATAAATGGACCATGTTTCTCTTGTTGAAAGACACGAGAAAAAACAAATCATATCTTAGTTTCTTCAAGTTTCTCAAAGGAAGTTACAACTTTAGAAAATCTTGATTGTTCTTTGTATCTTGGGAGAATTATTGCCTAAAACCCTGTTGTAACAAATAGTGGGGGCTATAAATAAAGACGATCAAAAGAATCAAACATGAGGAATTATATCTTGTTCTAGGCATTATCAAACTCTCCTCGAAGAATTTATAGCCCCCACTATTTGTTACAACAGGGTTTTAGGCAATAATTCTTCCATGATACAAAGAACAATCAAGATCTTCCAAAGTTGTAACTTCCTTGGAGAAACTTGAAGAAACTAAGATATAATTTGTTTTTTCTTGTGTCTTTCAACAAGAGAAACATGGTCCATTTATAGATTATCAAAAGACACAATACTTCGGCTAAAATGAATGGATACAAGCACTAAAGCTGTCTCTCTTTGAACCAATAGTTACTATCAACGTGTTATTTAGTGAAAGAATCCAACACTAAAGTTGTGTCCTTTAGAAGAAAAGACAATACAACCAATTGTTGCTACCCTTTGATGGTTGCTACCTTTTGGTTGTACCCTTTGATGGTTGCTACCCTTTGGTTGTAAACCAATGCACCTACTCGCTTGTGACCCTTCTCTCACACATATTGATTAGTATCATTTCTCTTGTATAACACCTCTTTGTGTATTAAACCAATAAATTGGAACTAAATTTCCAACAATCCCCCACATGGTTTAAAATACAAAATTTGATCATGAGAATCATACATAAGGCATGGTGACTGACGTCTTAAACCGTACCGTAGTGAAATTAGGTCACAAACTAGTTAAACCGATGGTGGCTTAATACTTAAACCATTGTTTAGATCTAGTTTAGAAATAATCCACATATAAACCCTCAAAACAATTCTTAGTTTCACAACTAATTTCAGCACGTGATAAGGCCGTGTGCTCATATTGGTTCTTGACCATAAATATGAGATTACCTTAAACTCATACTAGAAGCTGCACCACTCCTTTGGTCAAATAGGTGAAAAACATTTCAGTTTGTAACTTTACCGTTACTAAACACTTAGAAATGTTCCATTAAGAGACTTCTCTCAACCTCTCACTTAAGAGTAACAATTTAAAACATCAACCTTTGAATGGTGTACACATTTGATGTTTGACCATTACTTCCAATTTCATTGTTACCCTATTAAACCTACCATAATAGAGATTAGCTATAAGAATGTCAGGTGTCCATTGGAGATAATGCAATTTAACAAGGTTTTAAACCCATTCCTAATGCTGTTGAACATACTAAATCTTTTGACAGTGGCTTTGTCAACGGAACTGCAAGATTTTTGTGTGTTCTAACAAACATCACAGTAACTACATCACGATTGAGCATTTCTCTTACAAAAGCATGTCTTAGACTAATATGTCTAGATTTTCCATTGTACACTTTGTTCAATGCTCTAGACATGGTGGCCTCACTGTCACAATGTATCGTGACTGGTGGCATTGGTCTTGGATAAACCCCTATATCTAACAATAGATCTTTTAGCCATTCTGCTTCTTTGCATGCTGAGCATAGCGCTACCAACTCAGCTTCCATGGTGGAATGAGTAATAATTGTCTGTTTCTTTGATGCCCAAGAGACAGCTTCTCCACCCAACAAAAACACCCAACCACTTGTTGGTTTTTGTTTATTTACGCTAGTTATCCAACTGGCATCTGTATAACCCTCAAGAACACTTGGAGACCTACTGTAGTGAAGTCCTAAATCCCTAGTTCTTTTGAAATAACCAAGAAAATGAGTGACAGCCTTCCAATGTTCAACACCAGGATTTTTTGTGTATCCTGCAAGTTTACACACTGCAAAAGCAATATCAGGCCTTGTACATCCCATGACATACATGAAACTACCAATCACACTAGCATATTCTAGCGGAGCAATTGGTGGACCTTGATTTTCACCAATTCTAACACTAAGATTCAAAGGAGTGTTTACCTCCTATATATTAAGATGATTGAACTTTTTCAATATCTTATCAACATAGTGAGATTGAGAGAGTACAAAACCCCCACTATGTTTCCTCACATTTATACCTAAGATAGTATAAATCTCACCTAGATATTTCATTTGAAACTTGGAAGAAAGATATTTCTTGGTATCAATAATCCCTTGTATATTTGTACTAACAATTAACATGTCATCCACATACAAGCATAAGATGACAACATAGGCTTTACACACTTTAGTGTAAATACATTTGTCAGCATGATTAGATTTAAAATTATGAGTAAGTAATACTGACTCAAACTTCTCATGCCATTGTTTGGGGGCTTGTTTAAGTCCATAAAGAGACTTAACAAGTTTACAAACTTTTTGTTCATTCCCTGGAAGAACAAAACCTTCAGGCTGTTTCATATACACCTCCTCATCTAAATCACCATTTAAGAAAGCCGTTTTCACATCCATTTGATGCACCGACAGATTGTAGATAGAAGCTAAGGTGATAATTACTCTTATAGAAGCAATCCTTGCGACAGGAGCATATGTGTCAAAATAGTCTATGCCTTCTTTTTGTCGAAAGCCTTTGGCAACCAACCTTGCCTTATATGTAAGTAAGGCTCCACTAGGTGCATACTTACGACGAAATACCCACTTACACCCAATAGGTTTCGAACTAGGGGGTAGATCAACAAGGACCCATGTTTTGTTAGACATAATTGAATCCATCTCATCATTGATAGCTTCTTCCCAAAAAGCTGAGTCTCTAGAACTCATTGCTTCTTTATATGTCTTAGGGTATTTTCTATACTAAGTAGAAAAGGAATTTTATTTACATGTCCATCCTTGTTGCCTTCAACTAGGAAAATAATGTCACTACTAGCAACAAAATCGGGTGGGAGACCTTTTGGTTTCTTGGGTCTCTCACTTCTCCTCAAGGTAGTAAAAGCATCAAACGCTCTTTTGAGTTCCTTAGATGAATTAGAAGGAATATTATCACTATTTGAAACAGTAGCATCAATTACGGGATCACCATATACCTTTGTATCTTTAAGAAATAAATTCTCAAAAAATTGCACATCTCTTGATTCAACAATAACACTAGAATCAAGAAGAAAATGTCTATAGGCCTTGGAATTTTTAGCATATCCTACAAACACACCTTTGAGTGCTTTAGTTCCTAATTTTGTTCTTTTATTATCTAGAACTCTATAATAGGCAATGCACCCCCAAACTTTTATGTAAGACAAGTTTGGTTTTCTACCTTTCCATAGTTCATAAGGGGAAACTTTCGTTTTTAACGAAGGAATTCGATTATGCAAATGACAAGCAGTCAATAGAGCTTCACCCCACAAATTTTTTGGTAAATCGGATTGTATTAACATTCCATTCACAAGATCTTGCAATGTTCTATTTTTCCTTTCAGCCAAACCATTTTGTTGAGGAGTGTAAGGCGCACTTGTTTGATGCACTATGCCATTGTCTTCACAAAATTTTGAGAATTCACTAGAAAGGTATTCACTACCTCCATCACTTCTCAAAATCTTAATTTTGTTATTGAGTTGGTTCTCAACTAGAGTTTTATAAAGTGTAAAGAAACTAAATACTTCATCTTTATGTTTCATTAAATAAACATGCACAAAACGGGAACAATCATCGATGAAGGTTACAAAGTATTTATTTCCTCCTCTAGTTAAAACACCATTTAATTCACAAACATCAGAATGCACAAGTTCAAGTAAATTAGGACTTCTTAGCACTTTAGGATAAGGCAATCTAGTATTTTTTGCTTGAGCACAAATTTTGCATTTTTTGATATTAGAATAACCACAAGAAATTAAAGCATTTTTAGACATAAATTTTAAAACATTGTTGCTAACATGTCCTAATCGTTCATGCCATAAATCATAGGAAACAACAGAATAAACAGAATCATTCATGTCATTCTTATTAATGCTTAAATTGAACATGCCATTACAAGAGTATCCCTTCCCTATAAAGACCCCATTTTTAGAAAAGATTATATTGTTGGACTCAATAACAGCCCTTATTCCCTTTTTATTGAGAATATCTGCAGACACAAGATTTTTTACCATGTCAGGAACATAATAGACATTGGTGAGTACCAACTTTTTTCCAGAAGTAAACTCTAAGTGTACTATACCCTTGCCCTGCACCTTGGCTTTCTTTCCAGTAGCCACTATCACTTCATGTCCTTTAATTTCTTCATAGGACTGAAATTTATCCATGTCTTTGCAAACATGAATAGCAACACCAGAGTCATACCACCAATCCTTAGACGAGTAAGGAGTTGCCATGTGAAGATCAGTTACTATAGCCACAAACTCAGCATGATCTTCCACAAGACTTGCACTAAGGGTAGTAGTCCCCTTTCTCTTCTTGTTGGATCTGCACTCAGCCTTGTAGTGGCCTTTCTTGCCACAATTGTAACAAACCCGAGACTTTTTCGTGTCTTGAGACTTATCATGTCTTTTCCTTTTATTGCCACCAGATGAATCTGCAGTGACAACATTGATTTTTGGATCTTCAAGACTAAGGTTTTGCAAATTTTGAACATTTGCTTCAATCCTTAGATGTTTGCAAAGAGAAGATACAGTTAGAGTTTCAGTTGTACGAAGCATTTTCTTCTGATAATCAGCCCACTTTGGAGGCAATTTAGTAATAATTGCTCCAACTTGACATTCTTCACACAACTCTACTCCAATATCTTTCAATTTTGACACAATCACTTGAAGATTGTGTATTTGATCCTTAAGGGGAAGAGAATCAAGAATTTTAAAATCAAAGTATTTTTGAATAAGAAACTTATCTGCCCCTTGTTTTTGTGTGGCATATTACTTCTCGATTGTGAGCCAAATCTCCCTTGGATCATGCATCTTAGTGAAAAGTTCATAGATTGACAATGTCACGTTACTTAGGATATGACCCCTACAAATGATCTCATATTCCTTACGTTTTTGACGCATTTGAATGATTGCTGCACTATCTTCAGGGGTTGGCTCCGGTACTGGCTCCAAACTGGGATCCAATATATAAGCAACTTTCAAGGCTGTAAGGAAGAACATCATGCGATCCTTCCATCGGTTGTAGTTGGTGCCTAAACCATCAAGTTTATCCAACTTTTCCATGTCTTGAGTGATTGTTTTGATAACAGACTCTTGAGTGAACTCCATAGGATATAAATTCTTTTAGATTGTAATGCTTAGAACAAGATATAATTCCTCCTGTTTGATTGTTTTGATCGTCTTTATTTTGAGTGATCTTTTTCATACTACTATATTTATTACAATCTAGTTTCTCTATGGAGTTCTCTTGTATAGTAGAGAAGACTCAAAATATAGTGACAAGAAACTACTATATTAATACCTTCTACAATAGTGATATTACCCACATATAGTAGATCTAACAAAAACTCCATATGGCACAAAAAATAGTTACTACCCTTTTGTTTTGTGCAACGCTGAGTGCAGATCCAACAAGAAGAGAAAGGGGACTACTACCCCTAGTGCAAGTCTTGTGGAATATCATGCTGAGTTTGTGGCTGTAGTAACTAAACTTCACATGGCAACTCCTTACTCGTCTAAGGATTGGTGGTATGACTCTGGTGCTGCTATTCATGTTTGCAAAGACATGGATAAATTTCAGTCCTATGAAGAAATTAAAGGACATGAAGTGATAGTGGCTAATGGAAAGAAAGCCAAGGTGCAGGGCAAGGGTATAGTACACTTAGAGTTTACTTCTGGAAAAAAGTTGGTACTCACCAATGTCTATCATGTTCCTGACATGGTAAAAAATCTTGTGTCTGTAGATATTCTCAATAAAAAGGGAATAAGGGCTGTTATTGAGTCCAACAATGTAATCTTGTCTAAAAATGGGGTCTTTATAGGGAAGGGATACTCTTGTAATGGCATGTTCAATTTAAGCATTAATAAGAATGATATGAATGATTCTGTTTATTCTGTTGTTTCCTATGATTTATGGCATGAACGATTAGGACATGTTAGCAACAATGTTCTAAAATTTATGTCTAAAAATGCTTTAATTTCTTGTGGTTATTCTAATATCAAAAAATGCGCAATTTGTGTTCAAGCAAAAAATACTAGATTGCCCTATCCTAAAGTGCAAAGAAGTACTAATTTACTTGAACTTGTGCATTCTGATGTTTGTGAATTAAATGGTGTTTTAACTAGAGGAGGAAATAAATACTTTGTAACCTTCATCGATGATTGTTCCCGTTTTGTGCATGTTTATTTAATGAAACATAAAGATGAAGTATTTAGTTTCTTTACACTTTATAAAACTCTAGTTAAGAACCAACTCAACAAGAAAATTAAGATTTTGAGAAGTGATAGAGGTGGTGAATACCTTTCTAGTGAATTCTCAAAATTTTGTGAAGACAATGGCATAGTGCATCAAACAAGTGCGCCTTACACTCCTCAACAAAATGGTTTGGCTGAAAGGAAAAATAGAACATTACAAGATCTTGTGAATGCAATTTAATACAATCCAATTTACCAAAAAATTTGTGGGGTGAAGCTCTATTGACTGGCTTGTCATTTGCATAATCGAATTCCTTCATTAAAAAACGAAAGTTTCCCCTTATGAACTTTGGAAATATAGAAAACCAAACTTGTCTTACATAAAAGTTTGGGGGTGCATTGCCTTTTATAGAGTTCCAGATAATAAAAGAACAAAATTAGGAACTAAAGCACTCAAAGGTGTGTTTGTAGGATATGCTAAACATTCCAAGGCCTATAGACTTTTGCTTCTTGATTCCAGTGTTAGTGTTAAATCAAGAGATGTGCAATTTTTTGAGAATTTATTTCTTAAAGATACAAAGGTCTATGGTGATACCGTAATTGATCCTACTGTTTCAACTAGTGCTAATATTCCTTCTAATTCATCTAAGGAACTCAAAAGAGCGTTTGATGCTTCTACTACCTGGAGGAGAAGTCAGAGACCTAAGAAACCAAAAGGTCTCCCACCCGATTTTGTTGCTCGTAGTGACGTTATTTTCCTAGTTGAAGGCAACAAGGATGGACATGTAAATAAAATTCCTTTTCTACTTTGTATAGAAAATGACCCTAAGACATATAAAGAAGCAATGAGTTCTAGAGACTCATCTTTTTGGGAAGAAGCTATCAAGGATGAGATGGATTCAATTATGTCTAACAAAACATGGTTCCTTGTTGATCTACCCCCTAGTTCGAAACCCATTGGGTGTAAGTGGGTATTTCATCATAAGTATGCCCCTAGTGGAGCCTTACTTACATATAAGGCAAGGTTGGTTGCCAAAGGCTTTCGACAAAAAGAAGGCATAGACTATTTTGACACATATGCTCCTGTGGCAAAGATTGCTTCTATAAGAGTAGTTCTCGCCTTAGCCTCTATCTACAATCTGTCGGTGCATCAAATGGATATGAAAATGGCTTTTTTAAATGGTGATTTAGATGAGGAGGTGTATATGGAACAGCCTGAAGGTTTTGTTCATCCAGGGAATGAACAAAAAGTTTGTAAACTTGTTAAGTCTCTTTATGGACTTAAACAAGCCCCCAAACAGTGGCATGAGAAGTTTGAGTCAGTATTACTTATAATTTTAAATCTAATCATGCTGACAAATGTATTTACACTAAATTGTGTAAAGCCTATGTTGTCATCTTATGCTTGTATGTGGATGACATGTTAATTGTTAGTACAAATATACAAGGGATTATTGATACCAAGAAATATATTTCTTCCAAGTTTCAAATGAAAGATCTAGGTGAGATTGATACTATCTTAGGTATCAATGTGAGGAAACATAGTGGGGGTTTTGTACTCTCTCTATCTCACTATGTTGATAAGATATTGAAAAAGTTCAATCATCTTAATATAAAGGAGGTAAACACTCCTTTGGATCTTAGTGTTAGAATTGGTGAAAATCAAGGTCCACCAATTGCTCTGCTGGAATATGCTAGTGTGATTGGTAGTCTCATGAATGCCATGGGATGTACAAGGCCTGATATTGCTTTTGCAGTGTGTAAACTTGCTAGATACACTAAAAATCCTGGTGTTGAACATTGGAAGGCTGTCACTCGTGTTCTTGGTTATCTCAAAAGAACTAGGGATTTAGGACTTCACTACAGTAGGTCTCCAAGTGTTCTTGAGGGTTATACAGATGCCAGTTGGATAACTAGCGTAAATGAACAAAAACCAACAAGTGGTTGGGTGTTTTTGTTGGGTGGAGGAGCTGTTTGTTGGGCTTCAAAGAAACAGACAATTATTACTCATTCCACCATGGAAGCTGAGTTGGTAGCGCTATGCTCAGCATGCAAAAAAGCAGAATGGCTAAAAGATCTATTGTTAGATGTAGAGGTCTATCCAAGACCAATGCCACCAGTCACGATACATTGTGACAGTGAGGCTACCATGTCTAGAGCATTGAACAAAGTGTACAATGGAAAATCTAGACATATTAGTCTAAGACATGCATTTGTAAGAGAAATGCTCAATCGTGATGTAGTTACTATGATGTTTTTTAGAACACACAAAAATCTTGCGGATCCGTTGACAAAGCCACTGTCAAAAGATTTAGTATGTTCAACAGCATCAGGAATGGGTTTAAAATCTTGTTAAATTTCATTATCTCCAATGGACACCCGACCTTCTTATAGCTAATCGCTATTATGGTAGGTTTAATAGGGTAACAACGAAATTGGAAGTAATGGTCAAACATCAAATGTGTACACCATTCAAAGGTTGATGTTTTAAATTGTTACTCTTTAGTGAGAGGTTGAGAGAAGTCTCTTAATGGAACATTTCTAAGTGTTTAGTAACGGTAAAGTTACAAACTGAAATGTTTTTCACCTATTTTACCATAGGAGTGGTGCCGCTTCTAGTATGAGTTTAAGGTAATCTCATATTTATGGTCAAGAACCAAGATGAGCACATGGCCTTATCACGTGCTGAAATTAGTTGTGAAACTAAGAATTGTTTTGAGGGTTTATATGTGGATTATTTCTAAACTAGATCTAAACAATGGTTTAAGCATTGAGCCACCATCGGTTTAACTAGTTTGTGACCTAATTTCACTACGGTATGGTTTAAGACGTCAGCCACCATGCCTTATGTATAATTCTCATGATAAAATTTTGTATTTTAAACCAAGTGGGGGATTTTTGGAAATTTAGTTCCAATTTATTGGTTTAATACACAAAGAGGTGCTATACAAGAGAAATGATACTAATCAACAGGTGTGAGAGAAGGGTAACAAGTGAGTAGGTGCATTGGTTTACAACCAAAGGGTAGCAACCATCAAAGGGTAGCAACAATTGGTTGTATTGTCTTCTCTTCTAAAGGACACAACTTTAGTGTTGGATTCTTTCACTGAATAACACGTTGATAGTAACTATTGGTTCAAAGAGAGATAGCTTTAGTGCTTGTATCTATTCATTTTAGCCGAAGTATTGTGTCTTTTGATAATCTATAAATGGACCATGTTTCTCTTGTTGAACGACACAAGAAAAAACAAATCATATCTTAGTTTCCTCAAGTTTCTCCAAGAAAGTTACAACTTTGGAAGATCTTGATTGTTCTTTGTATCTTGGGAGAATTATTGCCTAAAACCCTATTGTAACAAATAGTGGGGGCTATAAATTCTTCGAGGAGAGTTTGATAATGCCTAGAACAAGACATAATTCCTCCTGTTTGATTCTTTTGATCGTCTTTATTTTGAGTGATCTTTTCCATACTACTATATTTATTACATCGTGTTTAGATCCGGTAATAACAGAGGAAAAGGACCTAGCAGAAGCTCGACTCGTCCATCCGAACCATAACAGTCCGGTAGCTATCCAGAACCCCTGCCCACGGTGGAACTCCTCCTCCTCTTTTTATTTGTGTTGATTTAAAGGTTAATAGAAAAAGAAAAACCCAGCTGGGGAAGAAAGGGGAGAAGAGGAAGAATGAGATTTTGATTTGGGTTTATAACTGTGAGAGGGGATAAGATGGGATTATGATGGTGGGAGGAGGAAAATAAACGAAATAAAACGGGAAGAAAGGGTGGGTTTGTGGCGGTGAAAGAGAAGGAGGTAGTGGTGGGAGGAGGAGGATGGAAGAGAAGGGGATGAATTGTTTCAATGGAGAAAGAGAGTTGACCGGTCTATTCCAGATATAAAATCCATTCCTATTTCATATTATTTCATATAGATTCTGATTCCAATTTTCATACTTGAACCAAGCAGCCCCTAAAAACGTTTGATAATGTCTTAGTACCTTATAAAAAAGTACACTTATTAGGGGTTTTTTTTTTTAAAATACAAGAGTAACTCGAATTCAAAACCTATTGTCTTAAATGGACAGTGCTACCACTTGAATACATCCCTCTTGTCACACTTATTAGTGTTTTAATAACTTATAAACATTACCAACACTTTTTTTTGATAAAAAACATTACCAACACTTGAAACTGGTTTAATATTGAGACAAATAAAAGACATTCTTCATATCACAAAAAGATTTAGTTAGGGTTACAAATGTCATAATTGAATTATATTGCTACATTTAATTCTAGTGTTCTAATAGAATTTGAATTAATATTTTCATTGAATACTTATCACAATAGGTAATGTCTTAATATAAACAAAAATTTACACTACACTTTATGATGTTTTAATACCTTGTAAATATAAAATTACACTTATTAATATCTTGATATCTCTTAGAAATAATTACACTTAATAATGTAATAATATTTTGGATAATAAAATTACACTTAAAAATATTATTATATGTCAATCAAATTACATTACACTTACTAATGTCATAATTGAAATTTATTACTACACTTACATCAAATGTCAAAATAGAATTAGGTTTGATGTTCTAATAGTATATTTATCGAGACATGAATTTTGTAGTGTTTTATTATTTTTTTTTTGAGAGAGATTGTAGTGTTTTATTAGATATGATTAGTTAATGAATTGATGTGCTAATAGAGGTCAATTAATACATTTATATTTACTGTTATAATATGGGTAAACATGAAACTTTCTCAATTTGTAAGAGAAAGAAACTTGTAATTTAAGAAAGGAAATCCTAGTACCACTAGGAATCTCTTATATTTTTGTGGCTTCTACCCCTATAAATAGAGGGCAGAGTCTTTAATAAAATAATGCAATTGATGAATTAACTCCAAATTTTCGCGTATGCTTGTATGTGTTGGAACTAGGCATGCATAATTTCCTAAATTATCCTACGGAAGAGCCTAAAATTCTATGGAATCGGGTCTTACCCTTGAAGCGTAATCGGTTGTGCAGACGCCTGGCTCCTCTGAGAAGATAGCGTGCACCAACAATTCACGTGAATTGTCTCTACGATCTTGCACTGGAGTCTCTCAGAACCGGTGCTAGCCCAAAAGTGCCTATCAAAGAGAAAACAATTTTCTCTGCAAGAATTTCTGGAAGAAGCTATATTTCAAAAGTCAGAGAGAAAGTCTCTTTTTAAAATTTTCCTTCAAAACGTGTTTTTTTTAAAAAAAAACTGAAATCTGTTAAACTCACTCAACTGACTACCAGATACTTCTCTGAGAAGTATCTGTAAATAATTAATTATTAATAATAATTAATTATTTACTGAGTTGGGTTTAACCAACACCATGGATCAACCCATTGATCCATGGATCAGGCTGATGGGTCAAGAACCTCAATTCACAATTAGGTCCCTTGATTTGTCAGCCCAATTCAATTCTTCCTAGGTAATTAATTAACTCTTAATTAATACCATAATACTCTTCAATAATATTTAATTAAACTATTTAATTAAATATTATCAATTTAAGTATAACTCTTATACTTAAAACAGGCAATTTAATTAATTCTGAATCATCAAACTCACTTATGTGCGATCCTGTAGGCCCATTCCAAATTGACAATGAATAAATTAATCTCATTAATTAATCCATAAATCATTAGTGGTCTCTAGCAAGACATAATGACTACACAATTCAGAACGGAGGGTCGAATGGTGATTCAACACAACCTTCCGAGTATACTACGTAATGTCCTCTACATGATATCCAGTTTAGCATAAGGCATGGAACCAATCATCCTTATATAGCTAAACGTTTTACTTGATCTCTTAGTGACACTGAACTTAATCAAGCAAATGATAACCCTTATCATTTCTAGGGCACGGCCATGCACTTCTCAGTTCACTATCAAGCGGCCAAGATATCATCTCTCATTTAAGAGAGACTTGTAGTCCTATCACTTCACCTACATACCTTAGCGTGACTCATAGTGTACCCAATCATACCCGTACTTGGCAACCTGTTACGGTCCCGTTAGGCATATGTCAAAGCACACTCTAATTCACCTAAGACTATGCAGAGATTTATGGTCTAAGGATCCTCGTACGAGTACTACTCAAAAGAATCACTCATGATCTAAAAGTCCATGGAGTGTTTCTTTTTGGCGGATCGATTTCATAAAATTCAATATGCACAAGAATATAATTTCATGAAATTAACTCATTAGATAAATAATCAATCAAACGACAAATGTCTTATTTACATAAATAACCCTCAAAGTTTATTTACATAAATAGCCCTCAAAAGGGCACATACACCAACAATCTCCCACTTGCCCGTTGAAGGGCTATATCCTAAACTGTTTAAGACCAAGCTCTATTACATGTTTATCAAACCTTGACTGCGGTAGAGCTTTTGTGAGAGGATCTGCTACATTGTCGTCTGACCCTATTTTGCACACTTTCACATCTCCTCGATGAATGATCCCTCGGATGAGGTGAAACCTTCTGAGTATGTGTTTGGTTTTCCGGTGTGACCGAGGCTCCTTAGCTTGTGCGATGGCCCCGTTATTGTCACAGAAAAGTTCTATCGAATCTTGGATACTCGGTATCACTCCGATGTCTAACACTAACTTTCTCAACCAAACAGCTTCCTTTGCAGCATCTGATGCAGCAATGTACTCAGACTCTGTTGTAGAATCGGCTGTTGTATCTTGCTTTGAGCTTTTCCAACTTATTGCACCGCCATTCAGACTAAACACGTAGCCTGATTGTGACTTCATGTCATCTTGATCTGTTTGGAAAGCAGCATCAGCGTAACCTTATACAATGAGCTGTTCTTGTCCTCCATACACTAGCATTAATCCTTTAGTTCTTCGTAAGTACTTTAGGATTGCTTTGACTGCAGTCCAATGATCTGTTCCTGGATCTTATTGGTATCTGCTAGTCATGCTCAGTGCATGTGCGATATCCGGGCGGGTACATAACATGGCATACATGATAGATCCTATTGCCGAAGCATATGGTACTCTACTCATTGTATCCCTCTCATCTCTTGTTGAAGGACCTTGGTTCTTCTTCAAGAGAAGGCCATGTCTAAAAGGTACCTTACCATTTTTGGAGTTAGACATATTGAATCTTTTCAATATCTTGTCTATGTACCCTTCTTGACTTAGTCCCAGAAGCCTTTTTGACCTATCTCTATAGATCTTGATACCTAGTATCATTTCGGCTTCTCCTAAGTCTTTCATAGAAAATACAGTCCCCAACCATTGTTTGATGTCTTTCATCATGGGAATGTCATTTCCTATGAGTAGGATGTCGTCCACATATAGGACAAGGAAAACTATCTTGCTCCCACTAACCTTCTTGTAAACACAAGGCTCATCTTCGTTCTTTATGAAGCTGTAACCTTTTACTGCCTCGTCAAAACGAAGATTCCAACTCTGAGATGCTTGCTTTAGTCCGTAGATGAACCTCTGAAGCTTGCATACACGATTTCAATGCTCTTGATCGATGTATCCCTCGGGTTGTTTCATATAAACATCCTCGAGTAGGTTTCCATTCAGAAAAGTCATCTTAACATCCATCTGCCATATCTCATAGTGATAATATACAGCTATGGCGAGCATAGTCCGAATAGACTTGAGCATCACGACAGGGGAGAAGGTTTCATCATAGTCTATACCATGAGTCTGTCTGAAACCTTTAGCCACTAGTCATGCCTTGAAGATCCCGCCAGGTTTTAACTTAAAAATCCACTTGCAATCGACAACCTTTGCCTGAACAGGAGGGTCAATCAAAGTCCACACTTTATTGTCCCTCATGGATTGCATTTCAGATTCCATGGCTTGTAGCCATTTATTTGAATCTGGACTTTCTAAAACCTGTTTGTAGTTCACGGGCTCATTAGAGTCCACCAAGATCAAATCTTGATCGTCAGTAATGAGAAATCCGTATCTCTCGGGTTGATAAGGAGATCTACCAGATCTTCTAGGTTCTTGTGTTGTTGACTCATGTTGCTCATCTTCATGAGTTTCCATGTCAACTTCCATCTGAGTTTTTGTAGATCGTTCTACATTCTCTTGTGGTTCTTGAACTTCTCCGAGTTCTATTCTACTCCCACTGTCTTACAGGAATTCTTTCTCTAAGAAAGTAGCTCCTCGAGCAACGAACACTTTGTTCTCAGTTGGGTTGTAGAATTGATATCCTTTGGTTTCCTTAGGATATCCCACAAATAGGCATTTGTCAGTTTTAGGTTCAAGCTTATCACTTTGTAAACGTTTTACATGAGCTTGACAACCCCAAACTCATAGATAGGACATATAGGGCTTCTGACCCATCCATATCTCATATGGAGTCTTATCTACTGCCTTAGATGGAATACGGTTTAATAAGTAGGCAGCAGAAAGGAGAGCATAACCCCAAAAGGATGTAGGGAGAGTCGCTTGGCTCATCATTGATCGAACCATATCTAATAGGGTACGATTCCTCCTTTCAGATACACCATTCCATTGAGGTGTTCCCGGTGGAGTCAGCTGTGAAACAATTCCACACTGTTTTAGATAGCCATCGAACTCATCACTAAGGTATTCAGCTCCCCAATCGGAGCGAATAGCCTTAATCCTTCTATCCAACTGATTCTCTACTTTGTTTTTAAACTCTTTGAAATTTTCAAAAGTTTCACTTTTATACCTCATTAAGTAGACATACCCATATCTACTATAGTCATCAGTAAAAGTCACGAAGTATTCAAATCCACTTCTGGCTTGTGTGCTCATTGGTCCATATACATCCGTATGTATTAGATCCAATAGCCCACTTGTTCTTTCCCCTTTCTTATTCAAAGGACTCTTTGTCATTTTGCCTTGCAAGCAGGGTTCACATGTATCATAAGATTCAAAATCAAATGACCCTAGCACTCCATCCTTGTGAAGTCTTTGAACTCTCTTTTCATTTGCATGGCCTAATCGACAATGCCAAAGGTATGTTGGACTTAAATCATTTTTAGTTGATTTAGCTTTTTTTTCTATGTTATATACTGGTTTTTCTTGGGTCAAATCCAAGACATACAGACCGTTACACATATTTGCAACTCCGTATAAAATATCATTTCGATATAAAGATAACGAATTATTCTCTATAATAAATCGAAATCCTTTATTATCCAAACTCGAAACTGAAATAATATTTCTGCTCAAAGCAGGTACACAATAACAATTTTCAAGTTCAATATTTAAACCAGAAGGTAATGACAGAGTGTAATCTCCAACTTCAACAGCAACAACTCTTGCCCCGTTTCCCACTCGGAGATCCACTTCACCTTTCTTTGTCATCCTTCTATTTCTAAGTCCCTGCACATTAGTACAAATGTGAGCCCCACAACCAGTATCTAATACCCATGAGGTGGACATAGAAAGATTAATTTCTATAACAAAGATACCTGAAGCTGAAGGATTACTTTCGAGAAACTTCTTGCAGTATCTCTTCCAATGACCCTTCTGTTTGCAGAAGAGACATGTATCATCCTTTTTGGATCTTGTTTTAGCAGATGGAGGAGCTTGTGGTTGGGGAGCAGTCTTACTGCGAGCTTTCTTGTTCTGCCCAACTTTGGCCTTGCCTTTAAACTTCCTCTTCCCTTTACCTTTTTCCACTACTAACACTGGTGTTGCCTTCCGAAGGGTCTGCTCAGTGTTCTTCAACATGCCATGGAGCTCAGGAATGCTCCTATCCATGTTGTGCATATTGTAGTTCACCACAAAATCATTGTATTCATCAGACAATGATGCCAAGATGATATCAATGGCTGATTCCCTAGGAAGAGGTGCATTCAATCGCTCTAGGGTATCAATGTACCCTTTCATCTTGATCAAATGTGTGCTTACTGACGAACCCTTCGCCATTTTGCACGAAATTAAAGCTTTTATCGTAATGAACCTTTCGTTACGGGCTTGTTCACGGAACATCTCCGTCAGTGACTCGTAAATCCGGAACGCTTCCGAATTCATGAACTGCTTTTGAAGCTCGCCCGTCATCGACGCGAGCATCAAGCAAGTCACATCATCGGAGTCGCTTTTCAGCTTCTCCCAGGCTCGTTGAACAGTTGCTGAAGCATTTTGTGGTGGTTCAGGTAAAACGGTCTCCAAGACTTGTAGCTTCCTTTCTTGCTTGAGAACTATTCTCAAGTTTCTTTCCCAATCTAAGAAGTTTGGTCCAACCAATTTATCTTTATCCAATATACTTCTTAGAGTGAAATTTGAGATAACATTTGTGCTAGATGATGCCATTTCTACAATGAATAAATGCAAAATATTAGAATGAGTTTTAAAATTAATTTTCCACAATAGCCAAAATTGAAATCCCTAACAATTTTGTGTTGGTGCTAGATTGTGGGCCGAAAATCCACAAAGAGACAACCCCAGTCTTGCTTTGGCAAGTATCGTAGGGATTGGGCTCTTCTGGTAGGCAACGTTCAAATCACATTCCATGTAATTTAACGCTTTCCAATTGCATACCATGCAACTTTTCGGTGATAGGATGAACATGCCAAATGCTTGACACCATCCTATCTTTGCAAAATTAATCCCTAGTCAACTTATCGGGTCAAGCTAGGATTAATTTTCCCAAGTTAAACCATCCCTCAAGGCATCACATTAATAGACACCCACACAGTTTTTCCATAACAAGTGGTAGTGATAAAGTTGAGCATCTAATACCCAAACAGTTTTTCCACTCATTAATGGTAGTGATAAAGTTGGGCACTATTATGTAACAACCCACCGCACGAAGAAAACCTGAGGCCCTTGGGCTCTCCAAGTCCACCAGACGTTCGACGCTCAAGCGGGCCCTCAAGTATGGAAGCAAAATCTTGGGTTTTTGGGATTTAAGTTTGATCGGCTTAACATGCATTGTCGTTTTCATTCATTCACAAAACATAAAATTGCGGAAATGCAATGAATTGGGCTCTAATCTATTACAGAGCCTTTTAAGGAAAAAAAAACTTCTTTTGGGCCTCCATTTTGGGCTTCCGTTCCTGGGCTCCACCATGGACTCCTTCGGAACCTCCTTTTTGGGCCTAACTATTACATAATTATTTAATAGGCACACAGGCCCAATTTTAAAATGGCTCGCAGGCCCAAAAATTTAAATAATAAATTTTAAGCCTAATTCATGCATAGAAAAACACACAAATGCATATGCTTCATACAAGCCGGTTTTAATTTAAGCCGACTAATTTTAAGGATTGTGTAACTATTACAGAATTAAAATTGATCGTGTCATGATCAATTTTAATCAATCCTTCTGTTCATTTTATATTTATCCAAAATGATGCATAAACATGCTTACATAATTATGATGCTTCAAATAAAATTTAAACAATTTAAATTTAAGCATCATAAGTAAAACAAAATAAATAAATAACAATTAATCTAATTAATTAATTATTTATTTATCTTTTCTAATTATCCTAATCTAATTAAGATAATGTTTCGAATTTAAATTTAAACAATTCTAATTATCCTAATCTAATTAAGATAATTTATTTCAAAATTTTAAATTTAAACTTATAGGATAAAATTCTAAATTAATCCTATCTTTATCTAATAAGATTTTTTAATTAAAATCTTATTAAATAAAATTCAGAAAATTTTTAAAATTTTAATTTTCTGAAACTCTTGGGGTCATTTCGTAAATAACCAAAATTTCTGGGCTTAGGGTTTAAGGGAAACAAAACTGCTGGGGCTGGTTTGTAATTTTAAAACATTTAAATTTTGGCAGCTAGGGTTTTGGGCTTGCGGCGGGGGCATTTCCGTCATTTCAGCCAATTAGGGCTTCAGCCAACCCGCCGCAACCCGTTTCTTCTTCCCCGGCGAAAACCAGCCATCTCTGATCATCTTCTTCGGCAAAAAAAAAAAATTTCCCCGCGAAGATGAAGCACCAAAACAGAAGCGGCTCAAGCCGGCAGCCATTTCAAGGGAGACCCGAGGGAACCCAGTCCCAATTTACCGACAAAAATCAAGAAACGGAGAAAAACATTTTGGTGCCCGATTTTTCGATGAATGAATCCGGGAAACTTAAACCAAAATCCGAGACCATCCCGGCGTTCCTTGTCTTCCCGGTTAGAAACCCCAGCAATCATTTCGATGTTAAAACCAAGGCAACCCCGAAAACGATTTTCAGGCGGCCCCGTTTTTTCGGTGACAACTTTTCAAAACAAAACCCAGAAAATTAAAACACGTTTTGAACCCAGATTTTCAACAAGGAAATAAAACAATAATTCAGCCCAGCATGAAATTTAAACCAAAGCATCCCAAACACGTTGTTTTCGGTCAAGTTCTAAACATCCCAGATCACAACAACCAAAATCCACCAAAACAAAATTTTCAAAATTCATTCTGGTGAGAAAAAACAACAAAACCCAGATTTCCGATGACCCCAAATGCAAATCGGGTTTTCATTTTGGCAAAATATTGGTTTTCCGATGAGATGGCAAAACCAAAACCTGATTTCAATAAAATTCCTTTCCCCTGTGGGTCGGTTTTTGGCGATTCGGCCTCGACAAAAACAGAACAAAATTGGTTTTTAGGCCAAAAATCAGCTAAAGGAAAAACCAATTTTGAAGAACCCAGCCTTTGTTTCTTCCCGATTCTAAATTCCTTTTGTTTCAACTAAAACCATTTTTAATTAAAACAAAAATTAACCTGGCTTTGATACCACTGTTGGAACTAGGCATGCATAATTTCCTAAATTACGCTACGGAATAGCCTAAAATTCAATGGAATCGGGTCTTACCCTTGAAGCGTAATCGGTTGTGCAGACGCCTGGCTCCTCTGAGAAGATAGCGTTAACCAACAATTCACGTGAATTGTCTCTACGATCTTGCACTGGAGTCTCTCAGAACTGGTGCTAGCCCAAAAGTGCCTATCAAAGAGAAAACAATTTTCTCTGCAAGAATTTATGGAAGAAGCTATATTTCAAAAGTCAGAGAGAAAGTCTCTTTTTAAAATTTTCCTTCAAAACGTGTTTTTTTTTTTAAAAAAAAAAAAACTGAAATCTGTAAACTCACTCAACTGACTACCAGAGAAGTATCTGTAAATAATTAATTATTAATAATAATTAATTATTTACTGAGTTGGGTTTAACCAACACCATGGATCAACCCATTGATCCATGGATCAGGCTGATGGGTTAAGAACCTCAATTCACAATTAGGTTCCTTGATTTGTCAGCCCAATTCAATTCTTCATTGGTAATTAATTAACTCGTAATTAATACCATAATACTCTTCAATAATATTTAATTAAACTATTTAATTAAATATTATCAATTTAAGTATAACTCTTATACTTAAAACAGGCAATTTAATTAATTCTGAATCATCAAACTCACTTATGTGCGATCCTGTAGGCCCATTCCAAATTGACAATGAATAAATTAATATCATTAATTAATCCATAAATCATTAGTGGTCTCTAGCAAGACATAATGACTACATAATTAAGAATGGAGGGTCGAATGGTGATTCAACACAACCTTCCAAGTATACTACGTAATGTCCTCTACATGATATCCAGTTTAGCATAAGGCATGGAACCAATCATCCTTATATAGCTAAACATTTTACTTGATCTCTTAGTGACACTGAACTTAATCAAGCAAATGATAACCCTTATCATTTCTTGGGCACGGCCATGCACTTCTCAGTTCACTATCAAACGGCCAAGATATCATCTCTCATTTAAGAGAGACTTGTAGTCCTATCACTTCACCTACATACCTTAGCGTGACTCATAGTGTACCCAATCATACCCGTACTTGGCAACCTGTTACGGTCCCGTTAGGCATATGTCAAAGCACACTCTAATTCACCTAAGACTATGCAGTGATTTCTGGTCTAAGGAACCTCGTACGAGTACTACTCAAAAGAATCACTCATGATCTAAAAGTCCATGGAGTGTTTCTTTTTGGCGGATCGATTTCATAAAATTCAATATGCACAAGAATATAATTTCATGAAATTAACTCATCAGATAAATAATCAATCAAACGACAAATGTCTTATTTACATAAATAACCCTCAAAGTTTATTTACATAAATAGCCCTCAAAAGGGCACATACACCAACAGTATGTTACCAAACTTGAGAATATTTCTCGTTGCATCATCGAAGATTTTATCAATAGTATTTGGTAATTACTATTGTGATGTAATTCTACTGTAGTTTCCTTCTGAATTCCAACTCATATAACCATAATTCCATCCCAAGATACTAAAGAGAGTAAATCGTGTGAGGTCTTTCAAATGTTGGATCAGACAAATAAGAACTATCTTTTATATCCATAGAAAAAACCATATCAAGTGGTATCAAAGTCAAGTTGTACTACCTCATGTTTGTGTCTATTTTAATGAGTTCCAATTGTTCATCCATTAATGTTTTTGATACGCCTAGTGATCGAGCTCTGTTGAGGCTTTAGGGTAAGCCAGGTCACTATCCATATACTTTATTTTACTTTAAAAATTTTAATAAAAGGATAACTCCAGTCTGCTTTGCCTTATGGAACTTGTGAAATTGTTTAAAAAAAATAGAAAAAGAGAAAGAAGGGTTTCAATTCGGTCTTCAAACGTTTAATCGATATAAAGAGAGTGTGGGTTTTCATTGATATATAGAGTGTGTGGGGGGGCAACGCGTATATCCTGTACACTGTGTACATGTACCTATTACTATATATAGTAATTTTTTGCATGACAGCTGTACACTTACTAAATATAGTAAGTTTCGCCTACGCGCGTGCCTTTTTTTTTTCTGCGCTGAGTGAACAACGTCTTCGCTGAGTCAACAACGTCTCAGAACAACTGCTGCAACGTCCAAAGAACAACTGTCGCAACGTCTACATCCAGGCATGTCTACAACGTCTCCTAACACTAGCACCACGTCCGAAACAACTAGCACCATGTCCAGAAACGTCTACATCCATGCATGTGAATTTAAACTGATTTTTTCACAAATACAACTAGAACCACGTCAAAAACAAATAGCACTACGTCCAGAAACGTCCTCATCCATTCGTGTGAATTTAAACTGATTTTTTTTTACAAAGACAGTCCACCACATCTCAGAACAACTAGAACCACGCCAAAAATAACTAGCACCACGTCCTCAAACGTCTACATCCAGGCATGTCCACAACGCCTTCGCTGAGTCAACAATGTCTCAAAACAACTGCCGCAACGTCCAGAAACAACTGTCGGAACGTCTACATCCTGGCATGTCCACAACGTCCACTAACACTGCCGCAACGTCCACCTACGTCCAAAAAACAACTGCCGCAACGTCAAAAAAATCTATATCCAGGCATGTGAATTTAAGTTTAATTTTTCACATAACACCTTCAACAACGTCTCCTAACACGGCCGCAACGTCCCCGTACGTCCAAAAAAAACTGTTGCAACGTCCAAAAACGGCTTAGCTGATTTTAGTAATGTAAAAAGCAGATACCATTTAAGTAACTATTAGTAGGAAAAAACCAAAAAAAATTGTCAGGGACGAGACTCGAACCCTGGTTATTTTAGTCTTGTGACTCTCCAAAAAATTCAATTGCCATTAATCCACTTAAAGTTAGTTGACATTTAATTACACTTTTTTGTACATGTGATTTAAAAGATCACTATTGTCAATATGGAATTTCCCATCTCCCAATACGTAGGTCAGTAGAACCCCGGAGGAACAAGGTTTTCATGCAGGCAAATCGTAAAAAACTATTTTTCATACATGTCAAATGTTTCGTCAAAAATTCAAAAAACCCATGAAATTATTAAAAATCTTCTGTATCTTTTAAAATATGGCTTTTTTGGAGTTTTGAGTGGCCCAAACCGCCTTTGGCGATTTGCAGATAGATAGATCTCGAAAAGTTATATGAAATTAACAAAAAATTCGTCTAAAATGGACCACCGAGCGCAAAGTTATGACCATTTAAAGTTTTCGTCCAAAACCACACATTTTTCAATATCAGAACCATCTCCAAATGCCGATCTGCTATGTACATTGCGTAGATCTCGTCGAAAACCATCAAATTGACTACTCGTGCATCCAAATCGGACAATCGAGTGCCGAGTTATGCCCTCTTGAACCGTCCGTGCAATACAACTTCATAGATTGCACATTCCACAACGTCTCCTAACACTGCCGCAACATCCCTGCACATCAAAAAATCAACCGCCGCAACGTCAACATCTAGGCATGTGGTGAATTTTTCACATAACACCTTCTACAATGTCTCCTAATACTGTCGCAACATCCATGCAAGTCCAAAAAATAACTGCCGCAACGTCTACGTCCAAGCATGTGAATTTAAGCTGAATTTTTGAGATTACACCTTCAACAACGTCTCTTAACACTAGAACCACGTCAAAAACAACTAGCACCACGTCCTGAAACGTCTACATCCATCCATGCATGTGAATTTAAGTTGATTTTTTTCACAAAGACAGTCCACCAAGTCTCATAACACTAGAACCACGTCAAAAACAACTAGCACCACGTCCTGAGACGTCTACATCCATGCATGTGAATTTAAGCTGATTTTTTCACAAAACATAGTCTACCACGTCTCGCAATGTCCGAAAAATCTAGCACTACGTCCAGCTACGTCCAGCAACGTCCCGCAATGTCCAAAAATACAAAGCAGCAACGTCCCGTAACGTCTTGTTACGTCCCGTTACGTCCAAAATACAAAGCAGCAACATCCCGTTATGTCCCGCAATGTCCCGCAACGTCCCGCAACATCTAGTTACGTCCCATAACGCGTTCTACCAAGTCCAGCAGCGGGGAAGAATCAGAAGCAACCCATTTCACATGAAAGTGCCAATACCTCATGGAAACCATTTATATATCATATTTCGGAGCAACAGAACATTATTTGAATAAGAAAACACGAATATAACATCATTAATACATTACCCAACATCAAATCGTGAAAATAAGGTTCCGTAAATCCATCAAATACAGTTTATACTTTATGATGTGGTGATTTTTTAAGAAGAGTAAGTTATTTTTGAAGAAGAATAAGAGATTTTTGGTGAAAAATAAGAGATTTTTGAACAGGAAGAAGTGATTTTTCCGTTGTATTTGGTGTTGTTCGTCGGAAAAAATAATCGTCGATCTCCGTTAAATCTGTGTTTGAATGAAAATTTTGATTAAATGCGGTTTCAAATGGAGTACGGCGAAGAAGAATAACCGATTTTTTAAGAAGAATAAGTGATTTTTTTAAAAAGAATGAATTGGGTCTTTGGAGAAGAAGAAGAGAAGAGCGTGTATCTCACTCTCTTATAGTGAGAGTGGTGATGTATTATTAGGTATACCTTTAGGTACATGATATAATTTGAGTATGTGGTGGGGGGGGGGGGGGGGTGTATTGGTATTATTCCCGAATATGATAGCCGCCATTGACGTAAGAGCCAAACAAGCAGGAGCACTAAAAAGGTAGAGGCACGCGTGCGTATATGAAAAGTCATAACTTCCCTCAAGTTCTTAAAGGCTCTTCCTCTGCACGCTGTCCCATTCATGACCACTCAGGAATGTCCTATTTCCTTCTTTTCTTTTTTCAATTCCTTTACCTATTAATATTCCAGAATCACAATTCTTCTTGTTGTTCAAGTTGTTGTGAGGTTATGAAGACAAAAAGCATACAACTTCTTCCTCATCCCTTTCTTAAAAAAAATGTATGTACGTGTCAGTGATTCTTCAATAATTATGGATTACGACTTGTGCATGAACCCGAGCCACTTGATCATTTATAGTATCATTTTGCCAACATCAAGAGAAATAATTTTCATAAGATAAGTACCAATTACGTATGTACTCAAGTTTCATTTTCCTTTGGCTAAAATTTCATAATTTAGAAATCAAAATACTTCCTTCAATTCTTTTATATAAAATATTTTAAAAAATAAATTACCTTTTTAAAAATTTTCATAAGATATTTCAAACGTGCAATATAACTTTTGATGTTTTAATCAAATTATATCCATTTATGGATGTCATGAAACCCAATCCCATCATGGGTTTGATTCCCTACTATTAAATGTGTGGTCATTTTGATCACGAATCTTAAAAAAACGAATAAAATTATTATATTTATAATAATATATTTATAATAAATAATATTTATATATATTTTTTAATTATATATTATTTCATTCTAATTTTGATTCCCAACACATCAAACATTAAAAATAATAATGATTTTAGATAACTAAACTCATATTCATTCACATTTCTATCATATTCATTTCGATTACGATTTTCAACTGTTTTACCAAATGCCTCAATAATTTTCACTGGATGGGATGGGGGGTTTTAGGAGAAAGGTTGAAATAATTTTTTTTTTAGATGAAATATCATATTGTTTGATGAAACTGAAATTTGTCTAATCGATACGCCAAGATACTAGTAAAAAATTGGCTTATTGTCACACATATATTATCATACTAAATACAAAATATGATAATTGACCTCTATTACCACACTAATTTCTACCTAATAGAACATTACATAATTGATATCTCTATAAATATGTTATTGGAACACTAAATTAAATCTTATTATGATATTTGACGTAATTGTGATAATATATTTAAATTATGACATCAACAAATGTAATGTATTTTTATGGGAATATAGTGAAATTGTTTAGTGTAATTTATATCAAATGTATTATCACATTATTTTTTCTAGATATTAACACATTAATAAGTGTAATTATAAATATTATAAAAAATATATAATTTTTTATTTATATTAGTCCACTATACAATGTGATAATAATAATGTAACTTTTGTCCTACATTGGAAAAAAAAGAGGAGTGTATATCACTATTTAAGTAAATGAACTTTTAGTTGGTATTGAAATTCCTACTCTACATTATACGTCACAAGTCCCACTCGCGTGCACGTGCGCCAAAATAATTTGAACCTGTGTGCGAGCGTATGCCCGCACCTGCTGAAACGAATGTCGGATCGCTCGTAGGAAAAAATGGTGGGTTTGATCAACTCGCGTTTTGCTTCATTTCACAACTAATTACAACATTTACATATGTTATAATAAATTTAAATTATGGTCGTATCTTAACATTTGATGGTGTTTTGATGATGGTGTTTTGATAACTGTTGGACCTATTATCACGACACCATATAAGGACATTAAAATTTTATGTCCCAATTGTTAGTTTTGAATACAGAAAAGCTATGGCTTGTATCAAAAACTAATATCCACAGATGACATATCATTTTGTTTCAGTATAAATCTGTTCCTTTATATCATAGAACTAGATAACGGGGTGTCGACAAACACAGTAGATACCGTTATTGGTTAAAGTATTGATATATAAAAAGCATGCTCGTAACCGAGATAGTCTGAACATACTATCGGTATAGGTTATTGTGTGGTTTGGAAATTGGTTTATCTAGACTAGTTTAAATCACACAGATATGCCCGGGGCATATTGAGCACGACCAGTTTGGATAGAATTGACTTGTACTGATCGGCGTAGTCAATTCGGTCCTAGTATTCCGTCTCTCAATCCCGAGATTGGGACGGGCGTGAGGGTTTGGTGTCGTGTGCTTTGATTTGCCAAAGAGTGAGGTCAATTGAGGCCAATACCTCGGTAAGTTGGGTATGCGGTGTTTAGCCTCTTGCGTGCCGTTGCTGGTCGGAGGAATCCACGTACCGGTTCGCCGGGTTGATGGTGCTCCCGAGATGAGCTCGTAAGGTTATTATACTAAACCCGGCCGGTGAACTTTATGTTCGGTATAATAAAAGGTCGAGTGGTACTAATCTCGGAAACCAAGAAGTCGGTGAATTAATTTGTCAGTAAATTGATAAATCGACGAGCACTAGATCTTTAATGTGGGGAGATAGAATAAATAATAATGGCGCGATGTAAAGTCGTTTTCGAGCGGTAGTTCCATAATTGGTCCGTTAGTGGTACGACCGATTATGCGTTTGACTAATCGACAAGGTAAATTAATTAATCCGAAGGGTTTAATTAAATTTGATCGACGAAGTGAATTTAGAAATTAATTCTATTTTGAATTAATTAATTCTAAGGGTTCGATTAAATTAAATTAACAAAGTGGATTAAATAAATTAATTTAAAAGGGTCGATTGGAGTTGATTAGTCGGGAAGACTTAGCGGTCAACGAAAGTCAAATTTAAAGGCCTAACTCGAGAGCCCATTAGGTCTCCAATCGAGCTTCTATAAATAGAAAGCTTTAGCCCTAAGAAATTAGAAGTGTGGCTTGAAAGACAAGAAATTTGTCTTGCAAAGAAAGAAAGGGGTTAGAGAGAGATTTGAACAAAAGATTGAATCTTTCTCGGAGTCACCCGGTCCTTCTTTCTCCCGAAACATTCTCCAACCAAAAAAGGGTCCGATTCTTGCTGCTGGTCTTCAATTTTCTCGCCAGTTTTTTTTATGTGGGTTTCCGGATTTGCTGTGTAGTTTTTTTTCCTGCTGCAGTTTTATTTCTTGGCTGGGTTGTTGAGTATTGGTGCGCCGATCCGATTTGTTCTTCACGTTTTGATCTTCTCCATTTTGGTGAGTGATCCGTGGAAGCAAGTTGTGCAGATCGCGACTAAAGCTTCAACCTTTTGTCCGAGTTGTTTTGGTTCTTCGTGCAGCAGTCGGTCGGTGGCAGCAAATTCTGGAAACTCGCGGTGGGCAATTCTATTTAAGCAGCAGGCGGTCGTTTGTTTTATTAAGCAAGCAGCACCCAGTTTTAATTGGACGTGTTCATAGGGTCGTTTGTTTTATTAAGCAGGCAGCACCCAGGTTTAATTGAACATTGTTCATAGTTTTAATTGGACCCAGTTTTTGGTTGATATTTGGAGAATTTTCGGCCAGCCTTTTCTTGGTAATTCTCACCGGCTTAGTTAGCAAATCCCGTTAGATTATTGCCCACCCAATATTCGGGATTTCTAAGGAGAATCGATTGGATTTCTTTTGGAAATCGTAGCAGATTTATTTGGTATTCTTTAATCGAGGGACTTCGCTACAAAAGGTATAATCTTTAAGTTCCGCTTTAATTAAAGATTTAATTTTTTGTGTCCCGATTAATAAATTAAATAAGTATAAGCCTAGATCCGTTCATGGGTAAACTAATTTGAGCCTGAGCTTGGTCGAAAGCTTCCGATTCTGGAATGCATAGCACGAAAGTGAGGTTTTCGATTTAGCCCGGGCTTGTTCAGTTTTCCATCAAATTGGTATCAGAGCGTTGGTTTCGGTCTTATACTTGTTTGATTTATTACACGGCTTTATTTTGGCATTATTATTTTTGTCGAAATGTATAAACAGGTGGTTATTGGTTTCCCGGCTATTATGGTAGAAATTTAATTTTCATTCATAAACCCCGGGACATGTCCGGGCTCGTTTTAATTTTGAATGGAAATTTCTGTAATAGTAATAACCACGAGCTGGAAGCCGTGTAGGATTAGAAAAATCTTGTAGTAGGATTTGATCTAATCATGTCGTCTTTAAATTCCTAGAAAACGCCTTTGTATATAGGAATTTTTGTACTATGACGAAGACGTTATTTTGGGTGACTTATATTCGCGGGTTTTGGTTTATTGTAATTTTGGGTGATTCCTAATTACGGAATAAACCGAGAAAACTCGGGCGAATCGAGAGGAATCCAAATAACGAGTGGGAGCGACACGACGGGAAGTGTCACCGAGGCGTCAAGGAATCAACGATAGAGAAGGCCATAATAGTCGGGAAATTTTATTTTATTTAATTTCCCGTATTTATGATTTTTTCGTTGATTGTGTGATTTTCGTTTTATTTTGCATGAACGAAATTCAAACCAAAAGTTTTTCAAAAGGTAATGTGCAATTAACTAAGGTAGATTATTCGCATATTAAAACTCCAACGGTTTTATGGGTGCGAATATCCATAGTTAAGATATTGCATGTTAAAACGTAAAAATCCTCAAACTTAATTACATTCGCAAGTTTTGGTTTAATCGTAATTTTGGGTGATTCCTAATTACGTGGGGTTTTGGTTTATCGTAATTTTGGGTGATTCCTAATTACGTAGAAAACCGAGAAAACCCGGATTTTGGTTTATCGTAATTTTTGGGTGATTCCTAATTACGTAGAAAACCGAAATGGAAAACCGAGAAAACTAGGGCGAATTAAAATTATTTTAAAAATCTAAGTGGGAGCGGGTTGGTTAATAGCCCCATGGCCTCCATTACGGATTCATTGGCGATGTGGTTAAACGGCTTCCCCATCGGTTGAGTTTTCAATCACAGATATCGCTGGAATGAATTTCTAAAGGGATGACTATAGTGCGTTTAATTGGGAAAAGTTGCGACACCCTCGCCATCCGAGGCGCATTAGTACCCTAAGTAACAAACTTAGAAGTCACGTAATGGCATACACTTAGTGTACTGTTTATAGTATCCCTCCCATCGAGGTAACGCTATTTACGTGTACGGCTAAAATTATCGACTATTAATTTCATTGATCATAAGATCGTTGGTCAGATAATGAGATTAATGGACTTCGGTCCTTCTCGAACGAATGTGGGTTGGCGTAGACGTTCACCCATCGTGACCTGCGTTAATCCCGGTGGGAGAGATGTCGGTAGAAGATTATATTTCTTTTCTGAGGATTTTTCAATATTTTCGAAAAGTATACTGAGACATGTTTTTTTTTTCCATTATTTTCAGTTGATATGTCGTTCAACCCGCTAGCTGTCATTCTGAACCAAAACAAACTCACGAGTCCAAACTATATTGACTGGAAACGTAACCTGGACATTGTCCTTACCGCTGAGGGTTACAAGTACGTGCTTACTGAGGAGTGTCCCCTTAAGCAGGGTAGCCAAGCATTCAGCTATGAGGTAACTCATGAATGCTAGAATGGCTGAGGGCATTTCAGTGAGGGATCACGTGCTGAACATGATCAGTTGCATCAATGAGATCGAGGTACTGGGAGGTGATATTGATGGGGAGACCCAGGTCGATATCATTCTCCAGAGCTTGCCTCCCAGTTTTGAGCAGTTTCGGTTGAACTATAATATGGGCAAGCTCTCATATTCACTTCCCGAGCTCATGAATACATTGGTGTCAGCCGAGGGCCTATTCGCTGAGAAGAAGCAAGCCTTTGCTACTGTTGGTCACTCAGGTTCCTCTGCTGGGCCCAAAGCCAGGAAGCAAGAGAGGAAGAGAGGCCAGAAAGCAGGAACTAATCATGGACCCAAGGCAGGCATTGCCAAGAAGCAAAAGCCGAAAGGCAAATGTTTTAAGTGTGGCAAAGCAGGACATCGGAAGAAGGATTGCCCAAAGCCTCGAGGTTAAAAGTAAATTTTCCCTAGTTACTGAGACGTGATTAGCGGCGATTCCCACGGATACTTGGTGTGTGGATTCGGGAGCCACTGATCACGTTTGTAATTCTTTGCAGGGGTTCCAAGTGACCCGGCTGCTTAGAGAGGGAAAGTTGCAGGTCTACCTTGGGGATACTACCAGAGTTTCTGTGGCTGCAGTGGGAGTGATTAGTCTTTATTTTCCAGACTCTATTTTATATTTAAAGGATTGTCTTTATGTACCTAGTTTTCGAAAGAACTTGCTTTCGGTTTCGAAACTTGTTTTGGATGGTTATAAGTGTGTATTTTCTGACGGTTCGGTTTTTTTTTTATAAGAAAATGCCAGAAACTTATATGTTCCGGTACATTGGTTGACAATTTGTTTTTAATCAAGACTTACTCCCCAGTTATGCAAAACACAGAAACTAGTAACTCATCACCGAATCATAGTAAGAGAAAGGAATCTTCCTCTTTGAATCAGACTTATCTTTGGCACCTGAGACTAGGTCATATCAACCTTAGTAGGATTCAAAGGTTGGTCAAGAGTGGGTCTTTGGACTTACTAGATATTGACAGCTATTCGACCTGTGAGTCCTGCTTGGAGGGTAAAATGACCAAGAGGCCTTTTAAGGCGAAGGGGTATAGGGCCAAGGAGGTTTTAGAGTTGATTCATTCTGACGTGTGTGGACCTATGTAAGTTCAGGCTAGAGGTGGTGAATACCTCTCTAGTGAATTTAGGACTTTTTTGTCAGAGGAGGGTATTCAGACCCAGTTGTCTGCACCTGGCACACCCCAGCAGAATGGTGTAGCAGAGAGGAAGAACAGGTCTCTTATGGAGATGGTTAGATCGATGATGAGTTACAGTGAGTTGCCTACCTCGTTTTGGGGTTACGCCTTAGACACAGCATGTTTTATCCTCAACCTTGTGTCATCTAAGTCTGTGCCTACGACCCCAGTAGAGTTGTGGGGTGGGCGTAAGCCTACTCTGAGACATCTCAGGATTTGGGGTTGTCCAGCACATGTGCTCGAGGCAGATGCAGGCAAGTTAGAGGCGAGATCTAAGGTTATGCTGTTTGTAGGCTATCCCAAAGGAACGAGAGGTGGTTTATATTATAGTCCTCAGGATCAGAAGGTGGTGGTCAGCACCAATGCCAGATTTCTTGAGGAGGACTATATTTTAGATCACATGTCAAGCAGCAAGGTAGTATTGGAAGAGCTTAGAAGTCAGTCCACTATTCCAGATGCACACGTACAGGAAGACACACCACAGGAAACTGCACGCACTATCACAGATGATGCTCTTACACAGGCTGCGCCTCGTCGTAGTGGGAGGGTTGTGAGACAGCCCGAGAGGTACATGGGTTTGGGTGAGTCTTCGGACTTTATCCCTGGTGCTCGTGAACTAGACCCAGTTAACTACAATGAGGTTCTTCAGGATAGAGATGCAAGCATCCAGATCTTGGAACATCCGTTTTGACGAGGTTATCCAGTCCTATGGATTCACTCGGTGTCTGGATGAGCAGTGTGTTTATAGCAGGCGTGATGGTGATATAGTGGTGTTCCTCGTACTTTACGTAGATGACATTCTTCTTATTGGCAACAGTAAGAAGGTGTTGTCAGACGTAAAGGCATGGCTGTCCAGGCAATTCGATATGAAGGATTTGGGAGAGGCTGGACATATCCTTGGGATCAAGATTATTCAAGATTGTAGGAGACGTTCTCTGACTCTCCCTCAGGCATCCTACATAGACACGATTCTGGCCCGTTTTAACATGCAGAACTCCAAGAAGGGTTCACTACCTTTCAAGCATGGGGTGCATTTGTCTAAGGAGCAGTGTCCTAAGACTGCCGAGGAGATAGATGCCATGAAGGCGGTACCCTATGCTTCTGCAATGGGTAGCCTCATGTATGCTATGTTGTGCACGAGGCCTGATATTTGCTTTGTCGTTGGCATGGTTAGCAGATATCAGAGTAACCCTGGGAAGGCTCACTGGGAGGCAGTAAAATGCATTCTCAAGTACCTGCGCAGGACGAGAGATTGTGTCCTAGTTTATAGAGCGCAGGAGCTTGTACCATTGGGTTACACAGATTCGGACTTTCAAGGTGATTTGGACAGGAGTAAGTCTACCTCTGGGTTTGTGTTTACTCTAGGAGGTGGAGCCACAATATGGAAGAGTGTCAAGCAGAAATGCGTGGCGGACTCTACCATGGAGGCCGAGTACGTTGCCGCTTCAGAGGCAGCGAAAGAGGCTGTGTGGCTCAGGAACTTCCGGATGGACTCAGATATGGTTCCTGAGTTGCCTAGGTCTATCACAGTTTATTGTGATAACATAGTGCAGTTGCTAACTCGAGGGAACCACGTGCTCATAAGGCGAGTAAACACATAGAGCGCAAGTACCACCTGATACGAGAGATCGTAAAGAGGGGAGACGTGACCGTGGCCAAGATAGTATCAGATGACAACCATGCAGATCCTTTCACAAAGCCATTGACCCTAAAGGTCTTTGAGAGACATGTGGAGGGCATGGGAGTCAGATTCTTGAGGAAGCCATGTTAGTGAGCTTAAAGGTGTTCTGGAGATTTCATTATGACAGCAGTGTAATAGCGGGTTGGACAGTTTTTGTACTTCTTAGCATAGCTTTGAGTATTAGTGGGAGATTGTTAGTTTTGAATACAGAAAAGCTATGGCTTGTATCAAAAACTAATATCCACAGATGACATATCATTTTGTTTCAGTATAAATCTGTTCCTTTATATCATAGAACTAGATAACGGGGTGTCGACAAACACAGTAGATACCGTTATTGGTTAAAGTATTGATATATAAAAAGCATGCTCGTAACCGAGATAGTCTGAACATACTATCGGTATAGGTTATTGTGTGGTTTGGAAATTGGTTTATCTAGACTAGTTTAAATCACACAGATATGCCCGGGGCATATTGAGCACGACCAGTTTGGATAGAATTGACTTGTACTGATCGGCGTAGTCAATTCGGTCCTAGTATTCCGTCTCTCAATCCCGAGATTGGGACGGGCGTGAGGGTTTGGTGTCGTGTGCTTTGATTTGCCAAAGAGTGAGGTCAATTGAGGCCAATACCTCGGTAAGTTGGGTATGCGGTGTTTAGCCTCTTGCGTGCCGTTGCTGGTCGGAGGAATCCACGTACCGGTTCGCCGGGTTGATGGTGCTCCCGAGATGAGCTCGTAAGGTTATTATACTAAACCCGGCCGGTGAACTTTATGTTCGGTATAATAAAAGGTCGAGTGGTACTAATCTCGGAAACCAAGAAGTCGGTGAATTAATTTGTCAGTAAATTGATAAATCGACGAGCACTAGATCTTTAATGTGGGGAGATAGAATAAATAATAATGGCACGATGTAAAGTCGTTTTCGAGCGGTAGTTCCATAATTGGTCCGTTAGTGGTACGACCGATTATGCGTTTGACTAATCGACAAGGTAAATTAATTAATCCGAAGGGTTTAATTAAATTTGATCGACGAAGTGAATTTAGAAATTAATTCTATTTTGAATTAATTAATTCTAAGGGTTCGATTAAATTAAATTAACAAAGTGGATTAAATAAATTAATTTAAAAGGGTCGATTGGAGTTGATTAGTCGGGAAGACTTAGCGGTCAACGAAAGTCAAATTTAAAGGCCTAACTCGAGAGCCCATTAGGTCTCCAATCGAGCTTCTATAAATAGAAAGCTTTAGCCCTAAGAAATTAGAAGTGTGGCTTGAAAGACAAGAAATTTGTCTTGCAAAGAAAGAAAGGGGTTAGAGAGAGATTTGAACAAAAGATTGAATCTTTCTCGGAGTCACCCGGTCCTTCTTTCTCCCGAAACATTCTCCAACCAAAAAAGGGTCCGATTCTTGCTGCTGGTCTTCAATTTTCTCGCCAGTTTTTTTTATGTGGGTTTCCGGATTTGCTGTGTAGTTTTTTTTTCTGCTGCAGTTTTATTTCTTGGCTGGGTTGTTGAGTATTGGTGCGCCGATCCGATTTGTTCTTCACGTTTTGATCTTCTCCATTTTGGTGAGTGATCCGTGGAAGCAAGTTGTGCAGATCGCGACTAAAGCTTCAACCTTTTGTCCGAGTTGTTTTGGTTCTTCGTGCAGCAGTCGGTCGGTGGCAGCAAATTCTGGAAACTCGCGGTGGGCAATTCTATTTAAGCAGCAGGCGGTCGTTTGTTTTATTAAGCAAGCAGCACCCAGTTTTAATTGGACGTGTTCATAGGGTCGTTTGTTTTATTAAGCAGGCAGCACCCAGGTTTAATTGAACATTGTTCATAGTTTTAATTGGACCCAGTTTTTGGTTGATATTTGGAGAATTTTCGGCCAGCCTTTTCTTGGTAATTCTCACCGGCTTAGTTAGCAAATCCCGTTAGATTATTGCCCACCCAATATTCGGGATTTCTAAGGAGAATCGATTGGATTTCTTTTGGAAATCGTAGCAGATTTATTTGGTATTCTTTAATCGAGGGACTTCGCTACAAAAGGTATAATCTTTAAGTTCCGCTTTAATTAAAGATTTAATTTTTTGTGTCCCGATTAATAAATTAAATAAGTATAAGCCTAGATCCGTTCATGGGTAAACTAATTTGAGCCTGAGCTTGGTCGAAAGCTTCCGATTCTGGAATGCATAGCACGAAAGTGAGGTTTTCGATTTAGCCCGGGCTTGTTCAGTTTTCCATCACCAATAACCCAAAATATGACAAATTATTATATATTAAGATATTTTTACATGTGTTAATAAGCCAAATTTATATTAGTGACAATAATTACATTACTTAGTTTCACTTGGGTTACCACTCCGAGGATTAAATCAGCATTTGGAATAATAAGTGAGTATTTGTTGAGTAACAATTGAATATTTTTGTATCGGTAATAATTGATTGTATGCGTGTTTTTTTGTCTTTTCTTGCAGGCGCTTTTTTTTTTTTTTTTTTTTTCTTCTCCTTCTCCATTTTATATGTTGTACTAAATGTACATGTACCACTTACTATAATTAGTAAAATTTTTTTGTCAACTATCTTTTTTCTATTTTTAGTAACTATTACTGACGCGCCCTTTTTTCCTTTTTTTCCCGTCGTGGTATATATACATTCAAAACGTGGGAGATGCCATTTTTTTTTCAAAAATTGAACGAGTGATCGGAACCAATGAATTTTGTATTGCGCTTCTACTGAAATCATTCTGCAAATATTAAAATCGTTCTTGATCTTCGTTAATAAAGGTACTGGAACGAAAAACAATGATGATCATCATTTTTTTCTGTTCGAGATTGATATTTTGGTTGTTTAATTGTCGTTCAAATAGATTTTTGATCGGTTGATTAATTTTTACATTCGTATGATTCATTTTTGTGATAATGTTAATATGATCATTGTGTATTAGGACGTTGTTGGTATGTATTTTTTGATGTAGCGGCGTATATTTGGACGTTGCGTGATAGGATGTTGTATTTTTTAGTTTTTATATAATGTGGTTGGACGTTGCGTAAGTATATATCTGGATGTGGTGGGACGTTGCGGGAAAGGATGTTATGTTTTTTAGATTTTAAGCGATGTGGGTGGACGTTGCATAAGTATATAACTGGACATGTTAGGACGTTGCGGGATAGTTATAACTGGATGTGGTGGGTTTTGCCTAATTATTATTATTATTATTATTATTATTATTATTATTATTTTAGATATGGAATCAATGGCTGATGACAAGATGGAGTCTTTGATGGATCTTACAGTTGGTAGCGAAGATGAGGCATATGATTTGTATAACAACTATGATTTCCAATTGGATTTTAGTGTTAGGAAGCATAGGTCTCATAGTAAGGAAGGTGGGATATAGCTGAGACAGTATGTGTGTTGGAAGCAAGGTGAGAAGGATTATAAAAACAAGACTAAGAATGAGAGGAACTATTTGAAGCTGGACGTTTGAACGAACTGTAATGCGTTTGTTGAATTTAGGAGAATTGATAGTGGTATTTGGGAGGTGCAAAAGCATTTTCGAAAATACAATCACGATATGTGCTTTGCACAACAGAGACACTTATTGCGTTCTACTAGAAATATGCCTTCTTCTTCTGTTGATTATTTGAATACTTTGAACGATTCTGGTATTCGTGTTTTATATGGGTACAGAGTGTTGTGTAAAGAGGTACCTGACTTTACATAATATCTATGTAGACGTATGTGGACGTTGCGTAAGTAATATAAGAGACATTTCTGGACGTTGTAGTCATAACTTTTTACTTTCTTTTTCTATCAGGCTGGTGGACCATCTCAAGTAGGTTTTACTGCATGAGATGTTTTTAATCATATGAAAATTGAGAAGAAGAAGACTATTGATGGTTGTGATGCAAATACGCATTTTGAGATATTGAAGAAAATGTCTAGTGATGATCAGGGTTTCTATTTTGACTTTGATTTAGATAGTGATTTGTCATTGTGTAATTTGTTTTGGTGTGATGGACAAATGAAGGCGGATTACAAGATATTTGGAGAATTGGTTGTTTATGACACGACTTATAGGACAAACAAGTATGGTTTGATATGTGGACCATTTGTTGGAATGGACAATCACTGCCGTAATGTTATGTTTGGACTTGGTTTCACAAAGAATGAGAAGATTGAATAATTTAATTGGTTTTTTTTAAGACGTTTTTCAGGTCCATGGATGATCGAGAACCAATTACTTTGACGACGGATCAAGGGTTTTCAATGGTAGCAGCTATAAAGGATGTATTTCCATTAACTTGTCATCGGTTGTGTCTTTTGTTGGAGTTGAATACATAAACTATGCTTGTATTGTACATTTTCCCATTTAATATATCGATTAATGTTTTGGTTATATTTTGTTGTGCATTATTTGTCCATTTATATTATGTAGTTAGATGATGAGGTGTCGTATGTGACACAGTAAATCTCATCATTGGTTAAAAGACATAATATATAAATGAGGTTCGTAACCGAGACAGCTTGGACAAATGTCGGTTTAGGTTATTATGTGATTCAGATAATTGGTTTGTCTAAACTTGTTGAATCATATAGATATGCCCGGGGGCGTATTGAACTTGACAATTTAGAATGATTTGTCTTGTACTGATTTAATAGACAAATCGTTCTTAGTATTCTATCTCATAATCCCTAGACTTAGGATTAGACATAGTGTACTTTGATCTGCCAATGGGTGAGGTCAATTGTGGCCAATAGTCTCGGTAGGTGGGGTGCACGTGTTTAGTTGCTTGGTGTGTTGCTGCTTGTCGAAAGGAAACCATGTACCGGTGCGTCCGGGGTGATGGTTTTCCCGAGATGAGCTCGTTATGTTTATTATACTAAACCCAGCTGGTGGACTTATGTCCGGTATAGTAAAAAGGTCGAGTGGTACTAGTATCAGAATTAAAGAAGTTAATTAATTAATTTATCAGTAAATAAATAAATTAACTAGCACTATATCTTTGATGTGGGGAGATTAAGAATAAATTGATTAAGTCTTTTCGGAAGCAATTCTGGTGTTGGATGGTAGTGCCATAATTAATCCGTTAGTGGTATGATTAATTATGTATTGGGTTATTGACAAAGGTAGATTTAATTAATTAATCATTGTGTCAGTTGGTTGTGAATCATATCAGGAACTGGATTAGGGATAAGTGAATCCCTGTATCAGTTGGTTGTGAATCATACCTGGAACTGAATTAGGATAAGTGAATCCCTGTATCAGTTGGATGTGTATCAGTCCAGGAACAGGATTGAAGAAAATAGAAACTCAGTAAGAAGGCCAATCCTAAACTAACTTGGGGTCTCTTTTGTAACTCTATATATAGACAAGGGATTAGCTATTATAAGATATACAATTCATAAGTTTTCAAGGCAAGAAAACTTAGAGAGAGAAAATCCTGGAGAGAGAAAATTTCTCTAAGTAAAATTTGGATTTCCCTAAGCTTAAAGGCTGCTGAAATTTCTTCTAAATTTGGCAGCGAAGTGTAGCTTTCTCTCTCTCCGGGCTGTGCATGGATTGTACCCGCCAGGTGCAGCGGTGCAGGAATTTTTCTGGAAAGTGGATTGTGGTGATTAGTTCATCAATAGTTCGTTGGATTGTTGCCCACACAACATACGAACAAAGTCTTTAGGCATACAAGAGAATCACCTGAGTGAACGCTTCAATAGGTAATTCTTATTCTTCAGCTTTTAATTAAGAATTTATTTGTTGCGTGAGAAATTGAATAAGTACATACCAAGATCATGCGCAATGTTATTTCAAGCAAGGGTTGGAATAGCGATTGTGCTAGTGTCTAGGTTTGGCCAAAGATTCCGATTCTAGAATGCGTAGCACGAAAGTGAGTTTTGGCTAGGCCCGACAGATAATCTTTCAATTGTATCAGAGCCTGGTTTTGGGTTTTGTACTTGTTCGATTTATTACATGGTTTTATTTGCAGGTGGTTAAGAAATCATGACTATTATGGTTACGTTTTTATGGGTTTTAATTAAACTCTGGGACATGTCCAGATTTTATTTTATTACGAATATTTCTAATAGTATAACCATGTGCTGGAAGCCGTGTAGGATTAGATCAAATCTGTAGTAGGATTTCTTCTATGTAATTTCGATTCTTTAATTTTCCTAGATAGCCTTGTAGTAGGAGAATTAATTTTGTAATCGAAGGCGTTATGGTGGGCAACTTGGATTCGTGGGTTTTGGGTTATCGTTAATTCGTAGAAACCCAGGAAAACCCAGTACAAATTGTAAGAAGACCAAATAGCATGGGTAGAAATGAAGGAAGAATCAGAGGTGGGGGCAGCGCCGGCGTCGAATCTCCGGCAGGAGTCACCACCGGCAACCGCAGCATTGCCGCCGTGCGGCGCAGCAATGCACGGCAGCAGCACGCAGCGCAGCAACTGCCGCGCGCACTGCGCGCTTGCGGCCCGTTTGGGTCAGGTTTTGGCCCGTTTTTCCTCCAGTTTTCATTTTCTTGAAATTCATGACTCAATCCATCGAGTTACGTGGCGGGACACGAGATCAAGGCAGAAGATGGAAGCAATTAAAACCATAATAGTTGGGAAATTTAATTTTCGCATTTATTTCCCGTAGTTATTGTTTTAATTTTTATGCTTTAATTTTTGGGCTGTATTTTAGATGCATGATTTTAAAGCATGATGGTTTTATGTTTGCATATAACTTAGGGTTAGTTAATTGCATGTTAAAACTGGAAAAACCCTCAATTTAGAAATCTAAGTGGGAGCTGGTTGGTTTAATATCCCCACAGCCACCATTACGAGTTCATATGCGACGTGGGTGGGTTTGTGCGTTGGCATTAGGGCCTTCCTCCATTCGGATGAGTCTAACCACAAGATCACTAGATTATGAATTTCTGAGTAAGATGACTACAGTAAGTTTAACTAGGAGAAATGCGACACCCTCTCCATCTGAGGCGCACTATCTTGAGGTAATAAGCTCAGAAGTCACGTAATGACACACACTTAGTGTACGATCTGTAGTATTCCTCCCATCGAGGTTACGCTGTTTATTTGTATGGCTGAAAGCATCGACTATTAGCTACATTAATCAATACATCGTTTGGTCAGATAGTGTAGTTAATGAACTTGGTTCTTCTCAAACGAATATGGGTTAGCGTAAACGTCCACACTATTGTGGCTTGCGAGAATCCCGGTGAATGAGATGTTGGTGGATTAAAATAATTGTTTTGAGGAAAGTCAATAATTTTTAGAATTTCCTTGTTTTCAAAATTCTAGATTTAATAACTGAAACATTGTCTGTTTAATTATTTTACAATTTTTCGATATGACATTCAACCCCTTAGTCACTATATTGAAAGACAATAAGTTAACTGGACCTAATTATGTCGACTGGAGTCATAACTTGGAGATTGTCCTGACGACAGAGCAGTATAAGTTTGTGCTCACCGAAGTATGTCCAGATGTGCCTAACGAGGAATCTCCTCAAGAGGATAGGGATGCCTATGCCAGGTGGAGAAAAGCAGATGAGATGGCGCGGTGCTATATTTTGGCCTTTGTGTCAAATGTGCTGTAACATCAGCTTGATCCCATGGTCTCTACCTTCAACATGATGGCTCACCTGAGGGAGATGTTCGCTCATCAAGGCAGGACTACTAGGCAATCAGCCATGAGAAAGTTGATGAACACTAAAATGGTTAATGACGGATCGATGAGAGATCATGTGCTTCACATGATCAGTAACATCAACGAGATAGAGGTGTTAGGAGGTGAAATCGACCCAGAAAGTCAGATAGATATCATCCTCTAGAGCTTACCCTCTAGTTTTTAGAAGTTTTGGGTCAACTGTAATATGAATCAAAGAGTTTACACTCTACCCGAGCTCTTAACTGATTTGGTGTCGGCCGAAGGCATGTTCCACGAGAAGAAGCAAGCTTTGGTCACAATGAAGGCTTCAAGTTCTTCTTTTGCGCCTAAAGGCAAGAAGAATAAGAAGAAGAAGAATGCCAATAAACTTGTTGCTAAGCCAGAAATCGCAAAGAAGAAGAGCAAACCCAAAGGCAAGTGCTTCAGATGCGGGAAAATGGGACATTGGAAAGCGGATTGTCCAAAGCCTAAAGGTACAATAGTTTCTGTCCTAATTACTGAAACATGTTTGGCGGTGATTCCCATAGATACTTGGTGTGTGGATTCAGGCGCCACTGCTCATGTTTGTAATTCTTTGCAGGGGTTCCAAGTAATCTGGAAGCTTAGAGAGGGCGAGCTGGACATCTACATGGGTGACACTACAAGAGTGTCAGTGGACGCAGTGGGAGTAGTTACTTTGAATTTCGAGAATTCTAGTTTAAAATTAGTTAATTGTCTTTATGTACAGAGTTTTAGAAAGAACCTTATTTCGGTTTCTAAACTATTAAAGAACGGTTATAAGTTTATTTTTTTGATAATTGTGTTGTAATTAGAAGAAATGGAAAACTTATTTGTTCTGGTTCATTGATAGATAATTTGTTTGCGGTTAATTCTAACTCCCTTGTTGTGCAAACCATAGAAACAAATAGCTCTTTATCTAACATTAATAAGAGGAAGAAACCTTCTGAAATGAATTAAACCTATCTTTGGCATCTTAGGCTCGGTCATATAAACCTTAGTAGGATTCAGAGGTTCGCTAGGTTCTTTAGAGATTGAAAGTTATTTAACCTGCGAATCTTGCTTGGAAGGTAAAATGACCAAGAGACCTTTTAAGGCAAAAGGTTATAGAGCTAAAGAAATATTAGAATTGATTCATTCTGACTTGTGTGGACCAATGGCGGTCCAAGCACAAGGTGGGTTTGAGTATTTCGTGACGTTCACGGATGATTACTCAAGGTACGGGTACATTTACCTAATGCGTCACAAGTCTGAGTGCTTTGGCAAGTTCAAAGAGTTCGGGCAGATGTGGAGAAGCATCATGGTAAGAGTATCAAGACACTGCGATCAGATCATGGTGGTGAGTACCTGTCTCATGAATTTTCAGAATACCTCATTGATGTAGGAATTCAGTCTCAGTTGTCTGCACCTGGCACGCCACAGCAGAACAGTGTAGCAGAAAGAAGGAATCGAACTCTCATGGAAATGGTTAGGTCGATGATGAGCTATAGTGATTTGCCAAGTTCGTTATGGGGATATGCCTTAGAAACAACGATGTATATTCTTAATCTTGTACCATCTAAAATCGTGCTTTGAATCCCAGTAGAGTTGTGGAATGGGCGAAAGCCTAGTCTAAGACATCTCAGAATTTGGGGTTACCCAGCACATGTGCTTAAGGAAGATACGGCTAAGTTAGATGCAAGAACAGAATTAATGCTATTTATAGGATATCCTAGGGAAACGAAAGGTGGTCTGTTTTATAGTCCTAAAGATCAGAATGTGTTGTTAGTATCAACGCTAGATTTTTGTAGGAAGACTACATCCTAGATCACAAGCCCAAGAGTAAGATAGTACTAGAAGAGCTTAGGAGACAAACTAATAATCCTGATGCACCAGCACAAGTAGACACACAACACACTGCACAAGAGATCACAGATGATGTGCATACACAGGTGGCGCCTCATCGTAGTGGGAGGGTTGTAAGACAGCCCGACAGGTTCATTGGCGTGGGAGAGGCCTCAGACCTAGTCCCAGGCGCGCCTGAGCCTAACCAGTAAATTACAATGAGGCTCTCTGAGATAAAGATGCATAATCTTGGCATAAAGTAATGATATCCGAGATGGGGTCAATGGACCACAATCAAGCCTGGGAGCTTGTGGACCTGCCTGATGGGTTTAAGCCCATTGGATGCAAGTGGGTCTACAAATGTAAGAGAGGACCTGATGGAAAGGTGGAAACCTTTAAAGCTAGGTTGGTAGCGAAGGGGTATACTCAGAATGACGGAATCGATTATGAGGAAACCTTCTCTCCGGTAGCCATGCTTAAGTCGATCCGGATTCTCTTGGTCATAGCTGCTCATTTAGATTATGAGACATGACAGATGGATGTCAAGACAACTTTCCTAAACGTAAGTCTTGAGGAAACCATCTTCATGCAGTAACCTGAGGGATTCGTTGAAAAAGGCCAAGAGCATAAGGTTTGCAGGCTTAAGAAGTCCATTTACGGACTTAAGCAGGCATCCAGATCTTGGAACATCCTGTTTGATGAGGTAATCCAGTCCTACGAATTTACTCAGTGTCCAAATGAGCAATGTGTGTACTACAGACATGATGGAAACTCAGTGGTGTTTCTTGTGCTTTACGTAGATGACATTATATTGATTGGCGACAACAAGAAAGTGTTATCAGACGTAAAGGCATGGTTGTCCAAGCAGTTCGATATGAAGGACTTAGTGGAAGCGGGACATATACTTAGGATCAAGATAATTCGAGATCATAGGAAACTTTTGTTAATGCTCTCCTAAGCTTCATACATAGATATGATTCTGGCCCATTTTAACATGCAGAACTCCAATAAAGGTTTTTTAGCTTTTAGATATGGAATGCATCTGTCTAAAGAACAGTCTCCAAGACTGTTGAGGAGATAGAGGCCATGAAGACAGTTCCTTATGCTTCGACAGTAGGAAGTCTCATGTATGCCATATTGTGTGAGGCCTGATATCTGTTATGTCGTTGCCATTGTAAGCAGGTATCAGAGTAATCCTGGGAAAGCTCATTGGGAGGCAGTAAAATACATTCTCAAGTATTTGTGCAGAATAAGAAACCAAGTGTTGGTCTATCAGGCGCCTGAACTGGTACCCCGAGGTTACACAGATTCAGATTTCCATGGCGACAGGGACAAGAGCAAGTCTACCTCAGGGTATGTGTTTACTCTAGGAGGTGGAGCCATAGTTTGGTGGAGTGTCAAGCAGAAATGCATGGCAGACTCCACCATGGAGGCTGAATAAGTTGTCGCATTAGAGGCAAGAAAGGAAGCGGTGTGGCTCAAGAACTTCCTAGTGGACTTAGATGTGATTCCTTGTTTGCAGAAGTCTATCACGGTGTATTGTGATAACAACGGTGCAGTAGCAAACTCGATGGAACCACTAGCCCACAAGGTGAGTAAACATATACAGCACAAGTACCACCTGATACGAGATATCGTAAAGAGGGAAGACGTGGTCGTGGCTAAGATAGCATCAAAGGATAACCTTGTAGATCTGTTCAAAAAGACATTGACTTCAAAAGTCTTTGAGACTCACGTGAAGGGCATGGGAATTAGATACTTAGGAGAGTCATGACAGTTTTTCTAGATATATAGCAGGAGAGTGTATAGGAGTTGAATGTAGATGTATACTTAAAGCACAACTTAAGTATTAGTGGGAGATTGTTGGAGTTGAATACATAAGCTATGCTTGTATTGTACATTTTCCCAATTATTATATCGATTAATGTTTTAGTTATATTTTTTTGTGCATTATTGTCCATTTATATTATGTAGTTGATGATGAGATGTCTTGTGTGACACAATAGATCTCGTCATTGGTTAAAAGACATAATATATAAATGAGGTTCGTAACCGAGACAACTTTGGACAAATGTCGGTTTAGGTTATTATGTGATTCGGATAATTGGTTTGTCTAAACTGGTTGAATCATATAGATATGCCCGTGGCGTATTGAACTTGACCATCTAGAATGATTTGTGTTGTACTGATTTAATAGAAAAATCATTCTTAGTATTCTATCTCTTAATCCTTAGACTTGAGCGGGCATGAGGATTAGACATAGTTTACTTTAATCTGCCAATGGGTGAGGTCAATTGTGGGCAATAGTCTCGGTAGGTTAGGTGCATGTGTTTAGTTGCTTGGTGTGCTGCTGCTTGTCGAAAGGAAACCATGTACAGGTGCGTCCGGTGATGGTGCTCCCGAGATGAGCTCGTTATGTTTATTATACTAAACCCAACTGGTGGACTTATGTCTGGTATAGTAAAAAGGTCGAGTCGTAATAGTCTCAGAATTAAATAAGTTAATTAATATATCAGTAAGTTAATAAATTAATGAGCACTATATCTTTGATGTGGGGAGATTAAGAATAAATTGATTAAATTGTTCCGACAATTATGGTGTAGGATGGTAGTGCCATAATTAATCCGTTAGTGGTACGATTAATTATGTATTGGGTTATTGACAAAGGTGGATTTAATTAATTAAGTAATTAATTAATCATTGTATCAGTTGGTTGTGAATCATACCAGGAAGTGGATTGGGGATAAGTGAATCCCTGTATCAGTTGGTTGTGAATCTTACCAGGAACTGGATTTGGATAAGTAAATCCCTGTATCAGTTAGATGTGTTTCAATCCAGAAATAGGATTGAAGAAAACAGAAACCCAGTAGGAAGGCCAATCCTAAACCAACTTGCTGTTGGAGTAGAATACATAAGCTATGCTTGTATTGTACAGTTTCCCAGATTAATATATCGATTCGTGTTTCAGTCATATCTTGTTGTGCATTAATTGTCCATTTACATTATGTAAGTAGATGATGAGGTGTCTGGTGTGACACAGTAGATCTCAACATTGGTTGAAAGACATAATATATAAATGAGGTTCGTAACCAAGACAGTTTTGGACAAACTGTCGGTCTAGATTATTATGTAATTCAGATAATTAGTTTGTCTAAACTAATTGAATCATATAGATATGCCCGGGGCATATTGAACTTGACCTTTAGGAATGATTTGTCTTGTACTGATTTAATAGACAAATCGATCCTTGTATTCTATCTCTAAATCCCAAGACTCGAGCGGGCATGAGAATTAGACATAGTGTATTTTGATCTGCTAATGGGCGAGGTCAAATGTGGCCAATAGTCTCGGTGGGTTGGGTACGCGTGTTTAGTTACTTGGTGTGCTGCTGCTTGTCGAAAGGAAACCATGTACCGGTGAATCCGGGGTGATGGTGCTCCCGAGATGAGTTCGAAATGTTTATTATACTAAACCCGGCCTGTGGGCTTATGTTCGGTATAGTAAAAAGGTCAAGTGGTACTAGTCTCGGAATTAAAGAAGTTAATTAATTAATTTATCAGTAAATTAATTTTAATTAACGAGTACTATATCTTTGATGTGGGGAGATTAATGAATATAATTTAATTAAGTTGTCCCGGAAGCAATTCTGGTGTAGGATGGTAGTGCCAAAATTAATCCGTTAGTGGTACGATTAATTTTGTAATGGGTTAATTGAATAGGTAGATTTCATTAATTAATTGGTTAATTATTCCTAAGGGTTAATTCAGTAATTAACAAAGTGGAATTATTTAATTAATTTCTAAGGGTTAATTAAGTAATTAACAAAGTGGAATTATTTAATTAATTAATTAAGTCTTAAGTTTCAATTGGAATTAAGAAATCCTAGGGATTATGAAATCTAGTAGAATTTGGTTTATCCTATCAGATTGGTTGCCTAATTGGATTTGGAAACTAATTCATTACCTAAACCCATTAGGAAGACCAATCTTAAACCAACTTGGGGTCTCTCTTGTAACTCTATAAATAGACAAGGGATTAGTCATTCAAGACATAACAATTCAATAGATTCATTATTCAGGAATCTAGAGAGAGAAAATTTTCTCTCTCCTAAACGAATTTTAATAAGCTTGGGGCGGCTGATTTTTCCATAGAAGTGGCTGAAATTTTGCCTCTCTCTTGGCAGCCCCGTGGTTGCTTTCTCTCGCTCCGGGAAGTGCGTTTGCAGTACGTACTAGGTGCGGAGGTGCTGGATTTTTCTGGCAAGTGGATTGTGGTGAGTTGCTGATCAATTGACTTCTAGATTGTTGCCCACACTACAAGAGGTCATAGCCTTTGAGGTATACAAGAGAATCACCAGGTGCACGCTTCAAAGGTAACTTTCTAAGGTTCCACTTTTAATTAGAAAATTTTGTTGCGTGGTAAATCGGGCAAGTGCAAACCCAGATCCTATGTGGCAAATCCTTTCAATTGGTATCATAGCCTGGTTTAGGGGGTTTTGGTACCTGTTCGATTTATTACATGGTTTTATTTGCAGGTGGTTTAGAATCCCGACAATTATGGTTATGTTTCTATGGGTTTTAATTTAACACCGGGACATGTCAGGATTTAATTTATTATGAATGTTTGTAATAGTATAACCACGTGCTAGAAGCCGTGTAGGATTAGATTAAATCTGTAGCAGGATTTTTTCTATGCAATTTCGATTCTTTAATTTTCCTAGAATGGCTTGTAGTAGGAAAATTGTTTTTTTTTGTAATCGAAGGCGTTATGGTGGGCGACTTGAATTCGCCGGTTTTTGGTTATCATGAATTCATAGAAACCCAAGAAAACCCAAAACGAATTGTAAGAAGACCAAATAGCATGGGAAAAAGCGAAGGAGGATTTGGCGGCAGGAGGCGACGCCGGCAACGATCGCGCCGGCCGGGAGGCAGCAGGAGCAGCTGTCGCGCAGGACAGTAGCAGGCAGCAACAGCGCGCAGCAGTTGCTGCGCATAGCAGCTGTTGCGCGCTGCTGGGCAGGCGCACAGGGCTGCGTGCGCATGGTCCGTGCGGGCGGTGCGGCCTTCGGGCCATGCTGCGGTACGAGCGGCCCGTTCGGGCCGTTCGGGCTATTTTTGGCCCGTTTTTCCTCCAGTTTTCATTTTTTGAAGTTTAAGACTCTCTCCATCGAGTGACGTGATGGGACACGAGATCAAGGCAATTAAAATCATAATAGTCGGGAAATTTATTTTACTTATTTATTTCCCGTATTTATTGTTTTAATTTTTATGCTTTATTTTTATGCTGTATTTTAGATGCATGAATTAAAGCATGTCTGGTTTTATGGTTGCATTTAACTTAGGTTTAGTTAATTGCATGTTAAAACTGGAAAAACCCTCAATTTGGAAATCTAAGTGGGAGCGGGTTGGTTTATATCCCTATGGCCACCATTACGGGTTCATATGCGATGTGGGTAGGCTTGCGCATTGGCATTCGGGCCGTCCTCCATTCGGATGAGTCCAGCCCCGAGATCGCTAGACTATGAGCTTCTGAGTAAGATGACTAGAGTGAGTTTAACTAGGAGAAATGCGACATCCTCTCCATCTGAGGCGCACTATCCCGAGGTAACAAACTCAGAAGTCACGTAATGTCATACACTTAGTGTACGATCTGCAGTAGTCCTCCCGTGAGGTTACGCTGCTTACTTATATGGCTAAAAGCACCGACTATTAGCTACATTGATCAAAAGATCGTTGGTCAGATAATGTAGTTATTGAACTTGGTTCTTCTCAAACGAATGTGGGTTAGCGTAAACGTCCACACTGCGTGGCTTGCGAGAATCCCGGTGGATGAGATGTTGGTGGATTAAGATTATTGTTTTGAGGGAAGTCAATAATTAATTAGAAGTTTTTGAAATTCTAGCATATTTAACTGAAACATTGTTTGTTTACTTTACAGTTTAAATCGATATGACATTCAATCCATCAGCTGCTATCTTGAAAGCCAACAAATTAACTGGAACCAATTATGTCGACTGGAGTCGGAATTTGGACATAGGCCTGACGGCTGAGCAGTATAAGTTTGTGCTCATCGAAGCATGTCCAGAAGTGCCTGATGAGAACTCTACCCAAGAGGATAGGGATGCCTATGCCAAGTGAAGGAAAGCATATGAGATGGCGCGGTGCTACATTTTGGCTGTTGTGTCAAATGTGCTGCAACATCAGCTTCATCCCATGATCTCCGCCTTCGACATGATGGCGCACCTAAGGGAGTTATTTGCGCATCAAGGCAGGACTGCCAGGCAGTCAGCCATGAGGAAGTTAATGAACACCAAAATGGCAGAAGGCGGATCGGTGAGAGATCATGTTTTACACATGATAAGTAACATCAATGAAATAGAGGTGTTGGGAGGAAATATCGACCTGGAGAGTCTGATAGATATTATCCTCCAGAGTCTACCCTCTTGTTTTAAGCAGTTTTGGGTCAACTACAATATGAACCAAAGGGTTTATACGTTGCCCAAGCTCATGACTGATTTGGTGGTGGCTGAAGGCATCTTCCATGAGAAAAAGCAAGCTTTGGTTGTGGTAAAGGGTTCGAGTTCTTCTTCTGGGCCGAAAGGCAAGAAGAATAAGAAAAAGAAGAACGCCAAGAAACTTGCTACAAAGCCAGATATCGCGAAGAAAAGCAAGCCAAATGGCAAGTGCTTTAAATGCAGTAAAGCATGAAACTGGAAAGTGGATTGTCCGAAGCTCAAAGGTACGATTGTTTCTGCCCTAATTACTGAGACATGTTTAGCGGTGATTCCCACAGATACTTGGTGTGTGGATTCAGGCGCCACTGACCATGTTTGTAATTCTTTGTAGGGGTTCCAAGTAACCCAGAAGCTTAGAGAGGGCGAACTGGACATCTATATTGGCGACACTACAAGAGTGTCAGTAGAAGCAGTGGGAGTAGTTAGGCTAAATTTCAAAAATTGTAGCTTAGAATTAGTAAATTGTCTTTTTGTACCGAGTTTTAGAAAGAACCTGATTTCGGTTTCTAAACTCTTAAAGAACGGTTATAAGTTCATTTTTCTGATGACTCTGTACTTATTAGAAGAAATAAGAAACTTATTTGTTCTGGTTCATTGGTTGACAATTTATTCATGGTTAATTCTAACTCCCCTGTTGCGCAAAACATAGAAATAGATAGCTCAGTATCTAACATTAATAAGAGGAAGAAACCTTCTGAAATGAATCAAACCTATCTTTGGCATCTCAGGCTAGGTCATATAAACCTTAGTAGGATTCAGAGGTTGGTCAATGATGGACCTTTAGGTTCATTAGATATTGACAGTTATGCAACCTGCGAATCTTGCTTGGAAGGTAAGATGACCAAGAGACCTTTTAAGGCAAAAGGTTATAGAGCTAAAGAAGTATTAGAGTTGATTCATTCTGACTTGTGTGGACCTATGACGGTCCAGGCACGAGGGAGATATGAGTATTTCGTGACGTTCATGGATGACTACTCTAGGTACGTATACATTTACCTAATGCGCCACAAGTCCGAATGTTTTGGCAAGTTCAAAGAGTTTCGGGCAGATGTGGAGAAGCATCATGGTAAGAGTATCAAGACACTGCGTCCAGATTGTGATGAGGAGTACCTGTCCCATGAATTTCGAGATTACCTCACTGAGGTAGGAATTCAGTCTCAGTTGTCTGCACCTGGCATGCCACAGCAGAATGGTGTAGCAAAAAGGAGAAATCGTACTCTTATGGAAATGGTTAGGTCTATGATGAGCTATAGTGATTTGCCAAGTTCATTCTAGGGATATCCCTTAGAAACGGCAATGTATATTCTTAATCTTGTACCATTTAAAACCGTGCCTTCGACCCCAGTAGAGTTGTGGAACGGGCGGAAGCCCAGTCTAAGACATCTCAGAATTTGGGGGTGCCCAGCACATGTGCTTAAGGCAGATACGGCTAAGTTAGATGCGAGAATAGAATTAATGCTGTTTGTAGGATATCCTAGGGGAACGAAAGGTGGTCTATTCTATAGTCCTAAATATCAAAAAGTGGTGGTAAGTACCAACGCTAGATTTTTAGAAGGGGACTATGTCTTAGACCACAAGCCTAAGAGTAAGATAGTACTAGAAGAGCTTAGACGACAAACTACTAATCCTGATGCACCGGCACAAGTAGATACACCACACACTACACATGGGATCACAGATGATGCGCCTACACAGGCGGTGCCTCGTCGTAGTGGGAGGGTTGTGAGATAGCCCGATAGGTTCATTGGCATGGGAGAGGCTTCAGACCTAGTCCCAGGTGCGCCTGAACCGGACCCAGTAAACTACAATGAGGTTCTTCGAGATAAAGATGCAGAATCTTAGCGTAAGGCAATGATATCCGAGATGGGGTCAATCGACCACAATCAAGTCTGGGAGCTTGTGGACTTTCCTGATGGGTTTAAGCCCATTGGATGCAAGTGAATCTACAAACGTAATAGAGGACCTGACGGAAAGGTGGAAACCTTTAAAGCTAGGCTGGTGGCGAAGGGGTATACTCAGAAAGAGGGAATCGATTATAAGGAAACCTTCTCTCTGGTAGCCATGCTTAAGTCGATCTGGATTCTCTTGGCCATGGCTGCTCATATGGATTATGAGATTTGGCAGATGGATGTCAAGACAGCTTTCCTAAATGGAAGTCTTGATGAAACCATCTTTATGCAGCAACCAGAGGGATTCATTGAAAAAGGCCAAGAGCATAAGGTTTGTAGGCTTAAGAGGTCTATTTATGGACTTAAGCAGGCATCCAGATCTTGGAACATCCAGTTTGATGAAGTAATCCAGTCCTTTGGATTTACTCAGTGTCCGGATGAGCATTGTGTATATCGCAGACGTGATGGAAACTCAGTGGTGTTTCTTGTACTTTACGTAGATGACATTCTATTGATTGCCAACAGCAAGAAAGTGTTATCAGACGTAAAGGCATGGCTGTCAAAGCAATTTGATATAAAGAACTTAGGGGAAGCGGGACATAAGCTACGCTTGTATTGTACAGTTTCCCAGATTAATATATCGATTCGTGTTTCAGTCATATCTTGTTGTGCATTAATTGTCCATTTATATTATGTAAGTAGATGATGTGTCTGGTGTGACACAGTAAATCTCATCATTGGTTGAAAGACATAATATATAAATGAGGTTCGTAACCGAGATAGTTTTGGACAAACTGTCGGTCTAGGTTATTATGTGATTCGGATAATTGGTTTGTCTAAACTAATTGAATCATGTAGATATGCCCGGGGCATATTGAACTTGACCTTTAGGAATGATTTGTCTTGTACAGATTTAGTAGACAAATCGATCCTTGTATTCTATCTCTAAATCCCTAGACTCGAGCGGGAATGAGGATTAGACATAGTGTATTTTGATCTGCCAATGAGTGAGGTCAAATGTGGCCAATAGTCTCGGTGGGTTTGGTACGCGTGTTTAGTTAATTGGTGTGCTACTGCTTGTCGAAAGGAAACCATGTACCGGTGAATCCGGGGTGATGGTGCTCCTGAGATGAGCTCGAAATGTTTATTATACTAAACCCGGCCGGTGGATTTATGTCCGGTATAGTAAAAAGGTCGAGTGGTACTAGTCTCGGAATTAAAGAAGTTAATGAATTAATTAATCAATAAATTAATTTTAATTAACAAGCACTATATCTTTGATGTGGGGAGATTAATGAATATAATTTAATTAAGTTGTTCCGGAAGCAATTCTGGTGTAAGATGGTAGTGCCAAAATTAATCCGTTAGTGGTACGATTAATTTTGTAATGGGTTAATTGAATAGGTAGATTTCATTAATTAATTGGTTAATTATTCCTAAGGGTTAATTCAGTAATTAACAAAGTAAAATTATTTAATTAATTCCTAAGGGTTAATTAAGTAATTAACAAAGTGAAATTATTTAATTAATTAATTAAGTCTTAAGTTTCAATTGGAATTAGGAAATCCTAGGGATTAGGAAATCTAGTAGGATTTGGTTTATCCTATCAGATTGGTTGCCTAATTGGATTTGGAAACTAATTCATTACCTAAACCCATTGGGAACACCAATCGTAAACCAACTTGGGGTCTCTCTTGTAACTCTATAAATAGACAAGGGATTAGCCATTCAAGACATAACAATTCAATAGATTCATTATTCAAAAATCTAGAGAGATAAAATTCTACAGAGAGAAAATTTTCTCTCCCCTAAACGAATTTTAATAAGCTTGGGGTAGTTGTTGTTTCCGTAGAGGTGGCTGAAATTTTGCCTCTCTCTTGGCAGCCCTTGTGTTGCTTTCTCTCTCTCCAGGCAGTGCGTTTGCAGTATGTGCTAGGTGCGGAGGTGCTGGATTTTTCTGGCAAGTGGATTGTGGTGAGTTGCTAATCAATTGACTTCTAGATTTTTGCCCACACAACAAGAGGTCATAGTCTTTGAGGCATACAAGAGAATCACCAGGTGCACGCTTCAAAGGTAACTTTCTAAGGTTCCGCTTTTAATTAGAAAATTTTGTTGCGTGGTAAATCGGGCAAGTGTAAACCCAGATCCTGTGTGGCAAATCCTTTCACTTGGGGTCTCTCTTGTAAGTCTATATATAGACAAGGGATTAGCTATTACAAAATATACAATTCCTAAGTTTTCAAGGCAAGAAAACTTAGAGAGAGAAAATGCTAGAGAGAGAAAATTTCTCTCACAAAAATTTGGATTCCCCTAAGCTTAAAGGCTGCCAAAATTTCTTCTAAATTTTGGCAGCAACGTGTAGCTTTCTCTCTCTTCGAACGGTGCGTAGATTGTACGCGCCAGGTGCAGTGGTGCTGGAATTTTTCTGGCAGGTGGATTGTGGTGATTAGCTGATCAATTATTCGTTGTATTGTTGTCCACACAACATACGAACAAAGTCTTGAGGCATACAAGAGAATTACCTGAGTGAACGCTTCAATAGGTAATTCTTATTATTCCGCTTTTAATTAAGAATTTATTTGTTGCGTGATAAATCAAATAAGTACATACCCAGATCCTGCGCAATGTTATTTCAAGCAAGGGTTGGAATAGAGATTGTGCTAGCATCTAGGCCTGGCCAGAGATTCCGATTCTGGAATGCGTAGCATGAAAGTGAGTTTCTGGTTAGGCCTGGGCAGATAATGTTTTTTCTTTGGAATATAAGAAATAACTGCTAGAACTACATACCGTTTTTACGGGCGTAAACCGGTTTTTCTAAATTGTTTCAATGCCTTCTTTACAGTGTGATTACCAAGAAGAGTTTCAGAATGTTTGGAAAAGGTATGGACGTTGCGACAGTGTTTTTTGTGATGTTGCGCTAGTGTTTTGATGTACTTTGCAGAATGTTTTGACGTTGCGACAGTGTTTTTTTGTGATGTTGCGACAGTGTTTCAATGCCTTCTGTTGCTCGTGGCATTATAGATGATAAATTCAAAGATCTTAGAGATTGCATTGCTGAATTAGCTTGTTTTAGATTCGAAGGAGGATGTGAAGAAGTGGATGATGATGATGATGATGATGATGATGATGATGATGATGATGGTACAGAAGAAGAAGTTAGAGATCCGAAGGGAAAGAGACCCAAAGGTGTTCGAAACATACGCCTAAAAAGTACAATGGAAAAAAAAAAGAAATATTTCAAGAGGTACAAAAAAAGGTAGATGAGAGTTTGTAGTAGATTGAAATGAGTACAGGGATTGAGATGATTGTAGTTAACATTTGATTTGAAAATGAATTTAATTGTTTTTTATATGAGATTTTATAGACATAATTGGACGTAATGGGATGTTGTGGCAGTATGAGTTGTGTTTTGATATTAGTTGTTACGTTCCACCACGTATCGTTACGTCCCAAAAAAGTAAACGTAACGTCCATCAGGAAACACAAAATTCTTATTAGTTGTTTTATTTGATTTTCTTATTAACGTATCGGGACGTTGCAGTTCGGTTTCGGACGTTGTAGTAGTAAAGAATCAAAGGAAAATTATTATTACACATCAAACTTAAACGCAACATCAAACTTCAAGATGCTGATATCAAAATAAAAGAATGACATTATATTAAAATTATTATTACAAATTAGAAAATATCATCATTACTATCTACACTTGAGACATCATCCTCGTCAAGAAGAATGTAGGAGTGGTCTCCAAGATATGCAGGGAGTGGCAGCAGTTCATCACGATAGGATGGTTGGTTTCCAGACATTTCACAAATGCAGTTCATAGTTTATAATGTAGTAGATTTTGCAATGTATTACCTGTAGTTTTGTTCGAATGTTGATTTTGCGGAGTTGAAGAAAGAAGTTCTGCTGAATGTAGATGAACGTTGCGGGACGTAGTTCGTCTAGATTGAAGTTGTTCCGGTGGGTTTTTCATCTGATGCGTAGTTCGTATGGATTTTTGAAGATTCGAAGTTGAAATCAGTGTTTTTAGGGTTTGATCGATGGTGGTTATGGAAGATTTTGAGGGGAAGGAGTTGGTGTTTTCAAAAAAAAATAACTGCAGCAAGTGGTTTAGAGGGGGTGTCACGCGAGTGGAAGCTGCTCTCTAGTAGTGAGACTAGGATATGTACACTAGGTACATGTACCTTTGGTACAGGGTATACGGGCTGTTTGCATTTCTTTTTCTATTTTTTTCTTTATTTTTTTCTTCATGCACCAGCCTCTTTTTTTTTTCATATTTTTGCAATCAATATTCCTTTCATTCATAATTCTTTTTTTAAAACAAAAAACCTACATCATATATAATTTTTATTTTTTTCATTCTTATATATATATTTTTAACATCAAACAGTTTACTTTTTTATTTAAAAATTTATATCATACAAAACATGAATTCATCTCTAAATCATATAAAATATGGTTTCATATCATGCGTAATAGACTTTTATATGAAATACAACATAGAGGTTCCTATATGAAAAAAAAAAAAAATAATCATATCATACAGAACATAGTTTCATATCAGATAGAACATTATTTCATATCATGTATAACATAATTTTATATCACTACAACAAATAAATTTTGGTATGAAAACAAATAAATGGTTTATATCATACAAAATTTAGTTTCATATCACATAGAACAAGGTTTCATATGATGCGTAGCAAGACTTTCATATCAAATACAATATAGAGGTTCCTATATGAAAGCAAACAAAAAATTCATATCATACAAAATATAATTTCATATCAGACAGAACATCATTTCATATAATGTATAACAGACTTTCATATCACTACAACAAAGAGATTCTTATATGAAAACAAACAAAGGGTTCATATAATACAGAACATGGTTTCATATCAAACAGATCATGATTTCATATCAATGCAACAAAGAGATTCTTATATGAAAGTAAACAAAGGGATCATATCATACTTATATTAGTTTTAATATAATAAGAACATCACAACTTTCATGTCCATAAGGATCTTGAATATAATAATAACCACATACATAAAGCACATAAAACATACCTTAATGCAAAATTCATCATTAGATAGAAAAATCACCAGATATATGAGATACGCAACAGGAAGATCCAATAATCCCTATGAAGCAATTTCTCCCCCTTGATCCTCTTGGTTATTGATTAGGGCAGGGAGATGACTAGTTTATATACCCAAAAACTTTAATATAGTACGTCCATCGAATACTAGGTTAACGGTCCAAATTTAATCATATTATTAAACTTATTAGGAAACCGAAACAAACTTTATTGGGTTTATTAAAGATATGGGCCATAACATCAATGCCATATTCTTACATTTTTCCACTTGGTGGGATGCTCTATAATTCCGTTTAATAGTACGACATAAGGCTAGAAAAATTAAATCTGTCAACCATTAATATTATAAACACCTTAACATAATAAAGCCCATAATGTGAGTTATGGCGGTCACACATAGTATAGTCATACACCCTGATGTGGTTCCGGATTACTCCGAAAGCGACAATGTGTTGTGGACCTTGTTGTTTGCAAGGATTCAACTAGGGGTGCAGAATAAGTGTTAAGAGGAAGGAATTCTCATAAGAATTCCGGGTAGAATGACATCACAATAGTACCTAACTCTACTATTGATAAGTCATGGTTGATTTAACTCATAAATCAAAGGGTTGAAGCTCGCAAGCTTTCAAAGAGAAAAATCTCAAATTCATATATCTTGGCAAAAAGTTGTGTCTTACAATAAAGCATAAGACCCTATTTATAGCTATAGGTGGCAGGCCATATTGTTTTGAAAAGCAAGACAATCAGTCTTGCAAGATTAGGAAATAACACTTAAGGAAAATTTCCTAATTTCCAGAGATTCTACCAATCAATCTAGGAAAAACAAGGAATGACTTAATCTTGCTAAACCTTTTAAGACTAAGCCTTATTTAACATAAATCTACTGTAATTAAGTTAAATCATGCTGAAAATAAATTAGGGCAGCCGTGAATCCCTTCATTCCACACGCCACTTCCACCTCTTTCCTTCTTTAAATTGCCTTATCTTGCAAGTATCTTATAGAAACTTTTGAGATGGACTTGGACCTTTGGATGGGGGCTTCCATGACTTGGACCAATTTATATGAATCTCTTTAAGGGTAACAATCATCCATGGTGGACTACAGAAATCCCTTAAAGAGCCTAAGACTCCAAATAAACAAAATAACTCAAAATAGCCCACTTGTGAGGGATGTGGCTGTGTGGTACCTTGTATGGCTTGGGCCACATGGGGTATTCCACTCAATTGGAAGATTGATCATTGTAGAAACTTAATATAAGGCTCTTCCTTAAATTGATATTGTTCTTGAAGGCAATCTCCATGCTAGCATACTCTCGAACCTTCAAATTAAGGGCTTGAGTGACTTCCTTTGTACTAGCTGTTTGATTTAGATTCACCCCTGGACTCTTGAGTATCAAAGGAACCTTGAACAAGTCTTTGGTAAATTTGTTCGATGAGATGAACCTAGCCAACATAACCTTAAAGTAGCTCTCTTTGCTGAAAATTAGCCTTGATGCTTGAATTTGCTCCTTGAAAAATAGTCTTCATGGTTGAGCTGATCATGATGTGCATCAATGAGGTTGGAAATTGTGAGTGAGGACCTCAAGATCACATCATACTCCTTTCCATACACCACAGCATTAAGGGCTTATCATGTCAGTTTCATAAGTTGTATATAAACAACATACAGTACACATACTGTTATGAAAAATTCATACGAATTTCTTATTCAAACAATCATGCATGCATAAGCGTAGAGAATAAGAAATAGAAAATCAGAAACAATTTATTGTTGAGTTTAAGAGTGTTAGAACATTATCATTGTTAATACAACCAAGGCTCATCATAAGCACTTCTTTAAAAGCCTTTAGTTGTAAACTCTCAATTAGAATCTGAAATCATGAGATTCATCATAACATGTTCTAAACAACACTCATTGTTTTTAAATATCTTTTTTAATGATAAAGAACGTAAATCCATATATTTTTTACATTAGGAACATTTATCATTTTTCGAGAAGATAATTACTACAACATCATCATAAATTTTCAACGGCTTGCATAGAGTGTCGACAACTCGAAGCCTTAAAATAAAGTTTTGCAGTCATAATGCAACAAAAGTAGCCTCAAAACAAGATACAACTTTTATTTCATAATGGATACAGTAATGTCAGATTGTTTGATACTTTCATAAGATTGCTCTTTCAATTAAGAAGAACAAATAGCCAAACATAAATTTTCAACTGTCAATCATCCTTTAAATCTGAAAATTAAATATCCATTCATTTTAATTGATTAGATAACTTACAAGCAAGCAAGTAATCCTTTGTTCATTCTCTTAAAAATTTTTCAATATGGGATTTATGAGACTATCCTTCTAAACCTTCTGATTTCTTACGGAATATTGAAATTTCAATCATAAAGGAAATGCCAAATTGGTATTTTGGTCCCTTATAAATGAGAGTGTTGCTGTTTTGGTCCCACATAAAATTACGACTGTTGTTTTGTCCTTTATCAATTTTTTTATTAGCGTTTTACATCCTTTTTTACAAAAAAAGTTTAAAAGATAATGGATTAACTCATTTGATTGTTAGTCAAACCTAATTTTTTCTTCAAAATGATTTGTACCATGATATTTTCAATCCATTTTATGACTCGGTTCTTCATGAATATTCAACCCATTTAGATCGACTCACAATCCAAAATAACGGCTGAAACCCTAAAGAGGTTGAACATTCATGAGGATTCGTATCATAAAATTGGTTGAAAATATCATGGAACAAATCATTTTGAAGAAAAAAATTAGGTTGAACTAGCAATCAAATGAGTTAATACGTTATCTTCTAATTTTTTTTTGTAAAAAGGGACTAAAAATGATAATAAAAAATTTATAAGGCACCAAAACAGCAGTCGTAGTTTTATTTGGGATCAAAACAGCAATACTCCCATTTATAAAGGACCAATATACCAATTCAAAATTCACTCATAGCTTTCATTTGAAATTCTTATAAATGATTTATTTATTCTTACACAACAAAGTCAAATCATTAGCAGCACTCAAAATGTTATCAATATACAAAACCATAATTATAAACATACTCCCACAGTTCCTCTGGTAACTACACTGATCAACAGTGATTTCCTTAAAACCAATAGGAGTAATGATTTTACTGAACTTAATATATCATTTAATGGAAGATTTTTTTAAATCTATATATTGACTTCATTAGTTTACACATCATATCTTTATATTCAATGAAAAAACTTTTAGGCTGATCCATATGAACTTCCTTAGTAGGATCCTCCTTCAAAATGTTATTGAAGGAAAACCGAACAAGCCCGGGCTAAATCGAAAACCTCACTTTCGTGCAATGCATTCCAGAATCGGAAGCTTTCGACCAAGCTCAGGTTCAAATTAGTTTACCCATGAACGGATCTAGGCTTATACATATTTAATTTATTAATCGGGACACAAAAGATTCGATCTTTAATAAAAGCGGAATTTAAAGATTATACCTTTTGTAGCGAAGTCCCTTGCCTAAAAGAAAAATCCAATCTTTTGCGCAATTTTCACAAGAAATCCGAAGAATGACTCCGATACTAACTCCGAAATAGTGTGGGCTATTGTCTACGGAGTTACCCACGGCAAATCGAAGAAAACCCAAGAAACTTGCTCCGGAAGATAACTCAAAAAAACTGAAATTAAAAACTGCTGCCCAGAATTTTCAAACTTGTTGCGCAAGCTGCCAATTCGCATGAAGAACAGTCCACCGAAAATAATATGTTCAGTCCCGATCTGGACAACCGAACCCACGGATCACTCCTAGGAAGATCGAACGTGGAATTCAGCTGGTTCTGGGCACCGAACAGGGATTACCGCCGCTAAACTACTGGCCGGGAAAGCTGCTGCTGCGCGATCCAATCCGGAGAGGACGATCGGCGCTGCCCAACAAGAAAAACCGTCCTGCAGCCTATTTTAAAACGTCTGGGCAAGCTAAAGAATTGATCTTCTGAAGGAGAAAAATTATCTTAGCTGACTTCGAGAGAAAACTTAAATGAAGAAAACAAAGTTCTCTCTCTAAGCTAAATTTTTCTCACTCTAGTCCTTTCTTGGACTTCAAGTTTCTTAGTGTCTTACTTGCCCAATAAGTTGTATTTATAAGGAGCTTCTAAGGAGACCTAATGGGCTCTCGAGTTAGGCCTTAAAATTTGACTTTCGTTGACCGCTAAGTCTTCCCGACTAATCAACTCCAATCGACCCATTTAAATTAATTTATTTAATCTACTTTGTTAATTTAATTTAATCGAATCCTTAGAATTAATTAATTAAAAATAGAATTAATTTCTAAATTCACTTTGTCGATTAAATATTAATTAAACCTTTTGGATTAATTAATTTACCTTGCCGATTAGTCAAATGCATAATCGGTCGTACCACTAACGGACCAATTATGGAACTACCGCTCGAAAATGACTTTACATCGCGCCATTATATTTTATTCTATCTCCCCACATTAAAGATCTAGTGCTTGTCGGTTTATCAATTTACTGACAAATTAATTCACCGACTTCTTGGTTTCCAAGATTAGTACCACTCGTCCTTTTATTATACCGAACATAAAGTTCACCGGCCGGGTTAGTATAATAACCTTACGAGCTTATCTCGGGAGCACCATCAACCCGGCGAACCGGTACGTGGATTCCTCCAACTAGCAATGGCACGTAAGAAGCTAAACACCGCATACCCAACCTACCGAGGTATTGGCCTCAATTGACCTCACTCTTTGGCAAATCATAGCACACGATATCCAACCCTCACGCCCGTCCCAATCTCGGGATTGAGAGACGGAATACTAGGACCGAATTGACTACGCCGATCAGTATAAGTCAATTCTATCCAAACTGGTCGTGCTCAATATGCCCCAAGCATATCCGTGTGATTTAAACTAGTTTAGATAAACTAATTTCCAAACCACACAATAACCTATACCGATAGTATGTTCAGACTATCTCGGTTACGAGCATACTTTTTATATATCAATACTTTAACCAATAACGGTATCTACTGTGTCTGTCCACACCCCGTTATCTAGTTCTATGATATAAAGGAACAAATTTATACTGAAACAAAATGATATGTCAACTGTGGATATTAGTTTTTTATACAAGCCATAGCTTTTGCGTATTCAAAACTAACAGTTATCACATTCATATAATGTAACTCTAAATCAAACTGAGTCACTAAAGCAAAATATCTCAATAAATTATTATTTGAGATAAGTTAAAAGTCTCTTTATAATCAATGCCATCTTTTATGAGTGGAATCTTTGACTACAAGTCTAATTTTACATTTTTCTACATTGCCATTCGAGTTGTGTCATGATCTTAATGATCCATTTCACCCAACTCATTTAGAACATTCTAGCAAGTCTACAAGATCACAGACATTATTATAACTAATTGAATTTAACTCTCATTTCACAACATCAATCCACTTTCTAGACTTATTACTTTCTAGGGTTCGTGAAAACAAAACTAGAATTTATCAATGCCACAATCCAATCTAACTATGCAACTAAACTACATAATCATTGGAAATAAATTTCTAACCCTTACAGGTTTATAAAAGTTACTCCAACAAGTTTACTTGCTTGATTTGGTGATAAGTTAGGTTCTTATGGGTACTTTTTCATTATTCAAATGTTGTTCTTGACTATTTTAATCTTACAACAACAGAACAACACTCAAAATAGTCATGAATTTAAAAGAATTTATGGGTAATGAGACATTAACCCTTTCACTAATATCCACTACTTGATTTCCAGTACTCCCACTAACTTCATCTTTCTCTAAAATTTGACATTACCTACTTCAACAATTCTAGAACTATGGTTTGGATAACAAACCTTATACCCTTTGGGATTCTCTAGGCCACCAATAAAGTACCCACTAAATATTCAAGAATCAAATTTTCTTTTATGTAGATTATAAATGCGTGATTTGTTAGACAATCCCAAACATACAGCTGTTTTAAACTAAGTTTCCTCTCAGTTCATAATTCAAGAAGAATTTTGAAACTAGCATACAGGAAACCTTGTTTAACAGATACACCATAGTTCTAAGTACATACATCTACAAAATTTTGGGTAAAGGAATTACAATTATCATACTCCTAACCATATGCATTTATGTTCTATTTTACCTTTCTAATATACCATTTTATTGGTATGCTTGACATAGTGTATTTATTATACACATATGCCATAACTTTCGAGGAACTTAGTAAATGGACTAGGATCCTCTCTAAATTCATAATATTTTCTATAAGACTTACCACATCTATTAGATCTTAAAATTTTCACTTTCTTATCTAATTGCATCTCAACCTCTTTTACAAACACCTTAAAGGCATTTCTCGATTGAAATTTATCATGTAGCAAATAGATATATCCATATGGTGAAAACCATATATGGATGTGATAAAGTATTTTTATCCACTAGAGAACAGAATATCATAAGGTCCACAAATATTAGTGTGTATTATTTCAAAAGTTGACTGCTTCTTGTGGCTTGTTTCTTGTTGTGTGTGGTTTGCTTACTCTTAATGCATTCCACACATAAGTCAAGATCAGTAAAATTTAGATTCATTAGAATGTCATTTGATGTAACCCTAAGTTACATCAATTTTCATAACATTTTCCACTAGAATTCATTACATGTGGATAGAGTTTTGATTACTCTTGTGTACTTTACAAGCATAGAATGTGTTTTGTGGGAAATGCAGGCTTAGGTACGGGTTTATCATTTTTCCATCACTAATTGGGCCACAAAATGCAAAAAAGATGAAAATAAGCAATCTGGTCAATGCTGGACTCTTTAAGTCTACTTGCAGGTGCATATGTTACTCAAAAGACTGTTTTACCCCTATTGACTATACCTATTTACAACCCTAAAATGTTGTAATTGTATATAAAGCTTGAGAACAAGTCCAAAAGACAACTTTTGTTTTGTTTTTATTCTTGTTGAGCCGACAGCTTCTTCCTTCCTTCGGGTAGCTAGGGTTTTCATCAAGGATGGCGATTCAGCTCAGAACCATGCGGTTCTAAGCAGTTCATAGGGATTTAACCCCATATTTGTTCAGCTTAGGTGGAATCGGGTGCCTTTACACTTGATTGGAGCAGATTTGCAGTTCTTCATTTCAGCTTAGTAAGAGCTCTTTGTCTTTTTTAGAGGGACAACTACTTGATCTGTGTTTTTATGTATGCTCTAAGTGTAGTTGTATCCGAAGTCCTTTGATTCTATATTTATTTCCTTGTGTTGATTTGAGCTCGACTAATTTGTTGGCAGTTTTGTCTGCTGTGCTATTGGAGATTGAATCTTATTAGTAAGCTAGCTTGAGGTCCGAAAGGAAATTGAGAAACTAATATATGAAGAATACTAGCTGAGAGTGAAGGCGGTTAAATCACCATCTCAAATCCTATCAATTTATCTTTCTGTAATTTTTATATTTTTTTTTTATGATATCAAATTTATTTTGTTCTCTCTGCTCTTGCATGTTCAAGATAAATTAGATACCCAAGTTTTAAGTGCTCTCTGTGGATTAGATACCTTTCCCTACTTCATGTTTTGGCTTCATTGTCAGGGAGCACGGTGGCCCTTGTGCATCTAATTTTTTTTTTTGTTTGTGACTGTAAGGTTTGTGAGCTTACGGTGAAAATAAGATCTAACAAAGCAACACCAGCTTCATCTGGTACAGCTAGTGGAAGTGGAACTTTAGCCGGGACCGTTAAGGATGAGGAGGTGGTTGTGAAAAAAATGGCAGAACCATCGAGACTAACTTTTGGTTTATTCTTTGAGGCCAGGTTTTGTGAAGATAATAGTGTAGTTGGGATCGATAATGTAGAGTATGTTGTGCCCCCGCTTTTGATTAGTTTGGTTTTGAAAGGGTCAAACTTTCGTGTAAAAGATAACAATGATGCCAATAACCATATGAAGGCATTTTTTGGATATTTGCAACATAAATAAAATACCTAATCTTACTCAAGATCAGATGAAGAGGTTGTTGTTCCCTTTTTCCCTTAGAGATAATGCCAGTAGTTGGTTGAAATCACTACCAGCGGTATCAATTGGCACTTTTGAGGATCTGAAGAAGAAATTCTATGCAAAGTATTATCCACCTTCAAAGATTAACAGGATGATAAGTGAGATACAAGGTTTCAGACAGCAGGAAGATGAGTGCGTTACAGTTGCATGGGAGAGGTTCCAAAATCTTGTGAGGAAGTGTCCAAGTCATGGTTTTGAGGATGGTAGACAGTTCTTATGTTTTTACCCAGTAAGGAGTTTGGTGGATGCCAATGCAGGAGGAAGTTTGAACAACAAGACGATGGACGAGGTGAGAGATTCTTATGATCAAATGTCACAGACCTATTCAAACTTGTCGAGTGAGAGGTATCAACAATAACCAATGATGAAAACAACACCTGCATTGGGAAATAACCAAATAGCCGAACAGCGAACGATGATTGAGAAACTACAAGTTCAGTTTGACAAACCAAATATCATTGCTGAAGTGGAGGCTCAGGAATCTGTTGATACAGTGTAAGAGGTAGTTGGAGTAGCTGTAAAATTTTGTGGAATTTGCCAAGGACAACATAGAAATATCGAATGCCCACGCTGGTTAACTAATACTGGATATGCTAGTGGTCAACAGGGTGCCAGAATGACATCAGGATATCAGCAGAGTTCAACAGAAGCCCCATACAACAGAGGAACTTATGGTGGGAACTCGCAGCAAGGTAATTATTGACGAGCTCAACAACATTGGGAAAACAGAGGAGGAGAAGATGTCAGATCAGGACATGATTCAAATATAAAAAGCAAGAAGCAAGATTTTGAGAGAACTAAGAAATATGTGGAAGAAATAATGAATATGATAAAGGATATACAATCTCAATTAGGAGCATTCCTTAAGGATCATTCTAACAGGAAAAAATGAAGTTTACCTAGCAACATGGAGTCCAACCCTGCAAATACAGAACACTCCATGGCAGTAACTTTACGCAGTGGTAAAGTGCTGACCAAAAATGAAATAAGGAAGAGTATCTTGAAAGAGATTGAGATGCCCAAAGATTTGATGAAGGGTGGAGTAATATCCCTTGACAAATTGGGAAAGCCAGCTGAAGGGATTGAAAAAAATCAAATGAACTTCAAGGCTTACCCCAAACCGCATTTTCCCACTTGACAACCAATTAAGGAGGATGACAACAAGTATAGGTAATGTTTTGTCGATTTGATGAATGAGACAAACATTCATGTATCTTTGGTAGATTTAATAGTGCATGCTCCAAAGTATCACATATATCTGAAAGAATATTTTGTTAGGAAAAGTAAGTTCACCTTAGAAAGTTTGGAAAAATCAATGGGGATAGGTAATATTCAGCATGGTGAAATCCCGGTGAAAGTGAAAGATCCAGGATGTGTACTGTTCCTTGTAAAGTAGGAATCATAATATTTGAAAAAACATTATGTGATCCAGGGGTAGGAGTGAATTTGATACCGATGAAGACATCTGAATCATGTGGAATAATGAAAGACTTGAAGCCCATTAAAATCACTTTGTTAATGGCTGATCGCTCAAAATTCAAACCGGAATAAATAATTGAGAATGTCATGGTGAGAATTAATTAAGTAATCCTTCAAGTAGATTTTGTGGTGATTGATATTGAAGAAGATTTAGAGGTACCTACAATTCTCAGAAGACCATTCTTGGCTATTGGGGATGCCACTCTCAAGATTAAGGATAAAATGATCACATTTGACGTTTATGGATCTAAATATGTTTTTAGTATCGAGGAATCCAAGAAAAGTCCATATGAAGATGTAATGAGAATTGCAGTAAGAACTCAAGATCATATTTCAAAACCAGCAAAGGAAAGTAATGTAAAAAGCAGACTAGGTGAATCAGAGTGGAGAAGGAAACAGGTAATGAAAAAGATTGAGAATAACAGTATAGGCACAAAGTTGGATTCAAAACAGAGAAAGAGGCACAAGAAAAATGTGAAAAGAAGGTAAAACAGGAAAAGAATCAAGGAAGCAGCTAGTCATTGGTAGAAGCTGGGTAACATGACCAAGGAATCTTTTATGTTGTTTTCAAAGTGCGTAGAAGATCAAAGGGTTTTCGAAGGATCTTAATTACAAGGCAAAGTATTTTTTTGGCCAGGCTTGAGGCATATTAGGAGTGCTACTGGGAGGCAACGCATGACTAAGTTTTATTTTATTTTTACTTTTGTTTGGAAATCTTACAATTTTCATAGCAATGACTAAAACATGCAGTAACCTTTCAAATTGTTATCAGGAGAACTGTCTGAAAGCACCAGAGTTAGAAGGGAAGGAGAAAAGAAAATCAAACAGACCAGGGTGCTCTGACTGTACTTTTTAATTGTTCTTTTCAACCCTCATAGACTGATAAATTTTGACAAAGACATTGTAGGATTACCCCTAACCTACAGTATTCATTGGGGCAAATGAGATTCTCAAGTGTGGGGAGGGGGGTGTGCAGTAAATGAATCTTTGTTTTAATGATTGACTATTTTGTGGTTTTGTTTTGCTTAATATTGTCAACGATTATAATCTTCCTAATCCTCGAGGTAAGTCTTTCTAAACCAAGGCTCTGTTGAAATCTTCTTAGATGATCTAGTACTTAAATTCTTAAGGCTCCAGTAGTACTTTTCATGACTGTTTTTGAAATTTTGAGCATCTGTTTTCTGGTAAATAGCCAATTTTGTATATGCTGGATCACTTTAGATGAAATAATGCTGCTTGTGAAGTATTTGGTTGAGTATTTTCTATTTTAAGCAGTAAGCACAACACTAATTTCATGAGTGAGTAAATTGAGCTATAAGTAAGTATCTTTGAAGCTTACTTGATATCTTGTGGTGTGAATAACTTGTGTTAGATTGAGAATCCAGAATTTGTGGATAGCATGCATGCTGCTTATTAATTTTGGGACATGACTATTAAAATAAAGTTGGCAATAGAAACCTCTTTCTCTCCCTTTTGGACAGCCAGTATTTATATGATCTTTAGGACTAACCAACTAAAACCTTAAACCTTTGTTCTTGATAACCCAAGTCTTACACCCTCCACTATGTTCCTTAGTACCAGTTTTATTGAACCCTCCAAGATGTTTAGTTTTGATTCAAGAAGAAATTTAGTGAAATGGACTTCAAATGAATTAAGGCAGAAAACAGTCAGTAGTACAATGAATAAAAATGAAGTGAGGGACTTTAAAGCCCTGAACCTTCAGAAACCTAAAAAAAAAAAACCTGCCATTTAAGGAAGTGAGGGATCTTAAAGTCCTATACCCTTAACGATTATCATTAGGAGAATCCAAGAATATGTCTTACACAGGAACTTGAATCAGAATTAAGCATTAAGGATTTGTGAGCTCTAACTTTCCAACTATGACCTTTTCTTACCACTAACCCCTTGCCCTACAGCCCAAGTCCTATGGATTAATAACTCATTTCCTGATTAAAGTGGGGGTGTGATCTCTCCCCAAGCCTATGGCTGAATCAATTTTACACAAGTCTGAGAGTTCAAATGTATACATCACCTGATTACAGGGCAGCTCTCTTGAGTTAACTGGAAAGTATTGCTTGGGACAGAAAAATGCTCATATTTAACGTTTCACATGTCACTGAACTTTCATGTTTTCAATGAACCAATGCATAAGTATTGATTTTTTGCATGTTTTTACTGGTTGATACTTAACAATCATAAAATGATGGAGTGAGCATCATGATCAGCTATGCTAGATTTCCTTTGGTTCTTTTAGACTTTGCTCGAGGACAAGCAAGATTTTAGTATGTGGGAGTGATGTAACTCTAAGTTACATCTATTTTCATAACATTTTCCAATATAATTCATTACATGTGGATAGAGTTTTGATTACTCTTGTGTACTTTAAAAGCTTATGAAGTGTTCTGTGGGAAATGTAGGCTTAGGTTTGGGTTTATCATTTTTCCATCACTAATTGGGCATAAAATGCAGAAAAGAAGAAGATAAGAAATCTGGTCAATGCTGGACTGTTTAAGTAACCTTGGAGGTTCATGTGCTGCTGAAAAGACTATTTTACCCCTGCTGACGCTAACTATTTGCAACCCTAAAATGTTATAATAGTATATAAAGCTTGAGAACAACTCCGAAAGGCAACTTTTGTTTTTGTTTTTATTCTTGTTGAGCCGACAACTTTTTCCTTCCTTCGGGTAGCTAGGGTTTTTATCACGAATGGCGATTCAGCTCAGAACCATGTGGTTCTAAGCAGTTCATGGAGATTTGGCCCCAGATTTGCTCAGCTTTGGTGGAATCGGGTGATATTACACTCGATCAGAGCAGATTTGTAGTTCTCCAGTTCAGCTCGACGAGAGCTCTTGCCTCTTTTAGGTGTGATAGGCCTTCTGCTAGGGACAATGAGTTGATCTGTGTTTTTATGTATGCTCTGAGTGTGGTTGTATCTGGATTCCTTCGATTCTATATATATATTGGTGTATTTCTTTGTTTGTGTTGATTTGAGCTCTACTAATTTGTTGGCGTTTTCCTCTGCTATGCTATTGGAGATTGAGTCTTATTAGTAAGCTAGCTTAAGCTCTGAAAGGAAATTAAGAAACTAATATATGAAGAATACTAGCTGAAAGTGAAGACGGTTAAATCACCATCTCAAATCCTATCAATTTATCTTTCTATAATTTTTATATTTTTGTTTTATGAAATCAAACTTGTTTTGTTCTCTCTACTCTTACATGTTCAAGCTAAATTAGATACCCAAGTGTTAAGCTCTCTCTGTGGATTCGATATATTTCCCTTCTACAAGGCAGGATCTGTGGTCCTAAAGTGTGCAGAAAGGCTTTTTATTAGTGTTGCATTTTTAGCACATCATCATTCTTTACTAAACTCTTGAAACCATTTTTGGGATGTATGACTCAAATATTTATGCCACAAGTAAGCAAAATTTTCATTCATCAAACTACTATACTTTATTCCAATAATTTTATTAACAATGAATAGGGATTTTATAACTATCAAGTTTCAATTTGTATAAACCATTAAAACATACTATGGCGGATAAATTAATGATCATCATATAAATTAAAACATCTCCTACCCTATATTTAAGATCTAAAATATAAGAAATCTCTACATAATATTAAAACTATAACTAGTTGTACCATAATCAAACCACCAAGTACAAGAAGGAACTTTAGATAAGTTTGGTTCAAAGCATACAGAAGCACAAAACACACTTTTCTTTCTGAATCAAAACTTATTTTAAAGACAATCATTTTGAATTTGTCATTCCCTTTCGCAGGAGTGATATTTATCTATCTTTTGCTCATTCTCCATCATTATCAACCTATAAAAGTTAAGTAGATTGTTTATACTTAATGTCTTAGTTTTTGGTTTAAATTTATTTTCATCTTCTTACCCACTAGGTTAATGGAGTGAACTCTCATTTTTCTTACTCTCAGTTCTTCTTGAATAAACTTAATGGAATGTTCATCAATATTCCACCTATCATTTGATGTGTTATAATTCATGTGAAACAATCCACTATAGGGTGTGGGTGGATAATGAACTTCATTAAGGAAGAGTCATTCACATTTATACCGAGTATCTTTAGTTTTGTTACAACCTTTAAAGCTAGGCTTGTGGTGAAGGGGTATACTCAGAAAAAGGCTATTGATTCTGAGGAAACCATTTCCCCGGTAGCTATGCTTAAGTCGATCTGGATTCTCTTGGCCATAGCTGCTCATATGGATTATGAGATTTGGCAGATGGACGTCAAGACAGCTTTCCTTAATAGAAATCTTGAGAAGACCATCTTCATGCAGCAACCAGAAGGATTCATTGTTGAATGCCAAAAGCATAAGGTTTGCAAGTTTAAGAGGTCTATTTACGGCCTTAAGCAAGTATCCAGATTTTGGAACATTCGGTTTGATGAGGTAATCCATTCTTTTGGATTTACTCAGTATTTGGATGAGCAATTCGTGTGTCGCATATGTGATAGAAACGTGGTGGTGTTTCTTGTACTTTATGTAGATGCCATTCTGCTTATTAGCAACAATAAGAAAGTGTTGTCAGACGTAAAAATTTGGTTATCCAAGCAGTTTGATATGAAGGACTTGGGAGAGGCTGGACATATCCTTGGGATCAAGATTATTCGAGATTGTAGGAAACGTTCGTTGACTCTTTCTCAGGCTTCATACATAGATACGATTCTGGCTCGTTTTAACATGCAGAACTCCAAGAAAGGTTTCTTACCTTTCAGGCATGGAGTGCATCTGTCTAAGGAGCAGTCTCCAAATACTGTTGAGGAGATAGAAACCATGAAGATAGTTCCTTACAATTCGGTAGTAGGAAGTCTCATGTATACGATATTATGCACGAGACTTGAGATTTGCTTTGCTGTGGCATGGTTAGCAGATATCAGAGTAATACTTGTAAAGCTCATTGGGAAGCTTTTAAGCATATTTTCAAGTACCTACACCAGATAAGAGATCATGTGTTACTCTATAAGGCGAGTGAGCTGGTACCAAGGGGTTACACAGATTCAGATTTTCGATGAGGACAAGAGTAAATCTACCTCTTGTTTTGTGTTTATTTTGGGAGGTAGAGCCACAGTATGGCGGAGTGTTAAGCAGAAATGCATCGCGGACTCTACCATGGAAGCTGTGTGGGTTAAAAACTTCTTAGTTGACTTAGATGTTATTCCTGACTTGCCAAGGTCTATCACAGTGTATTGTGATAACATTGGTGCATTAGGCAACTCGAGGGAACCACAAGCCCACAAGGCGAGCAAACACATAGAGCGCAAGTACCACTTTATACGAGAAATCATTAAGAGATGATAAATGGTTGTGGCCAAGATAGTACCAGCAGAAAACCTTGCAGATCGTTTCATGAAGACATTGACTGTGAAAGTCTTTGAGGCTCGCGTGGAAGGCATGAGAGTTAGATAATTCGTTGAGCCTTGAAAATTCTCTAGTTGATAGTTTGACAGGAGATTAGTGAGAGATTGAACCAGTAGTTTACTCTCGACATAAGTTTTGAGTATTATTGGGAGATTGTTAGTGTGAATAATGAAAAGCAACGCTTGTATGAACACTATTTCCCAGTTAATATTGATTGAAAATATTTTAGTTAATTATTCGTGTTATTCGTATTATACATGAAGTCCATTTATATCATATGACTAAATGATGAGGTGTTTGGTATGATACAGTAGATCTCATCATTGGTTAAAGTTATCATATATAAATTGGCTCGTGACTGAGACAGTTTGGACATAATGCTGGTTTATGTTATTGTGTATTTCTGGAATTGGTGTGTCTAAACTGATTGAATCATACAGATATGCACGATGCATATTGAGCAGGACCGTTAAAGATTGGATTAACTTGTACTGATCTTTCGTAGTTAATTCGAACCTGGTATTTGATCTCTTAATCCCTAGACAAGGATGGGTATGAGGATTGAGCATAGTATTTTTTAATCATCCAATGAGTGCGATCTCTTAAGGCCTATATGCTCAGTAGGTTGGGTGCACGTGTTTAGTTGCTCAGCGTGTTGTTTCAAATCGAAAGGAAATCGTTTACCAGTGCGCCGGGGTGATGATGCTCTCGAGATGAACTCGAAAAGATTATTATACTAAATCTGGCCAGTGGACATTTTTTCGGTATGGTAATAAGATTGAGTGGTACTAATCTCATATGAGAATAAGTTGATTAGATTAATTTATCAGTAAATTAATAAATCAGCGAACATTATATCTTTAACACATGGAGATTATAGATTATGTAATTAAGTGGAACCGGAAGCATTATTTGGTTTGAACGATAGTTCCATAATTAATTCGTTAGTGATACGGTTAATTATGTGTTGGGTTAATTGACAAAGTGGATTTAATTAATCCTTGGGACAATTGGTTATTAATCTGTTCTAGAAAATGATTGGAATTAATAAAACACAAACCCAACGAAAAAGGCTTAACTCAAGCCCCCTTGAGGTCTGTCTTGTGGCCCTCTATATAAGACACAAGAATCATCCCCAGAAGACACAGATTGTCATTATTCAACAGTACACAAGAAACAAATGAAAGAAATCTAGAGAGAGAAAAAGCTTGTAAGCTTTTCTCGGATAGCATAAAACGTGGTGTTTACATGCTGCAGTACATGGTATTTTTGTCCGGTGGCGGCAGCTTTGCGCAGGGGCAGTTGCTCGTGCAACGTGCGGTGGCGCGTGGCGAGAAATCCAGGACAACAACCTGGTTTTTCGAGAAGCTAGTTTTGTACATTATTTCTGTTAGTGCTGATTCAGAAATGTTCGGCAGATCGTTGCCCACACAACGTCCAGACGGGTCTTTGGGAATACAGGCGAATTCTCAAGTTCATGCTTCACAGGTCAATCCTAAATCTTCCGCTTTTAATTTAGATATTGTTATGTGATTGCGTGACAAATCGAACAAGGTAAATCAAGATCCTGTGCAATGGTTTCGAAAGAAGTTTTAAATCAGATTGCACGAACCAAAACTTTCAATTGGTATCAGAGCTAAGGTTTTGGATTTGTTTTGTTCGATTTGTTACATGGCTTTTGCAGGTGGTTTTTTTTTTTCCCGACTATTATGGTTATGTTTTTGTATTTTATTTAACCCTGGGACATATCCAGGTTGGGTTTTGTTATATGATTGCTTGTAATAGTAATAACCACGAGCTGGAAGCCATATATCATTAGATTGAATCTGTAGTAGGATTTTGATCAGATGTAATTTTTGATTTTATTTTCCTCGTTATTTTTTCCTTGATCTTGGAAAATTGTAATCAAAGACGTTGTTGTGGACAACTTGGATTCTAGGTTTGTATTTTGGTTTTTGACACGATTTGGGTGATTCCAAGGATTGTGTGCAAAACTGAGAAAACCTAGGTGAATTGCAATAAGTCCAAATAACAAGTAGGAGAGGCACAGGAATCCTAGAGGAGTCAACAGCGGGTGGCATGATGTCAGTGGCAGCGCCTGCGATTCGTCGTTGGCAGGTGCGCCGCCAGCTCGTGCAACGTCAGTGCTACGTCGTTGGCATGTGCAGTGATGAGCTATTGTCGTCAGCTATGCTAGCGTCGGTGAGGGGCATTGATGTTGTTGCAAGGCGGTACGCATCGCGAGCGGCGTTCATCAGTCAGCTATGCGTCATGGCATAGTAGCGGCGTCCACGGGGCGCGGTTGTGGGGTCCATATAGTGCCATTCTGACACATTTTTTGGGTGGCACCAAGACATCCAATCAAAGAACTCAATCCATTAGAGTAACATGACGGGATAAGCAAACAAGGCAACAGATGGAAGCGACATGCAATTTTAGAAGACCATAATAGTTGGGAATTTTATTTATTTATTTTTCCAATATTTATCATTTTTGATTGCATGGATAAATGTTTTATTTATGCTTTATTGTATACGTGATTAAACATAGGTTTTAGAATGCGTATAACTTAGGTTACTTCATAGTTTGTTTAAAAACACTTGTTTTAAGAATCTAAGTGGGAGCGGGTTGGTTAATTAATCCCATGGCCTCCATCACAGATTCATTAGTAATGTTGGTTGATTTGTGCGTTGGCATTAGGGCCTTCCTCCATATCGGATGAGTCAAATCTGCGGATCACTGGAATGAATTTCTAACATGATGACTATAGTAAATTAAACTGGAAAAATGCGATAACCTCTCCATCTGAGGCGCACTATCCGAAGTAATGAACTTAGAAGTCACGTGATGGTACACACTTAGTGTACAATTTGTAGTATTCTTTCCATCGAGCTTACGCTGCTTTTGTGTACAGCTAAAAGTACCGACTATTAGTCTTATTGGTCAATAGTGCGTTTGATCAGATAGTGAGATTAATGAACTAGGTTCTTCTCGAACGAATGTGGGTTAACATAAATGTTATGCGCTTTCCCTCTAACATTGATTTCTCAGAAAAGGATTTCTTCTGTAGAAGAAATTCATGTTTAAAGTTTTCCTGATCTAGGAGATGTGAAATTCACTATCTTAAACACTAGCGGAATATTGGTTGTAAGACAGGTAGAATGGAACCACGACAATAACAACCACGTATTGTTGATAAATTCGGTGAATGCACAGAGAATATCAAATACTCGAATTTTGGGCTGTCACGAGCTCTCATCAAAATTAGTTTTAATCATCAAAAAATCATTGAGAAAATTGAAAACCCTCTACATCTATTTATAGAGGAAAGGCACAAAATTCCTAGGGGGAATTCTAGTGGAACAAGAATTTCCCTTTCTTAAGGCACAAGTCTTTTTCTTTTACAATTTGGAAAAGTTAATACTTGTTTCCTTATTCTACTTAGTCCTAAAGTATCTAAATCACCAAAAATTTAGGAATTATCTTAATCTTATTATAACCTACAAGAATAAGAACTTATTTAACACAAATCATCAAAATTCAAAATTGATACCCAGTGACCAAAATACCTCTGTGTTTTTGGTATTCTTGTGGCTTCTTTCTTCCTTCTACTTGCCTTCATGTCCAAGTAAGCTTGTGGATCTTCTAGATGAAGTCTTGCAGGAATTCTTCCTCCTTATTGGGCCTTATTGGACTTTATTGGACTTTATTAAGGTTAAAACTCATCCTTGAAGGATTTACAAAACCCCTTAATTAAACCCACTGACTCAAAACAACATAATGAAGTAAAATTGGCCGTGTGGTTGTTCTTAAAGCAAAGGCCACATATATAATCCAATCCAATTGGAATCTTGATCATTGTATTCACTTAATATGAGGTTCTTTCTTGAAAGAAGGTTGTCCTTGATGGCAATCTTCCTGATAACATACTCTCGAACCTTCAAATTAAGGGCTTTGAAGGCTTTCATTGAAGTTGCTCTTTAATGTAAGTTCACCCCTTGTCTCTTGACTTTGAAAGTAACCTTGAATAAGTCTTTGGAATTCTTGTTCAAAGAGATAAACCTAGATAGCTCAAAGAATAAAGATTACTGTGCTCTTCAACCTTAGGCCAAGTACGATTGACTTTGCTCTCTTTTGGCCTAAATGCTTGAGAATGCTCATTCGAAAATGGTCGTCATGGTTGAGCTTCTTATGATAAGCATCCTTAAGGTTGGGAAAATTAAGTGAGACCCGTGAGATCATATCAATAAACATCCACACTATCGTGGCTTGTGTTAATCCCGGTGAACAAGATGTCGGTAGATTCAATTAATTGTATATTGTTTGATTGAGTCAATATATTAGATTTGAATTAATTTTATTTTCTAAAGCATTTTCTATTTATTTATTTTCAATTGTCGATATGTCGTTAAATCTGTTAGCTGTCATACTTAAAGAGAACAAACTAACTGGTCCCAAATATATCGATTGGAAACATAACTTGGATATTGTCCTAATGGCTGAGGGGTGCAAATTCGTGCTTAATGAGCTGAGCCTAGATAAGCCTAATAACCAGTTGACTGAAGAAGATATGTTAACCTATTAGAGGTGGAGAAAGGCAGATGAGATGGCGCGGTGTTACATTCTGGCTTCAATGTCAAATGTTCTGCAACATCAGCACCAGGCCATGAACTCTGCTTATGACATGATGGTTAACTTGATGAAAATGTTTAGTCATCAAGGTCGGGCAGCTAGGAAAGCGACTATGAGAAAGATTATGACTAGTAAGATGGCAGAGGGCAGTCCTGTGAGGAATCACGTGATTGAGATGATTGGGAACATCAATGAGATTGAGATTTTGGGAGGTGAGATCGATGGTGAGACCAAGGTCGACATCGTCTTCCAGAGCTTGCCTCAAAGCTATGAACAGTTTAGGTTGAACTATAACATGAATAAGAGGTTGTATATATTATTAGAGCTCTTGGTAGAGTTGGTGTCTGCTGAAGGTCTTTTTCAAGAGAAGAAGCAGGCATTAGTTATGGTTTGTCATGAACGATGCACCTTTACAAATAGTACATCATCGCAGTGGGAGGGTTGTGAGACAACTCGGAAGGTTTATGTTCTTGAAAGAATCTTCATATTTTATCCCAGGAGAACACAAACCATACCCAGTGACATTCGATGAGGCACTCCGAGGTAAAAATGTGGATTTTTGGTAAGAAATGATGTTGTTTGAGATGGGGTCAATGGACTCTAATCAGGTCTGGGTGCTTGTAGACTTGCCTAATGGTTTTTGACCAATTGGGTGCAAGTGGGTCTACAAACGCAAGGGAAGACCGATAGGAAGGTGGAAACCATTAAAGCTAGGTTTGTGGCAAAATGATATACTCAGAAAAAGGGTATTGATTATGAGAAAACCTTTTGCCTGGTAGCTATGCCTAAGTCAATCCGGATTCTCTTAGCCATAGCTGCTCATATGGATTAGGAGATGTGGCAGATGGATATAAAGACAACTTTTCTTAACGGAAGTCTTGAGAAGACCATCTTCATGCAGTAACCAGAATGATTCATTGCTGAAAATCAAGAGCATAAGGTTTACAAGCTTAAGAGGTCTATTTACGGACTTAAGCAAGTATCCAGATCTTGGAACATTAGGTTTGATGAGGTAATACAGTCCATTAGATTTACTCAGTGCCTGAATAAGCAATGCGTGTATCGCAGATTTGATTGAAACATGGTGGTGTTTCTTGTACTTTACATGGATGAAATTATACTTATTGGCAACAATAAGAAAGTGTTGACAGACGTAAAAATGTGGTTATCTAAATAGTTTGTTATGAAAAACTAGGGAGAGGCTGGACATATCCTTGGGATTAAGATTATTCGAGGTCGTTGGAGACGTTTATTGACTCTTTCCCTAGGTTCATACATAGATACTATTCTGGCTCGTTTTAACATGTAGAACTCCAAGAAAGTTTTTTTACCTTTCAGGCATAGAGTACATCTATCTAAAGAGTAGTCTCCAAAGACTGTTGAGGATATAGATGCTTTGAAGACAGTTCCTTATGCTTTGGTAGTAGGAAGTCTCATGTACATGATGTTATGCATGAGACCTGATATTTGCTTTGTTGTTGGCATGGTTAGTAGATATCAGATTTATCCTGGTAAAGCTCATTGGGATGCTTTTAAGCATATTCTCAAGTATCTACGCCGGACGAGAGATTATGTGTTTGTCTATCAGGCGAGTGAGCTAGTACCAAGGGGCTACACATATTCATATTTCCAAGATGATACAGACAAAAGTAAGTCTACCTCTGGTTTTGTGTTTACTTTTTGGAGGTGGAGCCATAGTATGGCAGAGTTGTTGGATTTGAATACTAAAGTGTATTAAACTATTTCCCTATTTTTATATATCGAATAAATGTTTTAGTTAAATTGTTTTTATGTTTTACATATGTTGTCCATTTATATTATGTAATTAGACGATGAGGTGTTTGATGTGACACAATAGATCTCATCATTGGATAAAAGACATAATATATAAATGAGGCTCGTAACTGAGCCAGTTTTGGACACACTGTCAGTTTAAGTTATTATGTGATTCAGAAATTGGTTTGTCTAAACTAATTGAATCATATAGATATGCTCGGGGCATATTGAGCATGACCAATTAGGATGAATTGTCTTGTATTGATTAATAGAATATTTGATCCTAGTATTCTATCTCTAAATCCCTAGACTTGAGCGAGCATGAGGATTAGACATAGTGTACTTTAATCTGCCAAATAGCGAGATCACTTGAGCCAATAGTCTCGGTAGGTTGAGTGCGCGTGTTTGATTGCTTGGTGTGCTATTACTCATCAAAAGGAAATCAATTACCGGTGCGTCCAGGGTGATGGTGCTCCCGAGATGAGCTCGTTATGTTTATTATACTAAACTCGGCTGGTGAACTTATATCCGGTACAGTAAAAAGGTCGAGTGCTACTAATCTCAGATCATAAGATGTTAATTAATTAATTTATTTATCATTAAATTAATATATTAACGAGCACTACATCTTTGATGTGGGGACATTAAAGAATAATTAATTTAGTTGTTCCGGAAGCAATTCTGGTGTAGAATGGTAGTGCCATAATTAATTTGTTAGTCGTATATGATTAATTATGTGCTTGGTAATTGACAAAGGTGGATTTAATTAATTAAAAATTAATTAATCCTTGTGTCAATTGGTTGAGAATCAGTGTAGGAATTGGATTCAAGATAAGTGAATCCTTGTGCCAGTAGGATGTGAATCAGTCCACGAACGGGATTGGAGTAAAACACAAACCCAATAGGAAGGCCAATCCTAAACCAACTTGGGTCTCTCTTGTAACTCTATAAATAGACAAGAGGTTGGCAATACACAACACACAATTCATAAGTTTTCGAGAAAAGAAAACTAGAGAAAGAAAAACCTTGAGAGAGAAATCAAACTTTTCTTTCTCAAATTTAGATTCTTCCTTCTCTGAGAGACACCTCATTTTTTGAGTCATCAAGCAATGGTCGGTGATATTGTCAAGCAGCGGCCTGTGGGACATCGAGGTGTTACGCGTGGCATCTCGATTGGCGTGTGAAGAACACACACAGAACGACGACGTCGGGTCAGTTTCTTCTGACGAGAAATTTATGGTGTTTTGCTGATTGTTAGTTCATTGCCCAAACAACATATGAGCTATCTTGAGTCGTACAAGCAATCACCTAAGTACCCGTTTTAAGAGGTAATTCTTAAATATCTGCTTTAATTAAGAATTTATTGTTGCGTGACAAATCGAAGAAGTGAAAGCTAAGATGTTGCACAATGGTATTTCAAGCAAGGGTTGGAATAGTAATTACGCTAGTGCTTAGGCCTCGTCAAGAGTTTTGATTATGAATGTAATGCACGAAAGTAAATTTTTAACCGGACGCGGGTAGATAATCTTTCAATTGGTATCAGAGCTATGGTTTTGGCTTTGTGTTTGTTCGATTTGTAAGGTTTTGATTGCAGGTGATTTAGAAATCCCCGCTATTATGGTTGTGTTTTGAAGGAAAACAGAACAAGTCCGGGCTAAATCGAAAACCTCACTTTCGTGCAATACATTCCAGAATCAGAAGCTTTCGAAAAAGCTCAGGCTCAAATTCATTTACCCATGAATGGATATAGGCTTATACTTATTTAATTTATTAAAATGACATTTAATGCACAAAGATTACACCTTTAATTAAAAGCGGAAAGATTAAAGGTTATACCTTTGAAGCGAAGTCCAACGTAATAAGAAAAACCAAATCTTTCTTGGCGATTACCACAAGAAATCCGAAGAATAACTCCAATCTAATTCTAAACTAGTGTGGTCTAGTGTCTACGGAGTAGCCCAATGCAAAACGAAGAAGTCCTAAGAAACCCACTTCAAGAATCACGCAAATATGAAGAAATAGATTTAGCCAGGGAACTTAACCCAATCTGAAAATCCACTCCAAAAGTGTCTGGAATGTGTTCCTGCTCGTAGATCTAGACTCTAGCGATCTAAGAAGATCAGTCTAGAAGATCAACACAACAAGAATTGAAAAACCCACTTCAAAAGGAAGCTAAACCACCGCCCAAAATGGACCAAACGCCGGCGCCGATCAGCTTCGGCGATGACAAGTCCGGCGACCAAAATAAATACCAAAATGCGGCAGCTTTCACTCCAAAATTGATGATTTGGGATTCTCTAGGTTATGGGCTTTGAGGATTCTCAAAGAAAAAAGATCCTTGGTCAACTTCGAAAGAAAACTTCAAGGTAGGGGGAGAAGTTCTCTCTCTAGACCACTCTTTCTCTTACTAGGCAAAATACCTCTAAAATTTCTAATGTCTTGTAAGTTGCCTAACAAGGGATATTTATAGGGAGCTTCTAAGAAGACCTAATGGGCCCTTGAGTTGGGCCTTTTAATTTGATTTTCGTTGACCCCTTAGTCTTTCATAGACTAGTCAACTCCAGTCGATCATTTTGAATTAAATCTTTAACCCACTTCGTTAATTTAATTTAATCGAACTCTTTGGATTAATTAATTCATATATAATTAATTTTCTTAATCCACTTTTTCAATTACATATTAATTAAACCTCTAGGATTAATTAATTCACTTTTTTGATTAGTCAAATGCATAATTAGTCGTACCACTAACAGACCAATTATGGAACTACCGCTCAAAAACGACTTTACATCGCACCATTATATTTTCTTCTATCTCCCCACATTAAAGATCTAGTGCTCATTGGTTTATCAATTTACTGTCAAATTAATTCACCGATTTCTTGGCATCTGAGATTAGTACCACTCGACCTTTTTATTATACCGGACATAAAGTCCACCGGCCGGGTTTAATATAACAAACCTTACGAGCTCATCTCGGGAGCACCATCAACCCGGCGAACCGGTACGTGGATTTCTCCGACTAGCATCGGCACGTATGAAGCTAAACACCGCATACCCAACCTACCGAGGTATAGGCCTCAATTGATCGCACTCTTTGGAAAATCAAAGCATACGATATTCAACTCTCACGCCCGTCCCAATCTCGGGATTGAGAGACGGAATACTAGGACAGAATTGACTACACCGATCAGTATAAGTCAATTCTATACAAACTGGTCGTGCTCAATATGCCCCAGGCATATCCTTGTGATTTAATTAGTCTAGATAAACTAATATCCAAACCACACGATAACCTATACCGATAATATGTTCAAACTATCTCAGTTATGAGCATACTTTTTATATATCAATACTTTAACCAATAACGGTATCTACTATATCTTTTCACACCCCGTTATCTAGTTCAATGATATAATGGAACAATTGAATACTGAAACAAAATGATATGTCATCTGTGGATATTAGTTTTTGATACAAGCCATAGCTTTTTTGTATTCAAAACTAACAGTGTTTGTATGTTTTTTAATCAAACCCCGGGACATGTCCGGGTTGTTTTTTTTATGAATGCTTGTAATAGTAAAACCACGTGCTAAAAGTCGTGTAGGATTAAATTAAATATGTAGTAGGATTTTTTCTATGTTATTGTCATTTTTATTTTCCTAGAAAGATGTAGCCTTTTGATTAGGAAAATATGCAATAACGAAGAAGAGCAGAATAGAAGACCCAAAAACCTAACGGGGCAAGCGGGCTGGAAAAAGATTTGCCTACAGAAATCACCAGTAGCAGCAGCACTGCTGCACACACCAGCACCCGCTCAGGCCCAGCATCGGCCGTGCGCGCGGCACGCCCAGTGCATGCTGCGCGCGAGCAGCCCATTTTCTGTGGTAATTTAAAAATCCAGTTTTTCAAAACTCAATCCATCGAGTGACGTGATGGGACACAAAAACAAGGCAGAAGATGGAAGCAATTAAAACCATAATAGTCGGGAAATTTATTTTACGTATTTTTTCCCATTTTATTGTTTTAATTATTTACATGTTTTAATTTTGTGTTTTATTTTTACGCATAATTAAAGTATGTTGGTTTTATGTTGCACTTAACTTAGGATTAGTTAATTGCATGTTAAAATCGAAAAAAATCTCATTTTAGAATCTGAGTGGGAGCGGGTTGCCTCTATTACGAATTCATATGTGATGTGGGTAGACTTATGCGTTGGCATTAGAGCCTTCCTTCATATCGAATGAGTTCAACCATAAGATCACTAGTTTTAATTTCTAAGTAAGATGACTAGAGTAAGTTAAAATTGAAGAAATGCGAAACCCTCTCCATCTGAGGCACACTATCCTAGGTAACAAACTTAGAAGTCACGTAATGGCATACACCTAGTGTACAATTTGTAGTGTTCCTCCCGTCGAGATTATGCTACTTATTTGTACGGCTAAAAATCACTGACTATTAGCTACATTGATCAATAGATTGTTGGTCATATGGTGTAGTTAATGAACTTAATTCTTCTCAAACAAATGTAGGCTAGCGTAAATGTTCACACTATCATGATTTGCACAAATCCCAGTGAATGAGATGCCGGTGGATTTAATTATTATTTTGAGGGGGGTCGATGATTGATCTATGAATTTTTTGAAATTCTAGAATTATTTTACTGAAACGTTTTCTGTTTATTTATTTACATTTTTTGATATGGCTTTTAATCCATTAGCTACAATATAGAAAGACAACAAATAAACTGGTCTAAATTATGTCGATTGGAGTAGAAACTTGGACATTGTCCTAACGGCTGAGCAGTATAAGTTCGTGCTCACTGAAGTATGTCCATATGTGCCCACTAATGAAATGCCTCAAGAAGATAGGAAAGCATATCAAGGGTGGAGGAAGGCTGATGAGATGACGCAGTGTTAAATTCTAGCTTTTGTGTCGAATGTTCTGTAGCATCAGGTTCATCATATGATCTCTGCCTTTAACATGATATCTCACTTGAGGGAGATGTTTGTCATCATGGCAGGACAGCAAGACAGGTGGCCATGAGGAAGATTATGAATACCAAAATTGTTGAAAGCACCTTAGTGAGAGATCATATGCTTCACATGATTAGTAACATCAATGAGATAGAGGTGTTAGGAGAAGAGATTGATCCTAAGAGTCAGATTGATATCATTCTCCAGAGTTTACCTCGCACTTTTAAGTAGTTTCAGGTTAACTACAACATGAATCAAAGATTTTATACTCTTCCCGAGCTCTTAACGACATTGGTTTCTGCTGAAGGTATCTTCAAAGAGAAGAAGCAAGCTTTAGTTATATTCAAGGCTTCGAGTTCCTTTTCTACGCATAAAGTCAAGAATAAGAAAAGGAAGAAGACCAGCAAGAAGACTGTTAATCATGCGGCTATGCCTGCCATCGCAAAGAAGAAGAAGTCGGCAAATGCTTCATGTGTGGGAAGACGGGTAACTGGAAATCAGATTATCGAAAACTCAAAGGTACGACAGTTTCTGTCTTCATTACTTAGCCATGTTTAGTGGCGATTCCCACAGATACCTCGTGTGTGGATTCATGCGCCACTGACCATGTTTGTAATTCTTCGCATGGGTTCCAGGTAACCCGGAAGCTTAGAGGTGGTGAGATTGATGTTTACTTGGGCAAAACTACAAGAGTGCCAGTTGAAGCAGCGGGAGTTTTCACTATTATTTTTTAAAATAGTAGAGTATATTCAAATAATTGTCTTTGTGTACTGAGTTTTAGAAAGAACTTGATTTCAGTTTTAAAATCTTAGTGGATGGTTATAAGTTTATTTTTTCTGATAAATCTATTGTTGTTAGAAGAGATAATAAAGTTATTTGTTCTGGTTCATTAGTAAATAATTTGTTTTTGATAAAATCAAACTCCCATGTTGCGCAAAGCACAGAGTTAAATGGTGCAACAATTAATCTAAATAAAAGGAAAGAACCTTCTGAAACGAATTAAGTCTATCTTTGACATCATAGACTAGGTCATATAAACCTTAGTAGGATTTAAAGGTTAGTCAATGATGTACCTTTAAGTTCATTAGAGATTGACACTTACTCAACTTGCGAATCTTGCTTGGAAGGTAAAATGACCAAGAGACCTTTTAAAGAAAAAGGTTATAGAACAAAAGAAGTATTAGAGGTGATTCACTCTGACTTGTGTGGACCAATTTTGGTCCAAACACTAGGCGGGTTTGAGTATTTTGTGACTTTCATAGATGATTACTCAAGGTATGGGTACATTTACTTAATGCGCCAAAAGTTCGAATGCCTTAGTAAATTCAAAGAGTATCGGGTAGATGTGGAGAAACATAACGGTAAAAGTATCCAGACACTACGATCATATCATGGTGGAGAGTAATTATCCCATGAATTTTCAGATTACCTCTCTGAGGTTGGAATTCAGTCTTAGTTGTCTACATCTGGTACACCACAACAGAATGGTGTTGCAGAAAAAATAAATAAATAAAACTCTCATGGAAATGGTTAGGTCAATGATAAGCTATAGTGAATTGCCTTATTCGTTTTGCAGATATACCTTTGAAAGTGCAGCATACATTCCAAATCTTGTACCATCTAAAACCGTGCCTTCAACCCCTATAGAGTTGTGGAACGGGCGCATGCCCAGTCTAAGACACCTCAAAATCTGGGGTTGTTGAGCACATGTGCTTAAGGTAGATGTGGCCAAGTTAGATGCAAGAACTGAAGTAATGCTGTTTGTAGGATATCCTTGAGGAATGAAAGGTGGTTTGTTCTATAGTCCTAAATATCAAAAGGTGATAGTTAGCACTAACGCCATATTTTTTGAAAAGGACTATATTCTTGATCACAATCCCAAAAGTAAGATCGTACTAGAACAACTTAGAAAACAATCTGATGATCATGATACACCAGTACAGGTAGATACACCACAAAACACTACATAAGATATCACAGATGATGCACCTACATAGGTGGTGCCTCGTCATAGTGGGAGGATAGTGGGACAACCAGAGAGCTTCATTGGAATGGGAGAAGTCTCATATTTCATCCCAGGTGCACCAGAACCTGATCTAGTAAACTACAATAAGGCTCTCTAAGATAAATATACAGAATCTTGGTGAAAAACAATGATATACGAGATGGGGTTGATGGACCACAATCAAGTCTAGGAGCTTGTGGACCAACCTAATGGTTTCAAACCCATTGATTGTAAGTGGGTCTACAAACGTAAGAGAGGACCTGACAGAAAGGTTGAAACCTTTAAAGCTAGACTTGTTGTGAAAGGGTATAATCAGAAAGACATAAATGATTATGGGAAACCTTCTCCTCGATAGCCATGCTTAAGTCAATCTGGATTTTCTTGGCCATAACATCTCATTTAGATTATGAGATTTGACAGATGGATGTCAAGACAGCTTTCCTTAACGGAAGTATTGAAGAAATCATTTTCATGCAGTAACCAGAGGGATTCATTGAAAAAGGCCAAGAGCATAAGGTTTGTAAGTTTAAGAGGTCTATTTACAGACTTAAGTAAGCATCTAGATCTTGGAACATCCATTTCAATGAGGTAATCAAATCCTACTGATTTACTCAGTGCCTGGATGAACTATGTGTGTACCGCAGACGTGATTGAAACGCGGTGGTGTTTTTTGTGCTTTACGTAGATGACATTATACATATTGGCAACAATAAGAAAGTGTTGTTAGGTGTAAAGGCATGGCCATCCAAGTAGTTTAATATGAAAGACTTGGGAAAAACGGGACATATCCTTAAGATCAAGATCATTCGAGATCATAGGAAACATTCGATAATGCTCTCTCAGGCGTCATACATAGATACGATTTTGGCTCGTTTTAACATGTAGAACTCCAAGATAGGTTTTCTACCTTTCAGACACAGAGTGCAACTATATAAGGAGCAGTCTCCGAAGACTGTTGAAGAGATGGAAGCTATAAAGATAGTTCCTTATGCTGCTGCAGTGGGAACTCTCATGTATGCAATGTTGTGTACGAGGCCTGATATTTGCTATGTTGTTGGCATTGTAAGCAAATATTAGATTAACCCCAAAAAAGCTCATTGGGAGGCAGTAAAATGCATTCTCAAGTATTTGCGTAGAACGAGAGACCAAGTCTTAGTCTATCAGACATATGAGCTTGTGTCCCGTGGTTACACAGATTCAGATTTCCAAGGTGACAGAGACAAGCGTAAGTCTACCTCAGGTATGTGTTTACTTTGGGAGGTAGAGCCATTGTTTGGCGAAGTGTCAAGCAGATGTGCTTGGCAGACTCTACCATGGAGGCTGAGTATGTTGCAGTATCAGAGGCAGCGAAAGAAGCAGTGTGGCTCGAGAACTTCCTAGTGGACTTAGAAGTGATTCCTGGTTTGCAAAAGTCGATCACAGTGTACTGTGACAACAACATTGCAGTAGCAAACTCGAAGGAACCATGAGCCCACAAGGCGAGAAAGCATATACAGCGCAAGTACCACCAGATACGAGATATCGTTAAGAGGAAAAACATGGTCACGACAAAGATAGCATCAGAAGATAACCTTGCAGATCCATTCACAAAGACACTGACTGTGAAAGTATTTTAAGCACACGTGGAGGGCAATGGGGATTAGATACTTAACAGAGCCTTGACTGTTTTTCTAGTTATTTTTGTAGCTATAGATTAATGTAGTTTTATACTTAAATAGCAACTTAGGTAGTAGTGGGAGATTGTTGGATTTGAATACTAAAGCTTTACTTGTATTAAACTGTTTCCCAGTTTTCATATATCAATTAAATATTTTAGTTAAATTGTTTTTATGTTTTACATGTGTTGTCCATTTATATTATGTAATTAGATGATGAGGTGTCTGTTGTGACACAGTAGATCTCATCATTGGTTAAAATACATAATATATAAATGAGCCTCATAACTGAGCCAGTTTTGGAAACACTGTCAGCTTAAGTTATTATGTGATTCAGAAATTGGTTTGTCTAAACTAATTGAATCATATAGATATGCCCGGGGTATATTGAACTTGACCAATTAGGATGAATTGTATTGTACTGATTTAATAGACTATTAATTCCTAGTATTCTATCTCTAAATCCTAGACTTTAGCATGCATGAGGATTAGACATAGTGTACTTTGATCTGCTAAAGAGTAAGGTCACTTGAGGCCAATAGTCTCTGTAGGTTAGGCGCGCATTTTTGGTTGCTTAATGTGTTGTTGATTGTCAAAAGAAAACCATGTACCGGTGCATCCGGCGTGATAGTGCTCCCGAGATGAGCTCGTTATGTTTATTATACTAAACTCAGCTGGTGGACTTATGTCCGGTATAGTAAAAAGGTCGAGTGGTACTAATATCGGATTATAAGAAGGTAATTTATTAATTTATGAGCACTATATCTTTGATGTGGGGAGATTAAAGAATAATTAATTTATTTAATCCAAAAGAAATTCTGGTGTAGGATGATAGTGTCATAATTAATGCATTAAAGGTACGATTAATTATGTAGTGGGTTCACTGATAAAGTAGAATTAATTATTTAATTAATTATTCATTAGAGTTAATTAGTAATTAAAAAAGTGGAATTAATTAATTAATTAAGTCTAAAAGTTCAATTAGAATTAGGAAATCCTAGAGATTAGGAAATCTATTTGGATTTGGAAATTCCATTAGATTTAGATCCTAATTGGATTTGGAAACTAATTAATAATCCTAAACCCAATATGAATGTCATTCCTAAACCAACTTGGGGTCTCTCTTGCAACTCTATAAATAGACAAGAGATTGGCAATTCACATATACAATTCATAAGTTTTCAAGACAAAAAACTAGAGAGAAAATCCTAGAGAGAGAATTTATTTCTTTCTCGAATTTGAGTTTTCCTTTCTCCAAGCGGCAGCTCGATTCCCGAGGTGCGACGGTTGGAGTTCTTAACGGCGGGGGCATGGGGTGATCGAACGGGCGATGCGGGAAGAGGGCTCGGTCAGCGCATGAGGAACACGTACGATCGGTGGTGGTTCGGGGTTATTTTCGATAGCAGCTTTTGTGGAATTGTGGTGGTTTGTTGATCAATTGTTCGTTGGTTCGTTGCCCACACAACGTACGATCAAGTATTGAGTCATACAAGAGAATCACCTAAGTACACGGTTGAAGAGGTAATTATTAAACTTCCGCTTTTATTAAGAATTTGTTGTTGCATGACAAATCGAATAAGTAGAATCTAAGATCCTACGCAATGGTATTTCAAGCAAGAGTTGGAATAGTAATTGCGCTAGAGCTTAGGCCTGGTCAAGAGTTCTGATTCTGGAATGCATAGCACGAAAGTGAATTTTTGACCAGGCCTGGGCAGATAATCTTTCACTATGTGTGTTAGGGCCTCTACCCTTTAGCTTTTTACAAAAGAATTAAAGACTAAATTTAATTGGATGTGTATATTTGGTAATTTACAAAAGTAGGTGCCTTAGGCCCAAAGTTAGAAAAAATAGCTTTTAAGTCGGTCGACTGTTGGCGTCCATGTGGCTCTGGTACGGTGTGGACGCTATGTCGTTTTCATTACTGGTGTCCATGAAGTGTTGGTGCGACCTTTCCGCGTCCGGATGGCACTGGCGCTATGAGGATGCTACTTTCCTAGAGTCCCGCTCGCTCTGGATCGGTGCGGATGCCACCTATATCGCACGCATGTCATTATGGATCTGTATGGACTCTAGCTCTCTTCTATCCAACTCAATGCATATCAAGTTGGACGCAACCTATGGTGTCAAACCTTATCTCCATTTTCCTACTTTTGATCTAGTTTTCTTCCTTCTTTTTCTTCTTGTTCTACACCTTAAGTCCAGTCCCTATGCATTCTTCTCAACTTCACATCTTCATGAAAAACCTACAATTCACACTACTCAAGCCATAAATTCACTAATTTAAGTACATTTAGATAAAAAAATCTAACAAGTTTTGCCTAAAAATAGATGTTAAGTGATTCACATCACACCCCCACACTTTTTTTAGAAAATTATAAAAAAATTATTTATTATTTTATTTATTTTATAATTAAATAATTAATTAGCGTAAAACGTGAAATTATATCAAAAAATTATATACAATATTTCCAATCATGTAAATTTTAAATTCATATCAAGCAAAACAAAGTTTCATACCATGTAAAACTTGAATTCATATCAAGCCAAACAAGATTTCATATCAATCAAAGTTTGAGCCACTTATGTTGATTTAATTGCCTTATACGTAAATGTGAGAATTGCAGGTGGTGAAACCGAAGTGATGATAATTAGCCCTATTTTGCTGCAATCTTGTGTAAATAAACTGGAAATTACACTTGGATGGATTTCACCCAGAGTGCAGCTATTGACTTGTGCATTGAGGATCTTGTTGCTTCTTAAATTACTGTCTTGCCCCTGCTGATTTGTTTTATTTACTACCCTAATATTGTAATGGTTTAAATACCGAGAGACAAGTCCTCATAGGCACTTTTGATTCATTTTTCTTCTGGACTTAGCCGACTGCTCCTTCTACAGTAGGTAGTGAAGGAAACAGATATGGTCCGGGCTAAACAGAAAATATCACTTTCGTGCTATACATTCCAGAATCGGAGACTTTTGATATGGCCCAAACTCTAAATCATTTCCCCTGAATGGATCTAGGCTTATACAAATTCAATTTATTAAAATGACATGCTAAAAATTAAATCTTTAATTTAAAGCAAAAATCTAAAAAATTATACCTTTGAAGCGTGGCCTCAAAGCAATAAGAAAACCAAAGCCTTGAAAATTTTGCTATTTACTGCCCGAGACCAACCACAAGAGAATCCTGAGAATGACTCCTTCACCAGCCCGAAATCATGTGGGAGACTATCCACAGGGTAGCTAAGACACTAAGGAAGAAATCCAAAAAAAAAAAAAAAAAAAAAAAACAGCTTCCAAAAACTCAACAGATCCTTGACATATCGTTGCCCGAAGATTCCAGTGTTTGTTTACCGCCTACTGCCTAATTACTGTCTGCATCCGAAATCCACTATCGAATCCCTTGAATAACTCTGTCTCCACCCCAAATTCGTGTGGCCGACTATCCATGGAGTAGCTAAGACACTAAGGAAGAAATACAAAAGAAATCCACTTCAAAAAACTCGTTAGATCCGCAGCAAATCCTTGCCTGAAGATCAGCTGCCTATTTAACGCCCAACACGCACAAACCCAAAAACACCTCCAAAAGAATTTCCTACCATGATCTATAAAACCACGGCCATGGATCACCGATCAAGACCGAGATCTACACAACGGAGGTCGAATCAAGTGGCGTGCAAATAGCGAAAACCCGGCGGCAAGCAAATAGAGATGGTAGAAAATAGGAGACCGGCAATCCTAAAAGGCTGAGTTTTTCGAAGATCATGTTAGTTTTGAATACAGAAAATCTACAGCTTGTATCAAAAACTAATATCCACAGATGACATATCATTTTGTTTCAGTATTAAATTGTTCCATTATATCATAGAACTAGATAACGGGGTTTGGAAAGACACAGTAGATACCGTTATTAGTTAAAGTATTGATATATAAAAAGTATGCTCGTAACTAAGTTAGTCTAAACATACTATCGGTATAGGTTATCGCGTGTTTAGGAAATTAGTTTATCTAGACTAATGAAATCACACGGATATGCCCTGGGCATATTGAGCACGACCAGTTTGGATAGAATTGACTTGTACTGATTGGCGTAGTCAATTTAGTCCTAGTATTCAGTCTCTCAATACCGAGATTGGGACGGGCGTAAGAGTTGGATATCGTATGCTTTGATGTGCCAAAGAGTGCGGTCAATTGAGGCCTATGCCTCGGTAGGTTGGGTATGCGGTGTTTAGCTTCTTACGTGCCGTTACTAGTCAGAGGAATCCACGTACCGGTTCGCTGGGTTGATGGTGCTTCCGAGATGTGCTCATAAGGTTTATTGTACTAAAATAGGCCAGTGGACTTTACGTCCGGTATAATAAGAAGGACGAGTGGTACTAATCTCGGATACCAAGAAGTCGGTGAATTAGTTTGTCAGTAAATTGATAAACCGACGAGCACTAGATCTTTGATGTGGGAAGACAGAAGAAAATATAGTGGCACTATGTAAAGTCATTTTTGAGCGGTAGTTCCATAGTTAGTCCGATAGTGGTACGACTAATTATGTATTCGATTAATCGAAAGTGAATTAATTAATTCTAAAGGTTTAATTAATATTTAATTGACAAAGTAGATTAAATAATTAATTCTGCTTGAATTAATTAATCCTAAGGGTTTGATTAAATTAAATTAACGAAGTGGGTTAAAAAATTAATTCGAATGGGTCGATTGGAGTTGATTAGTCTAGGAAAGACTAAGCGGTCAACGAAAGTCAAATTAAAAGGCCCAACTCAAAAGCCCACTAGGTCTCCATTGGAGCTCCCTATAAATAGAAAGCTTATGCCTTAAGAAACTTAAGAAAATCTTGCAAGACAAGTCTTGCCACTTAGAGTGAGAAAGTTCTAGAGAGAAACTCTCCTTCCCATTTGAGTTTTCTTTCAAAAACGAACTTGGAATCTCACTTCTCGATTTAGATCAAGTTCAAAGATCAAAATTTTAGATAGCCCATGGATTTATATGAGTTGCCCACTGCTGGGTTTTAAGTTTTCGGCCGGATTTTTCAATATTCTCCCAGGATTTCCTATTTACATTTTGGTCGGACTTCTTGTTTTCACTTGGGCAGTCCGGCGGCTGCTTCTTATTACTCCGGGGTGCTTGATCCAGCTGGGTTTGTGTTGATCTCTTCCTTGGGTTGGTGATCCACAATCCCGGTTGTCCAGATCGTGACCGGAGTTGAAGTAGGTTCGATTTTGTTGGCAAGAAAAGTAGTGGGCAGCAGTTTTTTTGGGTTAAAGGTTTGATCTTTTGGGCAGATTTGATCTAATTGAGGGATTTTCTTAGTGGGTTTCTTGTGGGCTTGATAGCACACCTCGATAGAGTATTGCCCAAGCAATATTCGAGGTTTCTTGGAGTAATCCAGTGGATTTCAGTGGTGATCACGACATAAAGATTTGGTTTTTCTTATTGCGTTGGACTACGCTTCAAATGTATAACCTTTAATCCTTCCACTTTTAATTAAAGGATCAATCTTTGTGCGTTAGATGTCAATTTAATAAATTAAATAAGTATAAGCCTAGATCCATTCAGGGGAAAATGAATTTGAGCCTGAGCTTTGTCGAAAGCTTCCGATTCTGGAATACATTGCACGAAGTGAGGTTTTAGATTTAGCCCGGGCTTGTTCTGTTTTCCTTCAAATTGGTATCAGAGCAAGTGTTTTGGTTTTATACTTGTTTAATTTATTACACGGCTTTATTTTGGCATTATTATTTTTGTCGAAATGTTTAAACCGGTGGTTATTAGTTTCCTGGCTATTATGGTAGAAATTTATTTTTCATTCATAAACCCCGGGACATGTCCGGGCTCATATTATTTTTGAATGTAAATGTCTATAATAGTAATAACCACGAGCTGGAAGCAATGTAGGATTAGAAAAATCTTGTAGTAGGATTTGATCTAATCATGTCGTCTTTAAATTCCTAGAAAAACGCCTTTGTATATAGGAATTTATGTATTATGACGAAGATGCTATTTTGGGTAACTTATATTCGCGGGTTTTGGTTTCTCGTAATTTTGGGGATTCCTAATTACGTAGCAAAATAAAAAAACCCGGGCGAATCGAGAGGAATCCAAATAACGAGTGGGAGCAACATGACGGGATGTGTCACCGAGGCGTCAAGGAATCAACGTTAGAGAAGGCCATAATAGTTGGGAAATTTTATTTCTTTAATTTCTCGTATTTATGTCTTTTCTTTGATTGTGTGTTTTTGATTTATTTGCATGAACAAAAACCAAACCATTTTAAAAAGTAAAGTGCAATTAACTAAGGTACATTATTCGCATATTAAAACTCCAACGGTTTTATGGGTGCGAATATCCATAGTTAAGATATTGCATGTTAAAATGTAAAAATCCTCAAACTTAAAAATCTAAGTGGGAGCGGGTTGGTAAATATCCCCATGGCCTCCATTACGGATTTATATGTGATGTTGGTTAGACCGACACGCTGGCCAAGTTCGCTACGGATAAGTCTTCAACCCCGAGATATCACTAGATTGAATTTCTAAAGGGATGACTATAGCGAGTTTAATTGGAGAAAGTTGCGACACCCTCGCTAACCGAGGCTCATTAGTATCATAAGTAACAAGCTTAGAAGTCACGCAATGGCAAACACTTAGTGTACCATCTGTAGTATTCCTCTTAAGAGGTTACGCTGCTTATTGTGTACGGCTAAAATTCTCGACTATTAATTTCATTGATCGTAAGATCGTTGGTCAGATAATGGAATTAATGAACTTTGGTTCTTCTCGAATGAATGTGGGTTGGCGTAGACATTCACCTAACGTGACCTGCGTTAATCCAGGTGTGAGAGATGTCGGTAGGAGAATGTATTGTTTTGAGAATATCAATATTTTTGAAAAAGTATATTGAAACTTGACTGCTTATTTTTCAGTTGTTGATATGTTGTTCAACCCGCTAGCTGCCATTTTAAATCAGAACAAACATACGGGTCCTAATTACATTGACTGGAAACGTAACCTAGACATTGTTCTTGCCGCTGAGGGTTACAAGTACGTGCTCACTGAGGAGTGCCCCCTAAGCCCAGTGATGATGCCACCCTTGAGCAGCGAGAGCCATATACGAGATGGCAGAAGGCTGATGAGATGACCCGGTGCTACATCTTGGCTTCTATGCCGAGTGTACTGCAGCTCTAGAATCGGTTGTTTACCTCAGCCTACGATATGATGCTCAACCTCAGGGAGATGTTTGGACATCAGGGCAGGGCAGCCAAGCAGTCAGCTATGAGGAAACTCATTAATGCTATGATGACTGAGGGCACTTCAGTGAGGGATCACGTGCTGGACATGATGAGCTGCATCAATAAGATCGAGGTATTGGAAGGTGATATTGATGGGGAGACCCAGGTCAATATCATCCTCCAGAGCTTGCACCCAGTTTTAAGCAGTTTTGGTTGAACTATAATATGGGCTCTCATATTCGCTTCCCGAGCTCATGACTACATTGGTGTCTGCTGAGACTTCGTCGCAGAGAAGAAGTAAGCCTTGGCTACTGTTGGTCCCTCAGGTTCCTCTGCTGGGCCCAAAGCCAGGAAGTAAAAGAGGAAAAATGGCCAGAAAGCAGGAGCTGCTGATCATGGACCCAAGGCGGGCATTGCCAAGAAGCATAAACCGAAAAGCAAGTGCTTCAGATGTGGCAAAGTAGGACATTGGAAGAAAGACTGCCCAAAGCCTCGAGGTATGTGTAAATTTTCCCTAGTTACTGAGACGTGTTTAGCGGCGATTCCCATAGATACTTGGTGTGTGGATTCAAGAGCCACTGTTCATGGCTGTAATTCTTTGTATGGGTTCCAAGTGACCCAGCTGTTTAGAGAGAGAGACTTGCAGGTCTACCTTGGGGATACTATCAGAGTTTCTGTTATTGCAGTGGGAGTTTTATGTCTTTATTTTTCAGACTCTATTTTACATTTGAGAGATTGTCTATATGTACCCAGTTTTTGGAATAATTTGCTTTTAGTTTCTAAACTTTTATTGGATGGTTATAAGTGTGTTTTTTCTGATAATTTTGTTTTTATTAGAAAGAACCAGAGGCTTATATGTTCCGGTACATTAGTTGACAATCTATTTTTAATTAAGACAAACTCCCCAGTTGTGGGAAACACATAAACTAGTAACTCATCACCGAATCATAATAAGAGAAAAGAGTCTTCCCCTTTGAATTAAACTTATCTTTGGCACCTGAGACAAGGTTATATTAACCTTAGTAGGATTCAAAGGTTGGTCAATGATGGGTCTTTAGACTCATTAGATATTGACAGTTTTCCTACCTGTGAGTCCTGCTTGGAGGGTAAAATGACCAAGAGGTCTTTCAAGACAAAGGGGTATATGGCCAGAGAGGTTTTAGAGTTGTTTCATTCTGACTTGTGTGGGCCTATGTCATTTTAGGCTAGAGGTGGTTATGAGTATTTCGTGACATTCACGGATGATTACTCTAGATATGGATACATATACCTGATGCGCCAGAAGTCTGAATGCTTTGGCAAGTTCAAAGAGTTTCAGGCTGGGGTGGAGAACCATCTGGGTAAGAGTGCCAAGACCCTGCGGTCTGATTGCGGTGTTGAATACCTCTCTAGTGAATTTAGGTCCTATTTGTTAGAGGTGGGTATTTAGTCCCAGTTATCTGCACCTGGCACACCAAAATGGTGTAGCAGAGAGGAGGAATAGAACTCTTATGGATATGGTTAGATCGATGATGAGTTATGGTGAGTTGCCTACCTCATTTTGGGATTATGCCTTATAGACAGCGTGTTATTTCCTTAATCTCATACCATCTAAATCTGTGCCTACGACACCCCTAGAGTTGTGGACTGGGCGAAAGCCTAGTCTGAGACATCTCGGGATTTGGGGTTGTCCAGCACATGTGCTCGAGGCAGATGCAGGTAAGTTAGATTCGAGATCAAAAGCTATGCTATTTGTAGGCTACCCCAAAGGAACGAGAGGTCGTCTACTTTATAGTCCTTAGGATCAGAAGGTGGTGGTGAGCACCAATGCCAGATTTCTTGAGGAGGACAATATTTTAGATCACAAGTCAAGCAGCAATGTAGTATTGGAAGAGCTTAGAAGTCAGTCCATTATTCCATATACACAAGTATAGGAAGACACACCACAAGAGACTGCACACACTATCACAAATGATGCTCTTGCATAGGCTGCGCCTCGTCATAGTGGAAGGGTTGCCAGACAGCCCGAGAGGTACATGGGTTTGGGTGAGTCTTCAAACTTTATCCCTGACACTCATGAACCAGACCCAGTTAGCTACAATGAGGCTCTCCAGGATAAAGATGTTGATTCTTGGCAGAGAGTGATGATTGCTGAGATAGGTTCTATGGACTCAAATCAGGTCTGAGAGCTGGTAAACCTTCCTGATGGGTTTCGGCCTATTGGGTGCAAATAGGTATACAAGTGAAAGAGAGGATCTGCGGGAGGGTTGAGACCTTCAAGGCTAGGCTTGTGGCGAATGGGTATACTCAGAAAGAGGGTATCGATTATGAGGAGACTTTTTCCCTGGTAGTAGTCGATCCGGATTCTCTTAGCCATAGCTGCTCATATGGACTATGAGATTTGGCAGATGGACGTCAAGACAGCTTTCCTTAATGGAAGTCTTGAGGAGACCATCTTTATGCAGCAACCAGAGGGTTTCATTGTTCAGGGCCAAGAGCACAAGGTATGCAGGCTTAGGAGGTCCATTTATGGACTTAAGCAAGCATCCAGATCTTGGAACATCCATTTTGACGAGATTATTCAGTCCTATGGATTCACTCAGTGTCCGGATGAACAGTGTGTATATCGCAGGCGTGATGGTGATATGGTGGTGTTCCTCGTACTTTACGTAGATGACATCCTTCTGATTGGAAACAGTAAGAATGTGTTGTCAAACGTAAAGGCATGGTTGTCCAGGCAATTTGATATGAATGATTTGGGAGAGGCTGGACATATCCTTGGGATCAAGATTATTTGAGATCGTAGGAGACGTTCTCTGACTCTCTCCCAAGCATCCTACATAGACACGATTCTGGCCCATTTTAACATGCAGGACTCTAAGAAGGGTTCACTACTTTTCAGGCATTGGGTGCATTTGTCTAAGGAGAAGTGTCCCAAGACTGCTGAGGAGATAGATGCCATGCAGGCGGTACCCTATGCTTCAGTAATGGGTAGCCTCATGTATGCTATGTTATGTACGAGGCCTGATATTTGCTTTGCCGTTGGCATAGTTAGCAGATATCAGAGTAACCCTGGGAAGGCTCACTGGGAGGCAGTAAAATGCATTCTCAAGTATTTGTGCAGGACGAAAGATTATGTCCTAGTTTATAGAGTGCAGGAGCTTGTACCGTTGGGTTACACAGATTCGGACTTTCAAGGTGATATTGACACGAGTAAGTCTACCTCTAGGTTTGTGTTTACTTTAAGAGGTGGAGTCATAGTATGGTGGAGTGTCAAGCAAAAATGTGTGGTGGACTCCACCATGGAGGCTGAGTACATTGTCGCATCAGAGGCAGCGAAAGAAGCTGTATCGCTCCGGAACTTCCAGGTGGACATAGATGTGGTTCCTGAGTTTCCTAGGTCTATCACAGTTTATTGTGATAACAATGGTGCAGTTTCTAACTCGAGGGAACCACGAGCCCAAAAAGTGAGTAAACACATAGAGCGCAAATACCACCTGATACGAGAGATCGTAAAGAGGGGACACGTGATCGTGGCCAAGATAGCATCAGATGACAACATTGCAGATCCTTTCACAAATCCATTAACCCCAAAAGTCTTTGAGAGACATGTGGGGGGCATGGGAGTCAGATTCTTGAGGGAGCCATATGAGTGAGCTTAAAGGTGTTCTGTAGATTTCATTGTGACAGCAGTGTAATAGCGGGTTGGACAGTTTTTGTACTTCTTTGCATAGCTTTGAGTATTAGTGGGAGATCGTTAGTTTTGAATACAGAAAAGCTATGGCTTGTATCAAAAACTAATATCCACAGATGACATATCATTTTGTTTCAGTATTAAATTATTCCATTATATTATAGAACTAGATAACGGGGTGTGAAAAGAAACAGTAGATACCGTTATTGGTTAAAGTATTGATATATAAAAAGTATGCTCGTAACTGAGATAGTCTGAACATAATATCGGTATAGGATATCGTGTGATTTGGAAATTAGTTTATCTAGACCAATTAAATCACAAGGATATGCCCGAGACATATTGAGCACGACCAGTTTGGATAGTATTGACTTGCACTGATCGGCGTATTCAATTCGGTCTTAGTATTCAGTCTCTCAATCCTGAGATTGGGACGGGCATGAGAGTTGGATATCGTATGCTTTTATGTGCCAAACAGTGCGGTCAATTGAGGCCTATATCTTGGTAGGTTGGGTATGCGGTGTTTACCTTCTTACGTGCCATTACTAGTCGGAGGAATCCACGTACCAGTTCGCCGGGTTGATGGTGCTCCCGAGATAAGCTCGTAAGGTTTATTGTACTAAAATTGGCCAGTGAACTTTACGTCTAGTATAATAAGAAGGTCGAGTGGTACTAATCTCGGATACCAAGAAGTCGGTGAATTAGTTTTTCAGTAAATTAATAAACCGACGAGCACTAGATCTTTGATGTCGGGAGACAGAAGAAAATATAGTTGCGCGATATAAATCATTTTTTGAGCGGTAGTTCCACAGTTAATCCGATAGTGGTACGACTAATTATGTATTTGACTAATCGACAAAGTGAATTAATTAATTCTAAAGGTTTAATTAATATTTAATTCACAAAGTGGATTAAGAAATTAATTCTATTTGAATTAATTAATCCTAAGGGTTCGATTAAATTAAATTAACGAAGTGGGTTAAGAAATTAATTCGAATGGGTCGATTGGAGTTGATTAGTCTAGGAAACACTAAGCGGTCAACAAAAGTCAAATTAAAAGGCCTAACTCAAAAGCCCACTAGGTCTCCATTGGACTTCTCTATAAATAGAAACCTTATGCCTTAAGAAATTTAAGCAAATCTTGCAAGACAAGTCTTGCCTCTTAGAGAGAGAAAGTTATAGAGAGAAACTCTCCTTCCCCTTTGAGTTTTCTTTCAAAAACGAACTTGGAATCTCACTTCTCGATTTAGATCAAGTTCAAAGATCAAACTTTTAGATAGCCCATGGATTTATATGAGTTGTCCACTGCTGGTTTTTATGTTTTTGGCCAGATTTTTCAATATTCTCGCCGGATTTCCTATTTACATTTTGGCCGGACTTCTTGTTTTCACTTGTGCAGTCCGGCGGCTACTTCTTATTACTCCGGGGTGCTTGATCCAGCTGGGTTTGTGTTGATCTCTTCCTTGGGTTGGTGATCCACAATCGCGGTTGTCCAGATCGTGACCGGAGTTGAAGTGGGTTCGATTTTATTGGCGAGAAAAGTAATAGGCAACAGTTTTTTGGATTGAAGGTTTGATGTTTTGGGCAAATTTGATCTAATTGAGGGATTTTCTTAGTGGGTTTCTTGTGGGCTTGATAGTACACCTCGATATAGTATTGCCCACGCAATATTCGAGGTTTCTTAGAGTAATCCAGCGGATTTCAGTGGTGATCGCAACATAAAGATTTGGTTTTTCTTATTACGTTGGACTTCGTTTCAAAGGTATAACATTTAATCCTTCCACTTTTAATTAATGGTTCAATCTTTGTGCGTTAGATGTCGATTTAATAAATTAAATAAGTATAATCCAAGATCTGTTCAGGGGAAAATGAATTTGAGCCTGAGCTTTGTTGAAAGCTTCCGATTATGGAAAGCATTGCACGAAAGTGAGGTTTTCGATTTAGCCCGGGCTTGTTCTGTTTTCCTTCAGATCGAAGGATCCTTAGCCGACTACGAGAAAGAACTCAACGAATAGGAAGAAGTTCTATCTTTAGGCTACTCCTTCTTTCTCTAGGCAACTAAGCCTCCAAGGTTTCTTAATGTCTTCCAAATGCCTAACATGGACTATTTATATGAACTTCAAAGGAGACCTAGTGGGCTTTTGAGTTGGACCTTAGTGTTGGACTTTTGTTGACTCTCTTAGTCCTCTCTTAGTCTTCCCTAGACTAATCAACTCCAATCGAACCTTTTGAATTAAATTTTTTACCCACTTTGATAATTAAATATGAATCGAGCTCTTTTGATTATTTCGTATAACCCACTTCGTCAATTAAATATTAATTAAACTTTTAGGATTATTTAATTCACTTTTTGGTTTAGTCCAATGCATAATTAGTCGTACCACTAACGGACCAATTATGGAACTACCGCTCAAGAATGAATTTACTTCGCACTCATTTTATTATTCTTCTATCTCCCCACATCAAAGATCTAGTGCTCGTCGATTCATAAATTTACTGACAAATTAATTCATCAACTTCTTGGTATCCGAGATTAGTACCATTCGACTTTCTTATTATACCGGACATAAGGCCACCCGCCGGGTTTAGTATAATAAACCTTACAAGCTTATCTCGGGAGCACCATCAACCCGGAGAACCGGTACATGGATTCCTTTGACAAGCAACGGCACATAAAGAAGTCAAACACCACATACCCAACTTACAGAGATCTAGGCCTCAATTGACCGCACCTTTTGGAAAATAAAAGCATACGATATCTAACTCTTATGCCCGCTCTAGTCTAGAGATTAAGATATTATAATATTAGGTTTGAATTAACTATGCCGATCAGTATAAGTTAATTCAATCCCGAACAGGTCGTGTTCAATATGCTCTGGACACATCCGTATGATTTAATTAGTCTAGACAAACTAATTACCCAAATCACACGATAACGTAAACTGATAGTATGTTGAAACTATCTCAATTACAAACATCTGTTTATATATCATTACTTTAACCAATAACGAGATCTACTGTGCCTTTCTATACCTCGTTATCTAGATATATGATATAAATGAACAATTTAATACTAACACATAAACGATATGTCAAATGGGTATTAGTTTTTTATACAAGCAATAGTTTTTCAGTATTCAAAACTAACAATCTCCCACTAATACTCAAAGCAATGTTCTGAAGTATAAAAACTGGTTTAATACACTTATTCTAATATCACACCAAAATCTAGAGAACTATCAAGGTTCAGCCAAGTATCTAACTCTCATGCCCTTCACGTGGTTCTCAAAGACTTTTGCAGTCAATACTTTTTGTGAATGGATCTATAAGCTTATCTACTGATACTATCTTCACCCACGTCCCCCTCTTTATGATTTCTCTAATTGGGTGATACTTGAGCTTTATGTGTTTACTCGCCTTCTGAATTTGTGGTTTCTTGGAGTTTTCCCCTACACTATTGTTATCGCAATAAATTTTGATTAACCTGGGCAACTCAGGAATCACATCTAAATCCACTATGAAGGTCTTGAACCACACCGCTTCCTTCGCTGCCTCTGATGCAAAAACATATTCAGCCTCAATGGTGGAGTCTGCCATGCATTTCTGCTTGACGCTCCGCCATACTATGGCTCCACTTCTAGAGTAAACACAAACCCAGAGGTAGACATTCTTTTGTCCATATCACTTTGGAAACCCTAATCTGTGTAACCCCTTGAAACTATCTCTTGTGCCTGATAGACCAAAACTTGGTCCCTTATTCTGCGCAAATACTTGAGTTTTTCTTGGGTTACTCTGATATCTGCTAACTATGCCGATGACAAAGCAAATATCAGCCTTATACACAACATAGCATACATGAGACTTCCTACCGCAGATGCATAAGGAACTGTCTTCATGGCTTTTATCTACTTAGGAGGCTGCTCCTTAGATAGATGCACTCCGTATCTGAAAAGTATGAAACTCTTATTGGAGTTCTGCATGTTAAAACGAGCCAGAATCATGTCTATGTAGTAAGCCTGAGAAAGTATCTGTGAACATCTCCTCTGATCTTGAATAATCCTGATCCCAAGGATATGTCCAGGCTTTCCCAAATCCTTCATATCAAACTTTTTTGAACGACTATGCCTTTCCATCTGACAATACCTTGTTACTGTTGCCAATAAAAAAAATATCATCTACGTAAAGTACAAGAAACACCACTAAGTTTTCATAACGCCTGCGATACACACAATACTCATCCGGACACTGAGTAAACCCATAGGACTGGATTACCTCTCGGGTTGTCTAACAACCCTTCCACTATGACAAGGCACTGCCTATGTAATCGCATCATATGTTACAACTCGTGCAGTATTCTGTTGTGTATCTAATTGTACTAGTGCATCAGGAATACTAGGCTGTCCCTTAAACTCTTCCAGCACAATCTTGTTACTTGGTTTGTGGTTTAGAATATAGTCTTATTCTAAAATCTAGTGTTCATACTAACCACCACCTTCTGATCTTTAGCACTATAGAATAAACCACACTTCTCCTCTGGGATATCCTTCAAACAGCATTACCTCCATTATTGCATCTAACTTGTTCGCATCTGCTTTAAGCACATGTACTTGACAACCTCAGATTCTAAGATGTCTAATACTGGGCTTTTGCCCTGACCATAACTCTACAGGGGTTGAAGGCAGGGACTTAGATGGTATAATATTTAGATTGTAAGCCACTGTTTCTAAGGCATATCCTTAAAACGAATGGGGCAACTCACCTAACTCATCACAGATCTAACCATTTCTATAAGAGTTTTGTTTCTCCGTTCTGCTACACCATTCTGCTGGAATGTGCCAGGTGTAGACAACTGGGATTGAATCCCCATCTCTAATAAGTAGCTCATAAATTCACCTGATAGTTATTCACCCCCACGATCGGATCATAATGATTTGATACTTTTACAATGACGGTTCTTCACATCTGTCCGAAACTCTTTGAACTTGCCAAAACATTCGAACTTATGGTGCATCATGTAAATGTACCCGTACCTCGAGTAGTAATCTGTGAAGATTACAAAATACTCAAAACCAAACTGTAAAACCTCTTTGACCCTAAAAAACTTCTTGGTCATTTTACCCTCCAAGCAGAATTCGTAGGTTGAGTAATTGTCAACATCTAATGAGCCCAAGAGCCCATCATTGACCAAACATTGAATTCTACCAAGGTTTATATAACCTAGTCTTAGATTCAAAAAATGAGTTTGGTTCATTTTACACTATTCTTCCCTCTTATTATGATTCAATGACGTGTTATTCATATCAGTGTTATTGCACTACTAAGGAGTTAGTTTTTATCGAGAAGAGATTGTCCACCAATGAACTGAAACATATAAGTTTCTTGTTCTTTCCAATAACAGAATTATTAGATAAAACGAACTAATAACTATCCAATAAGAGTTTAGAAACATAAAGTAAATTCTTTCTAAAACTCTGATCATAAAGACAATCCTTCAAAAAACTATTACAACATTATTTAGAAAATAAGTCTAGCCACTCCCACTACCTTCACTGACACTCTGATAGTGTCACCCAAGTAAACTTCCATCTCGCGCTTTCTAAGCATCTGGGTTACTTGGCAAACATTGCAAAGAATTACAAACATGATCAGTGGTTTCTGAATCCACACACCAAATATATGTGAGAATCACCACTAAACATATCTCAGTAATTAAGGCAGAGATAGTTGTACCTCTGAGCTTTGGACAATCAGACTTCCAATGTCTTCCTTTGTCACACTTGAAGCAGTCGCCTCTCGACTTCTTTTTTTTGGTAATTTCTGGCTTGGGCTTATGATTAGTAGTCTTCTGGGCTCTCTTCTTCTTCTTTCTGGCTTTGAGCCCAGAAGAAGAACTTGAAGGCGCGACTGTGGGTAAAACTTGCTTCTTCTCTTGGAAGAGGCCTTCAGCAGACACCAATGCAACTAAGAGCTCGGAAAGAATATAAACATGCTGCTTCATGTTATAGCCCCACCAAAACTGCTTAAAACTTTGAGGCAAGCTCTGAAGTATGATATCAACTTGGATTTCCCCGTCAATCTTTCCTCCCAGTACCTCAATCTCATTAAAGTCACTGATCATCTCAAGTACGTGATAACCCACATGCATACCCTCTATCATCTGGCTAGTCATTAGCTTTCGCATGCCACTTGCCTAGCAGCTCTGCCTTGGTGACCAAACATCTCTTTTAGGTTTTCCATAATGTCAAAAGCAGAGTTCATTGACTGATGTTGTCGCTGCAATGCATTCGACATGGAAGTCAGAATGCAGCATCTAGCCATCCCATCAGTCTTACTCCACTTTTGATAGGCTTCCCTATACTCAAAAGGAGAGTCATCTCTAGGCTTATCTGGGCATACTTCAGTGAGGACATACTTGCACCACTTAGTCATGAGGACAATGTCCAAATTGCGTTTCCAGTTGATGTAATTTGGACCAGTTAATTTGTTCTTCTTCAGTGTGACAAATATTGTATTAAACGCCATATCGAAAAATGAAAATAAATAGAAAAGTTTCAGTATTTTATCCTTTTCAAAAATATTGATATCCTCAAAATAATATAATCTTTCACCAACTTCTCTCACACCGGGATTCACGCAGGTCACGATCGTGTAAACGTCTACGCTAAGCCATATTCAATCAAGAATAACCTAAGTTCATTAATTTCGCTATTTGACCAACGATCTTTTGATAAATAAAATTAATAGTAGATGATTTTAGCCACACACATAAGTAGCGTGACCTTGATAGAGGAATACTACAAACGGTACACTAAGTGTATGCCATTACGTGACTTCTAAGTTTGTTACTTAGGAGATAAAGCACCTCGGATAGAGAGGGTGTCGCAATTCTCCAATTAAACTCACTATAGACACCCCTTTAGAAATTCAATCTAGTGATCTGGTGAATTGAAGACTCATCCGATATGGAGGAACGTCCTAATGCCAATGCGTAAGTCCATCCACATCAATATGAATTCATAATTGAGGCCATGGGGATATATACCAACCTGCTCCCACTTAGATTTTTAAATTGAGGACTTTTACGTTTTAACATGTAATATCTTAACTTTGGATATTCGAACCTATAAAATCGTTGGAGTTTTAACATGCGAATAATCTACCTAAGTTAATTGTATGCATAAAAAAAATGGTTTGTTTCCGATCATGCATAAAAACATAAAATGAAAACACACAATCAACGATAAGGACATAATATGGGAAATAAATGCATAATAAAACATTTCCCGACTATTATGGCATTCTCAATTGTCGCTTTCTTTAAACGCATTATTGACACATCCCGTCGCGTCGCTCCCACTCGTTATTTGGATTCCTCTTAATTCGTTCGAGTTTTCTCTGTTTTCTACATAATAAGGAATCGCTCAAAATTACAGTAAACGAAAACTCTCGAATATGAGTTACCCAAAATAACATCTTCATCATAATACATAAATTCCTATATACAAAGGCTTATCTAGGAATTTAAAGACTACATCTTTAGAATAAATCCTACTACAAGATTTATCTAATCCTACACGGCTTCCAGCTCATGGTTATTACTATTACAGATATTTCCATTCAAAATAAAAATGAGCCCGGACATGTCCCGGGGTTTATGAATGAATGTAAATACCAAAATAGCCGGGAATAATAACCACCTGTTAATGAAATAACAAAGCTGTAAACATGTATAAAGCCGAAACACTCACTCTGATACCAATTTGAAGGAAACAGATATGGTCCGGGCTAAATCAAAAATCTCACTTTCGTGCTATGCATTCAAGAATCGGAGACTTTCCCAGACTCTAAATCATTTCCTCTGAACGGATCTAGACTTATGCGAATTGGATTTATTAAGGCAACACACTAAAAATTAAATCTTTAATTTAAAGCGGAAGTCTAAAAGATTATACCCTTGAAGCGTGTCCTCAAAGCAATAACAAAACCAAAGCCTTGAAAATCTTACTATTTACCGCCCGGGACCAACCACAAGAGAATCCCAAGAATGACTCCATCACCAGCCCGAAATCGTGTGGGCGACTATCCACATGGTAGCTAAGACACTAAGGAAGAAATCCAAAAAAATGGCTTCGAAAAACTTGACAGATCGTTGCACGAAGATTCCTGCATCTGTTTACCGTATACTGCCTATTTACCGCCTGTATGTGAAATCCACTATCGAATCCCTTGAATGACTCCGTCTCCACCCCGAAATCGTATGGGCGACTATCCACGTGGTAACTAAGACACTAAGGAAGAAATCCAAAAGAAACCCATTTCGAAAAACTCGTCAGATCAAATTCTCCTATTTACCAAAAATCAGTTACCTATTTACCGAAGATCAGCCGCCTATTTACAGCCGGCGCGCACATACCAAAAAAACACCTCCAAAAGAATTCTCCTACCACGATCTAGAAAACCACCACCATAGATCACCAATAAAGACTAAGATCTACACAACAGAGATCGAATCAAGTGGCTAGGAGAATTAATCAGACTGGCAGCGCGCAAATCGAGACCGACGGTCGCCCGCAAATCGAGGTGGAAAAAAATAGGAGAACGGTGATCCTAAAGGGCTGAGCTTTTTGAAGATCGAAGGATCCTAAGCCGACTTCAAGAAAGAACTTAATGAATAGGAAGGAGTTCTCTCTCTAGGCTACTCTTTCTCTCTCTAGGCAACTAAGCCTCCAATGTTTCTTAATGTCTTCCAAATGCATAACATGGACTATTTATTGGAGTTTCAAGGGAGACATAGTGGGCTTTTTACTTGGGCCTTAGTGTTGGACTTTCGTTGACTCTCTTAGTCTTCCCTACACTAATCAACTCCAATTGAACCTTTTGAATTAATTTCTTAACCCACTTTGTTAATTAAATATGAATCGAGCCCTTAGGATTATTTCGTTTAACCCACTTCGTCAATTAAATATTAATTAAACCTGTAAGATTATTTAATTCACTTTGTCGATTAGTCCAACGCATAATTAGTCATGCTGTGTTCCGAGTTCCTTATATTTTAGCATGGAGTTGGCAGATCAAACAACTCCAACCAGAGACTCCTTGTGCTTTAATCCGCCAAATTAATGTTAAATGGTGGATTCAGTTTAATGAAGACCAGAGTAATTCCCAGGTCATTTTAAAATATTTAGAAACCGGGGAAAAACAAAAAATTAAGGTTAATCAAACTCCTCAATCACCGACTCATCAAAAAACTCCGATTACTGAAATCTATCCAGTGACTCCTGCCAATACCTCTGTTCCTATACCTAAGAAAATAATAACCAGTACTTCCTCTCCTTTGACTACTCCCGTCGCGGTTACTCCTCCTCCTGCACCAAATAATCCAGCGGCTGAAGAACAAATTCCAGATGTTCATGACATTCTTCAACAATGCTTGAAGAATTATTTCGAGACCAAGGCTTCCAGTTCCAGCAAAGTACCTCCAGTTAATCCAGCATCAGCTTCCAGGTCATCATCCACCGAAAAAGCTGAAGATTCCTCACCGCCTACTGACGATGATTTTGATCCATTCGGGGGTCCATGTGCTCAAGACCTTTTTGACTTTTACGCACTATACTAGTTGAGGTTCATGATGTAAGTGCTTACGCACTACTAGAATTATTAGGTTAATGATGTAAGTGCTTAGGTCATACAGCACTTACTTTAATTTCAATTTCATTTCACTTTAATTCCGGACTTCATTTCCAGATTTGTAATTAGTATAGGCCAATTCCCCTCTATAAAAGGGAATGACTCCTCTTGTAATCGGCAGAAGCCTTTTTAACAAAGAACAAATTTTAAACTCTCTCTAGTTTTCAACTATCAGCTTTCTTTTTTCAATCAGCTTTCTTTCTTCAACTTTCATTTCTAATCTCTTGTAAGTTGTTCTTCATTTCAAGTGATAATCTTACTTTGTCATATTCATCTTCTTTCTCTTTTTTCTCCTTTTTGTCAAATAAATCGATCCTCTCTGTATTTGGTATCAGAGCCTGGTTTTATTAAATTTTCTCAAACGATTTCTACAAACGATTTTCAACTATTTTGTTTTCAAAAGTTTTAAACAAATCTGAGGCTTCGTTAGAGTCTTGCATACATTCATCTAAGGTTTGGTAAAAGGTAGAAGCGTGCGTAAGTCCGTTGGTAAGCCGATAGGTGTTCCAGGTTGCATACTCCCTTGTTCTCTTTAGGTCTTTGTATACATCTCTAGTGTTTGTTTTGGTATGTTTAAATCTTAGAAAACATAATGGCTGAAAGAATTCGTAGATTTCTTTTTAGAGAGTCTAATATAACCTCTGCATCTGCATCCATCTCATCATCATCATCATACTCATCCATTCTTAATTCTAATGAACTAATCAAAGAAATTTTTCCTAATACGAGTCCTTCTGCAGTCTACTCACAAGGTCTACTAGAATTTAATAAGGCTTATTCTATTAAGATCCATGAGGAGATTCATCCCATGAAAGAAGGTAAAAAGACGATTAATTTGTTGACTAATACTGCTATTAATTATTATCTTACTCAAGGTTACAGATTTATGTATTATGGTTTAATTCAAATTGCTTTACATCCTTTACTGAAACGTGGGGTTGATACTCCTGTTTTTATGGCTTTACGTGATAATCGTTTACTTCATTATAATGATTCTATACTTGCTTTAATACAGACTAATTTATGTAATGGTACTACCCGTTTTAATTGTGCTCCTAATTTTAGTGTTAGCCTAATAGATAAAACTATAATGCAATCTTTAATGTTAGATATTCATGTTCTTAATAAAAAGTTAGATCCAGAATCTGATAAATTTGTTTTAGTTTATCGTATTTATTTTAAACTAATGAAGTCTATAATTCCTACTGCTTTAAAATTAAAGCCTACTAATATTAATGATTCAGTGTTAGTAATAACTGATTCTGATAATACTCAAACTCAAACTCCTAGATTACTTCCTCGTAATGAAATTACTATTCCTGCTGAAATAATGATAGATAGACCAGTAGTGTCTCAAAGAAATCCTGTTAGAACTCAGGCTAATACTGAAGAAATTTCCGATAATAAAATTTTAATTAAATTCGATAATACGTCTTCTTTTAGATCTTTTTCTTGCAGACTTCCTTCTGAGATTCCTCCTAGATACTCTGTAGACATACCGAGTACCTCTGTTGGGGTAAGTCATGAACCACCCAGGTATTCCTATTCTACTCCAGATCCTAAGCTTAAATTCAAAGCTCCTTTACCTAAAGTTATTCCTGACTCCAGTTCTTCTTTAGGTTCTCCTACTCATTCTCAAATACGTTTTTCTGAACTTAATGTTATAAACAAAGCTTTTCAAATGGATAAAGAATTTTTAAATAAAAATCTTTTCCATAGAAAACAATGAACAACGTCAATGGTTTGAAAATTTTGATAAATCTGTCATTTTTCAACTTAAAACTGAATGGGTTAATGATATTACTAGTAAGCAGATTAATTTTCCTTTTTTCACTTGGCTTAATTATTATTTTGCTAAAGAAAAAATTCCTTTTAAAAATGAATCTACTATTAATGTTCAGACTAATTTGTATAAAAAATGGAAATTAAATGATGATACAATTCTCTCTTCTGTTCATCCTTCTTTACAGACTATTAAAATTAATACAAAAGATGGTGAAATAATTGCTTCTCCTTTTAAAAAAGGAGCAGATACTCAGGGTTCCGTTACGGCTAATGATATTCAAAAAATATATAACCAAAATAATTTTTCTAATCAGATTTTACATACTCTCTCTCAACAAGTTGAATTAATTTCCGTTAAGTTAGATAATTCCACTTATAATAATAAGAATAATCATTTTCTTAGCAGAAATAACTAAACCATTATACTGAATGACATTCAAAATAATATTTAAATGTTTAAAATGTTCATCAATATGATTAGAATATATTAGAATATCATCAATATAGACAAGCACAAAATTAGAATAATCATTAAAAATATCATTCATTATACGTTGGAATTCTGAAGGAGCATTCTTTAAACCAAAAGGCATAACATTCCATTCAAAATGTCCAAAAGGTACAGTAAACGCTGTTTTATATCTATCATTTTCATTAATTTGTATTTGCCAATTACCGGATTTTAAATCAAACTTTGAAAAAATCTTAGCACTATGTAACCTATTGAGTAAATCTTTTTTATTAGGTATAGGGTAACGAATCCACTGTAAAACTTTATTTAACGGTTTATAATTAATCACTAATCTAGGGACCCCACGCTCTTTTTCTGCTTGATTATTAACATAAAAAGCAGCACAACTCCAAGCAGAATGGGATTTACAAATTAATTTCTTTTGAAGTAAACTATGAATTTTAGATTTACATAAGTTAAGTAATTCTTCATTCATTTGAATCGGTCTAGCCTTAGTGGGTATATTACGTTCATTAAAATCCTTTTCATAAGGTAATGAGACAATATGTTTCTTTCGTGACCAGAAAGCATTAGGCAGTTCAGAACAGACTAAAGTATTAAACTTGTCTTCTAAATTCTTTATTTTTAGTAGAATAGCAGGAGTTTGTAATTGTTCATCTATTCGTGAAAATTCTAACTCCTTTTTTAATGACATTGAAGAGTTCTTTTTCTTATTCATTATACAAATTTGTTTATAAATAGAATTAGTCTGAAGTAGATCTAATTCAAGTCGTTGAATAGGATTAATAAAAGGAAAATATAATTTATTTCCTAATATTTTAACAGAGATATGATGAGCTTCCTTTTTAAACGGTGTAATTTGATACAGGAAAGGATTACCCAAAACAACATCAGTTGTGAATTTTTCAAGAATTAAAAAGGAATGTTTAAAACAATATTCATTATTACATATATAGCCATTATTCAATTCAGCATATATAGGAATTTCTAAACCATTAGCAGCATATAGTCTTTCTTTAGTACGAGATAAATAATAGTCAGGAATTATACCTCTATTAATGCAGGATTGGTCTGCGCCACTGTCAATCATGGCAACACAAGTAGTAGACCATTCTTCTACTCCAATTGTTACCATTACATACCATTTTTTAATTTTTACTTTATTTATTAAATTTAAAAATTTGGAATTATCAGGAATATCATTAGAGATTTGAATATCTTCATTTTCTTCATTGTCTTTTAGTATACCGGAGCTAGATGCTATATTAGATAAATTAGCCTGAGAGTTTAATATTAACTTAGTTTCTAATTCTAAATCTTTTAATCGTAAATTATTTAATTCTGTCTTAATTTCTTTAATATCATTTTTTAATTTATTAATTTCTTCTTTAATATTATTAGTTTTGCGAAATTCAAATTTATCTTCGTTTTTATATTTATCAATTAAATTATTAAGACTAAATGGTTCTTTAATATCAAATACATGATTATTTTCTTGTAATACTAAATATTTTAATTTTTCTAAGTATTCTTTTTTAACATTTTCATCTTGAATTTCTTTTATTATATCAAATAGTATTTCTTTATCTTTTTTATTATTAACGATTTTTATTTCACTATTCATCATATTAATCGTTTTCTTACATTCACAAAATTCATCTTTATCATGAAAACTTGAATCAGAAGAAGTATAAAAATAATCATCTTCAATTTCATTTTCTGAATTTATTAATATAGACATTAGTTTATTTTTCAATTCTGTTTCTTCCGAAAATATAGTATTAATTTTCTTTTCCAATTTACAATTAGGAGCTATGTGACCTAATTTTCCACATTTATAGCATTTAACTGATGATTTCTTATTTTTCTAAATTTCTTTTTATTATTATAAAATTCATTATTATTATACTTATTATATTTCTTAGACCTAGTATACTTTTTATATCTAGGTTTATATGTATTAACACGGCGTTTACCTTTGTCTTGAGTAGAAGGTGGAGAAGTACCTGTGATGCCAAAGGCTTGACAGAAGGCCCCCAATTCTTCACGTTCTAACCCATATCTACTCTGTAATTTAAAATCTTGACAAATAGTTAAAGCTTCCTTTTTAAGGAAGGCAAACAATTGACCATAAGTAATATTAGTCAAATCTAAATTATCCGTTCCCATTTCTTTAAGTAAGCTAGTAATTAGTTTCTGAGAAAATAGAGGTAAACCAGTAATAAATTTTTCTTTCCAAAAAGATTGATTACAGTCAGGACGTCTTAAAACATTAGTCAAAAAGGTATTTTTATACCAAAAGTAATCTTTAAACGTAGGACAATGTAAATTAGTTAAAGAGATTTTTAAACTAGTTAACTCTTCACGTGGATTACCAATGAAATGCATAGAAAGAACATAAATCAAATAACTAGCACCATCAGATTCATATTCTACAGTGCATACAAGTTCATTATTTTCAGTAGTTACTTCTCTTTGTATTATCGTTTGATGAGTTATTATTTCCATTTGTTGAGCACGAGTAAACATATTATCCCACCAATTTTTCAATTGATCAGTAAATCCTGAGACTAAACATGAAGCAACTTGACGTTCAGTCATGCCATTATGCTGAGTTTTATAAGCTAAAGTAGCAGTACCCATTTCATGCAAAGTATTCATTATTTCATATTCAGATTTACCATCGATGTTCCATTCATAAAGAGCATTACCACTATAGGATTTTGAAACATATCGACTTTTCTCTTCAAATTGAATATCTGGAGGAGTAGGTCGACTATGATAATTCATTATGTTTCTATTAGACCATCTATTATTATCTCTATATGGCCTTCTATATGATCTACGTTGAATTCTATTAAACTCTAAAGGTTGAGTATCCGATAACTGTTGTTCTAAATCTTCTAGATTATCAGATTCTCGATCAGACACAGAATTATTATTATCAGAATCAGAATTAGGAGCAGCTTGATTAATAACATTAAGACGTAAACCACTAAATTGTCTTTCTATAGAGGAAGTGGAACTAGAAGCTCTATTGGAAGATTCTAAAGCGAGATTAATCCTTTGAACTAAAGAAATTTCTTTGGCCATGTCATTAGGAAGAGAAGAAATAATTAGAGGTTTAGCTACCTCATTCGGAAAATTATTATTCTTATTATTATATGTGGAATTATCTAACTTAACGGAAATTAATTCAACTTGTTGAGAGAGAGTATGTAAAATCTGATTAGAAAAATTATTTTGTTGATATATATTTTGAATATCATTAGCCGTAACGGAACCCTGAGTATCTGCTCCTTTTTTAAAAGGAGAAGCAATTATTTCACCATCTTTTGTATTAATTTTAATAGTCTGTAAAGGAGAATGAACAGAAGAGAGAATTGTATCATCATTTAATTTCCATTTTTTATACAAATTAGTCTGAACATTAATAGTAGATTCATTTTTAAAAGGAATTTTTTCTTTAGCAAAATAATAATTAAGCCAAGTGAAAAAAGTAAAATTAATCTGCTTACTAGTAATATCATTAACCCATTCAGTTTTAAGTTGAAAAATGACAGATTTATCAAATTTTTCAAACCATTGACGTTGTTCATTGTTTTCTATGGAAAAGTAATTTTTATTTAAAAATTCTTTATCCATTTGAAAAGCTTTGTTTATAACATTAAGTTCAGAAAAACGCATTTGAGAATGAGTAGGAGAACCTAAAGAAGAACTGGAGTCAGGAATAACTTCAGGTAAAGGAGCTTTGAATTTAAGCTTAGGATCTGGAGCAGAATAGGAATACCTGGGTGGTTCATGACTTACCCCAACAGAGGTACTCGGTAGGTCTACAGAGTATCTAGGAGGAATCTCAGAAGGAAGTCAGCAAGAAAAAGATCTAAAAGAAGACGTATTATCGAATTTAATTAAAATTTTATTTTTGGAAATTTCTTCAATATTAGACTGAGTTCTAACAGGATTTGTTTGAGACACTATTGGTCTATCTATCATTATTTCAGTAGGAATAGTAATTTCATTACGAGGAAGTAATCTAGGAGTTTGAGTTTGAGTATTATCAGAATCAGTTATTACTAACACTGAATCATTAATATTAGTAGGCTTTAATTTTAAAGCAGTATGAATTATAGACTTCATTAGCTTAAAATAAATACGATAAACTAAAACAAATTTATCAGATTCTGGATCTAACTTTTTATTAAGAACATGAATATCTAACATTAAAGATTGCATTATAGTTTTATCTATTAGGCTAACACTAAAATTAGGAGCACAATTAAAACGGGTAGTACCATTACATAAATTAGTCTGTACTAAAGCAAGTATAAAATCATTATAATGAAGTAAACGATTATCACGTAAAGCCATAAAAACAGGAGTATCAACCCCACGTTTCAGTAAAGGATGTAAAGCAATTTGAATTAAACCATAACGCATAAATCTGTAACCTTGAGTAAGATAATAATTAATAGCAGTATTAGTCAACAAATTAATCGTCTTTTTATCTTCTTCCATGGGATGAATCTCCTCATGGATCTTAATAGAATAAGCCTTATTAAATTCTAGTAGACCTTGTGAGTAGACTGCAGAAGGACTCGTATTAGGCAAAACTTCTTTGATTAGTTCATGAGAATTAAGAATGGATGAGTATGATGATGATGATGATGAGATGGATGCAGATGCAGAGGTTATATTAGACTCTCTAAAAAGAAATCTACGAATTCTTTCAGCCATTATGTTTTCTAAGATTTAAACATACCAAAACAAACACTGGAGATGTATACAAAGACCTAAAGGGAACAAGGGAGTATGCGACCTGGAACACCTATCGGCTTACCAACGGACTTATGCACGCTTCTACTTTTTACCAAACCTTAGATGAATGTATGCAAGACTCTAACGAAGCCTCAGATTTGTTTAAAACTTTTGAAAACAAAATAGTTGAAAATCATTTGTAGAAATCGTTTGAGAAAATTTAATAAAACCAGGCTCTGATACCAAATAGAGACAGGATCGATTTATTTGACGAAAAGGTGAAAAAAGAGAAAGAAGATGAATATGACAAAGTAAGATTATCACTTGAAATGAAGAACAACTTACAAGAGATTAGAAATGAAAGTTGAAGAAAGAAAGTTGATTGAAAAAAGAAAGCTGATAGTTGAAAACTATAGAGAGTTTAAAATTTGATCTTTGTTAAAAAGGCTTCTGCCGATTACAAGAGGAGTCATTCCCTTTTATAGAGGGGAATTGGCCTATACTAATTACAAATCCAGAAATGAAGTCCGGAATTAAAGGGAAATGAAATTGAAATTAAAGTAAGTGCTGTATGACCTAAGCACTTCCATCATTAACCTAATAATTCTAGTAGTGCGTAAGCACTTACATCATGAACCTCAACTAGTATAGTGCGTAAGCACTTACATCATGAACCTAAACTAGTACATTAAAAGTCAAAAGGGTCTTGAGCACATGGATCCCCGAATGGATCAAAATCATCGTCAGTAGGCGGTGAGGAATCTTCAGCTTTTTCGGTGGATGATGACATGGAAGCTGATGCTGTATTAACTGGAGGTACTTTGCTGGAACTGGAAGCCTTGGTCTCGAAATAATTCTTCAAGTATTGCTGAAGAAAGTCTTGAACATCTGGTATTTGTTCTTGAGCCGCTGGATTATTTGGTGCAGGAGGAGGAGTAACCGCGACGGGAGTAGTCAAAGGAGAGGAAGTACTGGTTATTATTTTCTTAGGTATAGGAACAGAGGTTTTGGCAGGAGTCACTGGATAGATTTCAGTAATCGGAGTTTTTTGATGAGTCGGTGATTGAGGAGTTTGATTAACCTTAATTTTTTGTTTTTCCCCGGTTTCTAAATATTTTAAAATAACATGGGAATTACTCTGGTCTTCATTAAACTAAATCCACCATTTAACATTAATTTAGCGGATTAAAGCACAAGGAGTCTGGTTGGAGTTGTTTGATCTGCCAACTCCATGCTAAAATATAAGGAACTCGGAACACAGCATGAAACAAGAATGAGGCCTTATAATCTGCTAACCTACATTTTTTCTTGTAGGTTTGAAATCCTTTTTCAGTAATGGGAGGAAAAATTTCAGGAATGGCACCTAGTAGTTTTCACCAATCGTAGAACCACATAGGTACTTGAGTATTAAAATTGGTAGAGAAACTGATGAACCATGAGTGATTAAAAGAACGAAAATAAAGGCATCGATAAAATGCCAACATGTAATCAGTGTAATTAAATCCCTCAGGAATATATCTTCCTGAGAATAAAACTTTATCATGAATCGAAGTAAACTCACGAGGACTCATGACTTTATTAATAATGAATTTGGAGTAGGCAATATGAGAGGAGTCTTTTTTATCAGGGAAATGAGTAATTGTAACCGAATGAGTATCCACAAGAATTAGTTCATAATACTTCTGATTTTTGAATTTATCATCAGTAAACCATTGATTATTAGGGAGAAAAAGGCGAGAAACATAATTTTTCACATCATTATTTTCGGGAGGAATTTGGAAATGAGTCAACATCATATATTCAAAATCTTTCTTTTGAATATAAGGAGCGGAATTAGACTGAGAAGAAGGAGATGAAGGACGGACTGGATTATTAGATAATTTAGCAAAAGGAGTCTGGGCAGCATTAATATAAGATAAAGGCGGAAAATCATTAGTAGGGACAGTAGGCTGAAGAGGACGAGGAGGATTAGACATGAAATAGTCTTGGGGAGTACGAGAGATGGGTTGCTTACCCGGATCTTTAGACATGTGAGTGACCTATAAGAAATTCACGAGTAAGAAAGTCAGGAAGAGAATTAGATTCGCCTTTGATGAATTGAATATCAAAATCAAAGACAGAAAGGATAGCCTGCCAACGAGCAAAAATTTGTTTTGAAACCAAATTCTTAACATCTTTTTGCAAAATTTCTTTAGCTGACTTACAGTCAACTCGTAATAAAAACTTTTTATTATACAAATCATCTTGAAATTTAGAAATGCATAAAACAATTGATAAAATTTCTTTTTTAACAGTAGAGTAATTTTTCTGAGGGCCGGACCAAACACCCGAATGGTACCGGACTAACTCTTCTAAGGATGATGCATGAACTTTTTGTTTTAGAATGCCACCATACCCTTCATTGGAGGCATCTGTCTCTATAATCATGAATGCATGTGGATGCGGAATGCCTAGACAAGGTAAAGTTTTAACTTTACTTTTTATTTCTTTTGAAGTAAACTATGAATTTCAGATTTACATAAGTTAAGTAATTCTTCATTCATTTGAATCGATCTAGCCTTAGTGGGTATATTACGTTCATTAAAATCCTTTTCATAAGGTAATGAGACAATATGTTTCTTTCGTGACCAGAAAGCATTAGGCAGTTCAGAACAGACTAAAGTATTAAACTTGTCTTCTAAATTCTTTATTTTTAGTAGAATAGCAGGAGTTTGTAATTGTTCATCTATTCGTGAAAATTCTAACTCCTTTTTTAATGACATTAAAGAGTTCTTTTTCTTATTCATTATACAAATTTGTTTATAAATAGAATTAGTCTGAAGTAGATCTAATTCAAGTCGTTGAATAGGATTAATAAAAGGAAAATATAATTTATTTCCTAATATTTTAACAGAGATATGATGAGCTTCCTTTTTAAACGGTGTAATTTGATACAGGAAAGGATTACCCAAAACAACATCAGTTGTGAATTTTTTAAGAATTAAAAAAGAATGTTTAAAACAATATCCATTATTACATATATAGCCATTATTCAATTCAGCATATATAGGAATTTCTAAACCATTAGCAGCATATAGTCTTTCTTTAGTACGAGATAAATAACAGTCAGGAATTATACCTCTATTAATGCAGGATTGGTCTGCGCCACTGTCAATCATGGCAACACAAGTAGTAGACCATTCTTCTACTCCAATTGTTACCATTACATACCATTTTTCAATTTTTACTTTATTTATTAAATTTAAAAATTTGGAATTATCAGGAATATCATTAGAGATTTGAATATCTTCATTTTCTTCATTGTCTTTTAGTATACCGGAGCTAGATGCTATATTAGATAAATTAGCCTGAGAGTTTAATATTAACTTAGTTTCTAATTCTAAATCTTTCAATCGTAAATTATTTAATTCTGTCTTAATTTCTTTAATATCGTTTTTTAATTTATTAATTTCTTCTTTAATATTATTAGTTTTACGAAATTCAAATTTATCTTCGTTTTTATATTTATCAATTAAATTATTAAGACAAAATGGTTCTTTAATATCAAATACATGATTATTTTCTTGTAATACTAAATGTTTTAATTTTTCTAAGTATTCTTTTTTAACATTTTCATCTTGAATTTCTTTTATTATATCAAATAGTATTTCTTTATCTTTTTTATTATTAACGATTTTTATTTCACTATTCATCATATTAATCGTTTTCTTACATTCACAAAATTCATCTTTATCATGAAAACTTGAATCAGAAGAAGTATAAAAATAATCATCTTCCATTTCATTTTCTGAATTTATTAATATAGACATTAGTTTATTTTTCAATTCTGTTTCTTTCGAAAATATAGTATTAATTTTCTTTTCCAATTTACAATTAGGAGCTATGTGACCTAATTTTTCACATTTATAGCGGTTTACTGATGATTTCTTATTTTTTCTAAATTTATTTTTATTATTATAAAATTCATTATTATTATACTTATTATATTTCTTAGACCTAGTATACTTTTTATATCTAGGTTTATATGTATTAACACGACGTTTACCTTTGTCTTGAGTATTTCCGATAATAAAATTTTAATTAAATTCGATAATACGTCTTCTTTTAGATCTTTTTCTTGCAGACTTCCTTCTAAGATTCCTCCTAGATACTCTGTAGACATACCGAGTACCTCTGTTGGGGTAAGTCATGAACCACCCAGGTATTCCTATTCTACTCCAGATCCTAAGCTTAAATTCGAAGCTCCTTTACCTGAAGTTATTCCTGACTCCAGTTCTTCTTTAGGTTCTTCTACTCATTCTCAAATGTGTTTTTCTGAACTTAATGTTATAAACAAAGCTTTTCAAATGGATAAAGAATTTTTAAATAAAAATTACTTTTCCATAGAAAACAATGAACAACGTCAATGGTTTGAAAATTTTGATAAATCTGTCATTTTTCAACTTAAAACTGAATGGGTTAATGATATTACTAGTAAGCAGATTAATTTTCCTTTTTTCACTTGGCTTAATTATTATTTTGCTAAAGAAAAAATTCCTTTTAAAAATGAATCTACTATTAATGTTCAGACTAATTTGTATAAAAAATGGAAATTAAATGATGATACAATTCTCTCTTCTGTTCATCCTCCTTTACAGACTATTAAAATTAATACAAAAGAAGGTGAAATAATTGCTTCTCCTTTTAAAAAAGGAGCAGATACTCAGGGTTCCGTTACGGCTAATGATATTCAAAAAATATATCAACTAAATAATTTTTCTAATCAGATTTTACATACTCTCTCTCAACAAGTTGAATTAATTTCCGTTAAGTTAGATAATTCCACTTATAATAATAAGAATAATAATTTTCCGAATGAGGTAGCTAAACCTCTAATTATTTCTTCTCTTCCTAATGACATGGCCAAAGAAATTTCTTTAGTTCAAAGGATTAATCTCGCTTTAGAATCTTCCAATAGAGCTTCTAGTTCCACTTCCTCTATAGAAAGACAATTTAGTGGTTTACGTCTGAATGTTATTAATCAAGCTGCTCCTAATTCTGATTCTGATAATAATAATTCTGTGTCTGATCGAGAATCTGATAATCTAGAAGATTTAGAACAACAGTTATCGGATACTCAACCTTTAGAGTTTAATAGAATTCAACGTAGATCATATAGAAAGCCATATAGAGATAATAATAGATGGTCTAATAGAAACATAATGAATTATCATAGTCGACCTACTCCTCCAGATATTCAATTTGAAGAGAAAAGTCTATCTGTTTCAAAATCCTATAGTGGTAATGCTCTTTATGAATGGAACATCGATGGTAAATCTGAATATAAAATAATGAATACTTTGCATGAAATGGGTACTGCTACTTTAGCTTATAAAACTCAGCATAATGGTATGACTGAACGTCAAGTTGCTTCATGTTTAGTCTCAGGATTTACTGGTCAATTGAAAAATTGGTGGGATAATATGTTTACTCGTGCTCAACAAATGGAAATAATAACTCATCAAACGATAATACAAAGAGAAGTAACTACTGAAAATAATGAACTTGTAAGCACTGTAGAATATGAATCTGATGGCGCTAGTTATTTGATTTATGTTCTTTCTATGCATTTCATTGGTAATCCACGTGAAGAGTTAACTAGTTTAAAAATCTCTTTAACTAATTTACGTTGTCCTACGTTTAAAGATTACTTTTGGTATAAAAATACCTTTTTGACTAATGTTTTAAGACGTCCTGACCGTAATCAATCTTTTTGGAAAGAAAAACTTATTACTGGTTTACCTCCTCTATTTTCTCAAAAACTAATTACTAGCTTACTTAAAGAAATGGGAACGGATAATTTAGATTTGACTAATATTACTTATGGTCAATTGTTTGCCTTCCTTAAAAAGGAAGCTTTAACTATTTGTCAAGATTTTAAATTACAGAGTAGATATGGGTTAGAACGTGAAGAATTGGGGGACTTCTGTCAAGCCTTTGGCATCACAGGTACTTCTCCACCTTCTACTCAAGACAAAGGTAAACGCCGTGTTAATACATAAAAACGTAGATATAAAAAGTATACTAGGTCTAAGAAATATAATAAGTATAATAATAATGAATTTTATAATAATAAAAAGAAATTTTATCAATTGTTTTATGCATTTCTAAATTTCAAGATGATTTGTATAATAAAAAGTTTTTATTACGAGTTGACTGTAAGTCAGCTAAAGAAATTTTGCAAAAAGATGTTAAGAATTTGGTTTCAAAACAAATTTTTGCTCGTTGGCAGGCTATCCTTTCTGTCTTTGATTTTGATATTGAATTCATCAAAGGCGAATCTAATTCTCTTCCTGACTTTCTTACTCGTGAATTTCTTACAGGTCATTCACATGTCTAAAGATCCGGGTAAGCAACCCATCTCTCGTACTCCCCAAGACTATTTCATGTCTAATCCTCCTCGTCCTCTTCAGCCTACTGTCCCTACTAATGATTTTCTGCCTTTATCTTATATTAATGCTGCCCAGACTCCTTTTGCTAAATTATCTAATAATCCAGTCCGTCCTGCATCTCCTTCTTCTCAGTCTAATTCCGCTTCTTATATTCAAAAGAATGATTTTCAATATATGATGTTGACTCATTTCCAAATTCCTCCTAGATACTCTGCAGACATTAGTTTATTTTTCTCGCCTTTTTCTCCCTAATAATCAATGGTTTACTGATGATAAATTCAAAAATCAGAAGTATTATGAACTAATTCTTGTGGATACTCATTCGGTTACAATTACTCATTTTCCTGAAAAAAAAAGACTCCTCTCATATTGCCTACTCCAAATTCATTATTAATAAAGTCATGAGTCCTCATGAGTTTACTTCGATTCATGATAAAGTTTTATTCTCAGGAAGATATATTCCTGAGGGATTTAATTACACTGATTACATGTTGGCATTTTATCGATGCCTTTATTTTCGTTCTTTTAATCACTCATGGTTCATCAGTTTCTCTACCAAGTTTAATACTCAAGTACCTATGTGGTTCTACGATTGGTGGAAACTACTAGGTGCCATTCCTGAAATTTTTCCTCCCATTACTGAAAAAGGATTTCAAACCTACAAGAAAAGATGTAGGCTAGCAGATTATCAGGCCTCATTCTTGTTTCATGCTGTGTTCCGAGTTCCTTATATTTTAGCATGGAGTTGGCAGATCAAACAACTCCAACCAGAGACTCCTTGTGCTTTAATCCGCCAAATTAATGTTAAATGGTGGATTCAGTTTAATGAAGACCAGAGTAATTCCCAGGTCATTTTAAAATATTTAGAAACCGGGGAAAAACAAAAAATTAAGGTTAATCAAACTCCTCAATCACCGACTCATAAAAAAATTCTGATTACGGAAATCTATCCAGTGACTCCTGCCAAAACCTCTGTTCTTATACCTAAGAAAATAATAACCAGTACTTCCTCTCCTTTGACTACTCCCGTCGCGGTTACTCCTCCTCCTGCACCAAATAATCCAGCGGCTCAAGAACAAATTCCAGATGTTCAAGACTTTCTTCAGCAATGCTTGAAGGATTATTTCGAGACCAAGGCTTCCAGTTCCAGCAAAGTACCTCCAGTTAATCCAGCATCAGCTTCCAGGTCATCATCCACCGAAAAAGCTGAAGATTCCTCACCGCCTACTGACAATGATTTTGATCCATTCGTGGGTCCATGCACTCAAGACCCTTTTGACTTTTAATGTAGTAGTTTAGGTTCATGATGTAAGTGCTTACGCACTATACTAGTTGAGGATCATGATGTAAGTGCTTACGCACTACTAGAATTATTAGGTTAATGATGTAAGTGCTTAGGTCATACAGCACTTACTTTAATTTCAATTTCATTTCACTTTAATTTCGGACTTCATTTCCAGATTTGTAATTAGTATAGGCCAATTCCCCTCTATAAAAGGGAATGACTCCTCTTGTAATCGGCAGAATCCGTTTTAACAAAGATCAAATTTTAAACTCTCTCTAGTTTTCAACTATCAGCTTTCTTTTTTCAATCAGCTTTCTTTCTTCAACTTTCATTTCTAATCACTTGTAAGTTGTTCTTCATTTCAAGTGATAATCTTACTTTGTCATATTCATCTTCTTTCTCTTTTTTCTCCTTTTCGTCAAATAAATCGATCCTGTCTCTATTTGGTATCAGAGCCAGAATTAGGAACAGCATGATTAATAACATTAAGACCTAAACCACTAAATTGTCTTTCTATAGAGGAAGTGAAACTAGAAGCTCTATTGGAAGATTCTAAAGCGAGATTAAGCCTTTGAACTAAAGAAATTTCTTTGGCCATGTTATTAGGAAGAGAAGAAATAATTAGAGGTTTAGCTACCTCATTCGGAAAATTATTATTCTTATTATTATAAGTGGAATTATCTAACTTAACGGAAATTAATTCAACTTGTTGAGAGAGAGTATGTAAAATCTGATTAGAAAAATTATTTTGTTGATATATTTTTTGAATATCATTAGCCATAACGGAACCCTGAGTATCTGCTCCTTTTTTAAAAGGAGAAGCAATTATTTCACCATCTTTTGTATTAATTTTAATAGTCTGTAAAGGAGGATGAACAGAAGAGAGAATTGTATCATCATTTAATTTCCATTTTTTATACAAATTAGTCTGAACATTAATAGTAGATTCATTTTTAAAAGGAATTTTTTCTTTAGCAAAATAATAATTAAGCCAAGTGAAAAAAGGAAAATTAATCTGCTTAATAGTAATATCAAGTTGAAAAATGACAGATTTATCAAATTTTTCAAACCATTGACGTTGTTCATTGTTTTCTATGGAAAAGTAATTTTTATTTAAAAATTCTTTATCCATTTGAAAAGCTTTGTTTATAACATTAAGTTCAGAAAAACGCATTTGAAAATGAGTAGGAGAACCTAAAGAAGAACTGGAGTCAGGAATAACTTCAGGTAAAGGAGCTTTGAATTTAAGCTTAGAATCTGGAGTAGAATAGGAATACCTGGGTGGTTCATGACTTACCCCAACAGAGGTACTCGGTATGTCTACAGAGTATCTAGGAGGAATCTCAGAAGGAAGTCTGCAAGAAAAAGATCTAAAAGAAGACGTATTATCGAATTTAATTAAAATTTTATTATCGGAAATTTCTTCAATATTAGCCTGAGTTCTAACATGATTTCTTTGAGACACTATTGGTCTATCTATCATTATTTCAGCAGGAATAGTAATTTCATTACGAGAAAGTAATCTAGGAGTTTGAGTTTGAGTATTATCAGAATCAGTTATTACTAACACTGAATCATTAATATTAGTAGGCTTTAATTTTAAAGCAGTAGGAATTATAGACTTCGTTAGCTTAAAATAAATACGATAAACTAAAACAAATTTATCAGATTCTGGATTTAACTTTTTATTAAGAACATGAATATCTAACATTAAATATTGCATTATAGTTTTATCTATTAGGCTAACACTATAATTAGGAACACAATTAAAATGGGTAGTACCATTACATAAAATAGTCTGTACTAAAGCAAGTATAGAATCATTATAATGAAGTAAACGATTATCACGTAAAGCCATAAAAACAGGAGTATCAACCCCACGTTTCAGTAAAGGATGTAAAGCAATTTGAATTAAACCAAAATGCATAAATCTGTAACCTTGAGTAAGATAATAATTAATAGCAGTATTAGTCAACAAATTAATCGTCTTTTTATCTTCTTCCATGGGATGAATCTCCTCATGGATCTTAATAGAATAAGCCTTATTAAATTCTAGTAGACCTTGTGAGTAGACTGCCGAAGAACTCGTATTAGGCAAAATTTCTTTGATTAGTTCATGAAAATTAAGAATGGATGAGTATGATGATGATGAGATGGATGCAGATGCAGAGGTTATATTAGACTCTCTAAAAAGAAATCTACGAATTCTTTCAGCCATTATGTTTTCTAAGATTTAAACATACCAAAACAAACACTAGAGATGTATACAAAGACCTAAAGGGAACAAGGGAGTATGCGACCTGGAACACCTATCGGCTTACCAACGGACTTATGCACGCTTCTACCTTTTACCAGACCTTAGATGAATGTATGCAAGACTCTAACGAAGCCTCAGATTTGTTTAAAACTTTTGAAAACAAAATAGTTGAAAATCGTTTGTAGAAATCGTTTGAGAAAATTTAATAAAACCAGGCTTTGATAACAAATAGAGACAGGATCGATTTATTTGACAAATAGTTAAAGCTTCCTTTTTAAGGAAGGCAAACAATTGACCATAAGTAATATTAGTCAAATTTAAATTATCCGTTCCCATTTCTTTAAGTAAGCTAGTAATTAGTTTCTGAGAAAATAGAGGAGGTAAACCAGTAATTTAGATTTGACTAATATTACTTATGGTCAATTGTTTGCCTTCCTTAAAAAGGAAGCTTTAACTATTTGTCAAGATTTTAACTTACAGAGTAGATATGGGTTAGAACGTGAAGAATTGGGGGCCTTCTATCAATCCTTTGGCATCACAGGTACTTCTCCACCTTCTACTCAAGACAAAGGTAAACGCCGTGTTAATACATATAAACCTAGATATAAAAAGTATACTAGGTCTAAGAAATATAATAAGTATAATAATAATGAATTTTATAATAATAAAAAGAAATTTAGAAAAAATAAGAAATCATCAGTTAAATGCTATAAATGTGGAAAATTAGGTCACATAGCTCCTAATTGTAAATTGGAAAAGAAAATTAATACTATATTTTCAGAAGAAATAGAATTGAAAAATAAACTAATGTCTATATTAATAAATTCAGAAAATGAAATGGAAGATGATTATTTTTATACTTCTTCTGATTCAAGTTTTCATGATAAAGATGAATTTTGTTAATGTAAGAAAACGATTAATATGATGAATAGTGAAATAAAAATCGTTAATAATAAAAAAGATAAAGAAATACTATTTGATATAATAAAAGAAATTCAAGATGAAAATGTTAAAAAAGAATACTTAGAAAAATTAAAACATTTAGTATTACAAGAAAATAATCATGTATTTGATATTAAAGAACCATTTAGTCTTAATAATTTAATTGATAAATATAAAAACGAAGATAAATTTGAATTTCGTAAAACTAATAACATTAAAGAAGAAATTAATAAATTAAAAAATGATATTAAAGAAATTAAGACAGAATTAAATAATTTACGATTAAAAGATTTAGAATTAAAAATTAAGTTAATATTAAACTCTCAGGCTAATTTATCTAATATAGCATCTAGCTCCGGTATAATAAAAGACAATGAAGAAAGAAAGCTGATTGAAAAAAGAAAGCTGATAGTTGAAAACTAGAGAGAGTTTAAAATTTGATCTTTGTTAAAAAGGCTTCTGCCGATTACAAGAGGAGTCATTCCCTTTTATAGAGGGGAATTGGCCTATACTAATTACAAATCCGAAAATGAAGTCCGGAATTAAAGTGAAATGAAATTGAAATTAAAGTAAGTGCTGTATGACCTAAGCACTTACATCATTAACCTAATAATTCTAGTAGTGCGTAAGAACTTACATCATGAACCTCAACTAGTATAGTGCGTAAGCACTTACATCATGAACCTAAAATAGTACATTAAAAGTCAAAAGGGTCTTGAGCACATGGACCCCCGAATGGATCAAAATCATCGTCAGTAGGCGGTGAGGAATCGTCAGCTTTTTCGGTGGATGATGACCTGGAAGCTGATGTGCTTTAAAATTAAAGCCTACTAATATTAATGATTCAGTGTTAGTAATAACTGACTCTGATAATACTCAAACTCAAACTGCTAGATTACTTCCTCGTAATGAAATTACTATTCCTGCTGAAATAATGATAGATAGACCAATAGTGTCTCAAAGAAATCCTGTTAGAACTCAGGCTAATATTGAAGAAATTTCCGATAATAAAATTTTAATTAAATTCGATAATACGTCTTCTTTTAGATCTTTTTCTTGCAGACTTCCTTCTGAGATTCCTCCTAGATACTCTGTAGACATACCGAGTACCTCTGTTGGGGTAAGTCATGAACCACCCGGGTATTCCTATTCTACTCCAGATCCTAAGCTTAAATTCAAAGCTCCTTTACCTGAAGTTATTCCTGACTCCAGTTCTTCTTTAGGTTCTCCTACTCATTCTCAAATGCGTTTTTCTGAACTTAATGTTACAAACAAAGCTTTTCAAATGGATAAAGAATTTTTAAATAAAAATTACTTTTCCATAGAAAACAATGAACAACGTCAATGGTTTGAAAATTTTGATAAATCTGTCATTTTTCAACTTAAAACTGAATGGGTTAATGATATTACTAGTAAGCAGATTAATTTTCCTTTTTTCACTTGGCTTAATTATTATTTTGGTAAAGAAAAAATTCCTTTTAAAAATGAATCTACTATTAATGTTCAGACTAATTTTTATAAAAAATGGAAATTAAATGATGATACAATTCTCTCTTCTGTTCATCCTCTTTTACAGACTATTAAAATTAATACCAAAGATGGTGAAATAATTGCTTCTCCTTTTAAAAAAGGAGCAGATACTCAAGGTTCCGTTACGGCTACTGATATTCAAAAAATATATCAACAAAATAATTTTTTTAATCAGATTGCCTACTCCAAATTCATTATTAATAAAGTCATGAGTCCTCGTGAGTTTACTTCGATTCATGATAAAGTTTTATTCTCAGGAAGATATATTCCTGAGGGATTTAATTACACTGATTACATGTTGCCATTTTATCGATGCCTTTATTTTCGTTCTTTTAATCACTCATGGTTCATCAGTTTCTTTACCAAGTTTAATACTCAAGTACCTATGTGGTTCTACGATTGGTGGAAACTACTAGGTGCCATTCCTGAAATTTTTCCTCCCATTACTGAAAAAGGATTTCAAACCTACAAGAAAAAATGTAGGTTAGCAGATTATCAGGCCTCATTCTTGTTTCATGCTGTGTTCCGAGTTCCTTATATTTTAGCATGGAGTTGGCAGATCAAACAACTCCAACCGGAGACTCCTTGTGCTTTAATCCACCAAATTAATGTTAAATGGTGGATTCAGTTTAATGAAGACCAGAGTAATTCCCAGGTCATTTTAAAATATTTAGAAACTAGGGAAAAACAAAAAATTAAGGTTAATCAAACTCCTCAATCACCAACTCATCAAAAAACTCCGATTACTGAAATCTATCCAGTGACTCCTGCCAAAACCTCTGTTCCTATACCTAAGAAAATAATAACCAGTACTTCCTCTCCTTTGACTACTCCCATCGCGGTTACTCCTCCTCCTGCACCAAATAATCCAGCGGATCAAGAACAAATTCCCGATGTTCAAGACTTTCTTCAGCAATGCTTGAAGAATTATTTCGAGACCAAGGCTTCCAGTTCCAGCAAAGTACCTCCAGTTAATCCAGCATCAGCTTCCAGGTCATCATCCACCGAAAAAGCTAACGATTCCTCACCGCCTACTGACGATGATTTTGATCCATTCGGGTGTCCATGTACTCAAGACCTTTTTGACTTTTAATGTACTAGTTTAGGTTCATGATGTTAGTGCTTACGCACTATACTAGTTGAGGTTCATGATGTAAGTGCTTAGGTCATACAGCACTTACTTTAATTTCAATTTCATTTCACTTTAATTCCGGACTTCATTTCCGGATTTGTAATTAGTATAGGCCAATTCCCCTCTATAAAAGGGAAAGACTCCTCTTGTAATCGGCAGAAGCCTTTTTAACAAAGATCAAATTTTAAACTCTCTCTAGTTTTCAACTATCAGCTTTCTTTTTTCAATCAGCTTTCTTTCTTCATTGTCTTTTAGTATACCGGAGCTAGATGCTATATTAGATAAATTAGCCTGAGAGTTTAATATTAACTTAGTTTCTAATTCTAAATCTTTTAATCGTAAATTATTTAATTCTGTCTTAATTTCTTTAATATCATTTTTTAATTTATTAATTTCTTCTTTAATATTATTAGTTTTACGAAATTCAAATTTATCTTCGTTTTTATATTTATCAATTAAATTATTAAGACTAAATGGTTCTTTAATATCAAATACATGATTATTTTCTTGTAATACTAAATGTTTTAATTTTTCTAAGTATTCTTTTTTAACATTTTCATCTTGAATTTCTTTTATTATATCAAATAGTATTTCTTTATCTTTTTTATTATTAACGATTTTTATTTCACTATTCATCATATTAATCGTTTTCTTACATTCACAAAATTCGTCTTTATCATGAAAACTTGAATCAGAAGAAGTATAAAAATAATCATCTTCCATTTCATTTTCTGAATTTATTAATATAGACATTAGTTTATTTTTCAATTCTGTTTCTTCCGAAAATATAGTATTAATTTTCTTTTCCAATTTACAATTAGGAGCTATGTGACCTAATTTTCCACATTTATAGCATTTAACTGATGATTTCTTATTTTTTCTAAATTTCTTTTTATTATTATAAAATTCATTATTATTATACTTATTATATTTCTTAGACCTAGTATACTTTTTATATCTAGGTTTATTTGTACTAACACGGCGTTTACCTTTGTCTTGAGTAGAAGGTGGAGAAGTACCTGTGATGCCAAAGGCTTGACAGAAGGCCCCCAATTCTTCACGTTCTAACCCATATCTACTCTGTAATTTAAAATCTTGACAAATAGTTAAATCTTCCTTTTTAAGGAAGGCAAACAATTGACCATAAGTAATATTAGTCAAATCTAAATTATCCGTTCCCATTTCTTTAAGTAAGCTAGTAATTAGTTTCTGAGAAAATAGAGGAGGTAAACCAGTAATAAATTTTTCTTTCCAAAAAGATTGATTACAGTCAGGACGTCTTAAAACATTAGTCAAAAAGGTATTTTTATACCAAAAGTAATCTTTAAACGTAGGACAACGTAAATTAGTTAAAGAGATTTTTAAACTAGTTAACTCTTCACGTGGATTACCAATGAAATGCATAGAAAGAGCATAAATCAAATAACTAGCGCCATCAGATTCATATTCTACAGTGCGTACAAGTTCATTATTTTCAGTAGTTACTTCTCTTTGTATTATCGTTTGATGAGTTATTATTTCCATTTGTTGAGCACGAGTAAACATATTATCCCACCAATTTTTCAATTGACCAGTAAATCCTGAGACTAAACATGAAGCAACTTGACGTTCAGTCATACCATTATGCTGAGTTTTATAAGCTAAAGTAGCAGTACCCATTTCATGCAAAGTATTCATTATTTCATATTCAGATTTACCATCGATGTTCCATTCATAAAGAGCATTACCACTATAGGATTTTGAAACAAATCAACTTTTCTCTTCAAATTGAATATCTGGAGGAGTAGGTCGACTATGATAATTCATTATGTTTCTATTAGACCATCTATTATTATCTCTATATGGCCTTCTATATGATCTACGTTGAATTCTATTAAACTCTAAAGGTTGAGTATCTGATAACTGTTGTTCTAAATCTTCTAGATTATCATATTCTCGATCAGACACAGAATTATTATTATCAGAATCAGAATTAGGAGCAGCTTGATTAATAACATTAAGACGTAAACCACTAAATTGTCTTTCTATAGAGGAAGTGGAACTAGAAGCTCTATTGGAAGATTCTAAAGCGAGATTAATCCTTTGAACTAAAGAAATTTCTTTGGCCATGTCATTAGGAAGAGAAGAAATAATTAGAGGTTTAGCTACCTCATTCGGAAAATTATTATTCTTATTATTATAAGTGGAATTATCTAACTTAACGGAAATTAATTCAACTTGTTGAGAGAGAGTATGTAAAATCTGATTAGAAAAATTATTTTGTTGATATATTTTTTGAATATCATTAGCCGTAACGGAACCCTGAGTATCTGCTCCTTTTTTAAAAAGAGAAGCAATTATTTCACCATCTTTTGTATTAATTTTAATAGTCTGTAAAGGAGGATGAACAGAAGAGAGAATTGTATCATCATTTAATTTCCATTTTTTATACAAATTAGTCTGAACATTAATAGTAGATTCATTTTTAAAAGGAATTTTTTCTTTAGCAAAATAATAGTTAAGCCAAGTGAAAAAAGGAAAATTAATCTGCTTACTAGTAATATCATTAACCGATTCAGTTTTAAGTTGAAAAATGACAGATTTATCAAATTTTTCAAACCATTGACGTTGTTCATTGTTTTCTATGGAAAAGTAATTTTTATTTAAAAATTCTTTATCCATTTGAAAAGCTTTGTTTATAACATTAAGTTCAGAAAAACGCATTTGAGAATGAGTAGGAGAACCTAAAGAAGAACTGGAGTCAGGAATAACTTCAGGTAAAGGAGCTTTGAATTTAAGCTTAGAATCTGGAGTAGAATAGGAATACCTGGGTGGTTCATGACTTACCCCAACAGAGGTACTCGGTATGTCTACAGAGTATCTAGGAGGAATCTCAGAAGGAAGTCTGCAAGAAAAAGATCTAAAAGAAGACGTATTATCAAATTTAATTAAAATTTTATTATCGGAAATTTCTTCAATATTAGCCTGAGTTCTAACAGGATTTCTTTGACACACTATTGGTCCATCTATCATTATTTCAGCAGGAATAGTAATTTCATCACGAGGAAGTAATCTAGCAGTTTGAGTTTGAGTATTATCAGAATCAGTTATTACTAACACTGAATCATTAATATTAGTAGGCTTTAATTTTAAAGCAGTAGGAATTATAGACTTCATTAGCTTAAAATAAATACGATAAACTAAAACAAATTTATCAGATTCTGGATCTAACTTTTTATTAAGAACATGAATATCTAACATTAAAGATTGCATTATAGTTTTATCTATTAGGCTAACACTAAAATTAGGAGCACAATTAAAACGGGTAGTACCATTACATAAATTAGTCTGTACTAAAGCAAGTATAGAATCATTATAATGAAGTAAACGATTATCACGTAAAGCCATAAAAATAGGAGTATCAACCCCACGTTTCAGTAAAGGATGTAAAGCAATTTGAATTAAACCAAAATGCATAAATCTGTAACCTTGAGTAAGATAATAATTAATAGCAGTATTAGTCAACAAATTAATCGTCTTTTTATCTTCTTCCATGGGATGAATCTCCTCATGGATTTTAATAGAATAAGCCTTATTAAATTCTAGTAGACCTTGTGAGTAGACGGCATAAGGACTCGTATTAGGCAAAATTTCTTGATTAGTTCATGAGAATTAAGAATGGATGAGTATGATGATGATGATGAGATGGATGCAGATGCAGAGGTTATATTAGACTCTCTAAAAACAAATCTACGAATTATTTCAGCCATTATGTTTTCTAAGATTTAAACATACCAAAACAAACACTAGAGATGTATACAAAGACCTAAACGGAACAAGGGAATATGCGACCTGGAACACCTATCGGCTTACCAACGGACTTATGCACGCTTCTACCTTTTACCAAACCTTAGATGAATGTATGCAAGACTCTAACGAAGCCTCAAATTTGTTTAAAACTTTTGGAAACAAAATAGTTGAAAATCGTTTGTAGAAATCATTTGAGAAAATTTAATAAAACCAGGCTTCGATACCAAATAGAGACAGGATCGATTTATTTGACGAAAAGGAGAAAAAAGAGAAAAAAGATGAATATGACAAAGTAAGATTATCACTTGAAATGAAGAACAACTTACAAGAGATTAGAAATGAAAGTTGAAGAAAGAAAGCTGATTGAAAAAAGAAAGCTGATAGTTGAAAACTAGAGAGAGTTTAAAATTTGATCTTTGTTAAAAAGGCTTCTGCCGATTACAAGAGGAGTCATTCCCTTTTATAGAGGGGAATTGGCCTATACTAATTACAAATCCGAAATGAAGTCCGGAATTAAAGTGAAATGAAATTGAAATTAAAGTAAGTGTTGTATGACCTAAGCACTTACATCATTAACCTAATAATTCTAGTAGTGCGTAAGCACTTACATCATGAACCTAAACTAGTACATTAAAAGTCAAAAGGGTCTTGAGCACATGGACCCCCGAATGGATCAAAATCATCGTCAGTAGGCGGTGAGGAATCTTCAGCTTTTTCGGTGGTTGATGACCTGGAAGCTGATGCTGGATTAACTGGAGGTACTTTGCTGGAACTAGAAGCCTTGGTCTCGAAATAATTCTTCAAGCATTGCTGAAGAAAGTCTTGAACATCGGGAATTTGTTCTTGATCCGCTGGATTATTTGGTGCAGGAGGAGGAGTAACCGCGACGGGAGTAGTCAAAGGAGAAGAAGTACTGGTTATTATTTTCTTTGGTATAGGAACAGAGGTTTTGGCAGGAGTCACTGGATAGATTTCAGTAATCGGAGTTTTTTGATGAGTCGGTGATTGAGGAGTTTGATTAACCTTAATTTTTTGTTTTTCCCCGGTTTCTAAATATTTTAAAATGAGCTGGGAATTACTCTGGTCTTCATTAAACTGAATCCACCATTTAACATTAATTTGGCGGATTAAAGCACAAGGAGTCTCTGGTTGGAGTTGTTTGATCTGCCAACTCCATGCTAAAATACAAGGAACTCGGAACACAGCATGAAACAAGAATGAGGCCTGATAATCTGCTAACCTACATTTTTTCTTGTAGGTTTGAAATCCTTTTTCAGTAATAGGAGGAAAAATTTCAGGAATGGCACCTAGTAGTTTCCACCAATCGTAGAACCACATAGGTACTTGAGTATTAAACTTGGTAGAGAAACTGATGAACCATGAGTGATTAAAAGAACGAAAATAAAGGCATCGATAAAATGCCAACATGTAATCAGTGTAATTAAATCCCTCAGGAATATATCTTCCTGAGAATAAAACTTTATCATGAATCAAAGTAAACTCACGAGGACTCATGACTTTATTAATAATGAATTTGGAGTAGGCAACATGAGAGGAGTCTTTTTTATCAGGAAAATGAGTAATTGTAACCGAATGAGTATCCACAAGAATTAGTTCATAATACTTCTGATTTTTGAATTTATCATCAGTAAACCATTGATTATTAGGGAGAAAAAGGCGATAAACATAATTTTTCACGTCATTATTTTCGGGAGGAATTTGGAAATGAGTCAACATCATATATTCAAAATCTTTCTTTTGAATATAAGGAGCGGAATTAGACTGAGATGAAGGAGATGAAGGACGGACTGGATTATTAGAAAATTTAATAAAACCAGGCTCTGATACCAAAAGAAAGATTAATGAGTCAACATCATATATTCATCTTCTTTCTCTTTTTTCTCCTTTTCGTCAAATAAATCGATCCTGTCTCTATTTGAATCCTGTCTCTATTTGGTATCAGAGCCTGGTTTTATTAAATTTTCTCAAACGATTTCTACAAACGATTTTCAACTATTTTGTTTTCAAAAGTTTTAAACAAATCTGAGGCTTCGTTAGAGTCTTGCATACATTCATCTAAGGTTTGGTAAAAGGTAGAAGCGTGCATAAGTCCATTGGTAAGCCGATAGGTGTTCCAGGTCGCATACTCCCTTGTTCCCTTTAGGTCTTTGTATACATCTCTAGTGTTTGTTTTGGTATGTTTAAATCTTAGAAAACATAATGGCTGAAAGAATTCGTAGATTTCTTTTTAGAGAGTCTAATATAACCTCTGCATCTGCATCCATCTCATCATTATCATCATACTCATCCATTCTTAATTCTCATGAACTAATCAAAGAAATTTTGCCTAATACGAGTCATTCTGCAGTCTACTCACAAGGTCTACTAGAATTTAATAAGGCTTATTCTATTAAAATCCATGAGGAGATTCATCCCATGGAAGAAGATAAAAAGACGATTAATTTGTTGACTAATACTGCTATTAATTATTATCTTACTCAAGGTTACAGATTTATGCATTATGGTTTAATTAAAATTGCTTTACATCATTTACTGAAACGTGGGGTTGATACTCCTGTTTTTATCCCGGGGCACACGAGTGGGCTACCCTACTCACCTTCTCGCACTGTGGTCGGGATTTACGCCATTGGGGATTTTTCCACGCCAGTGGCCACCAATATTTGGCCGTCTTACACGCTTACGTCTTTTGCAGGGCTCGAACCCGCGACCTCGTGTAAGGATTCCAAGCACATATACCATTTGGCCTAAAAGGATATCCTGGTAGGTAACGGATCTCATTACAAGTTATCCTTTTATTTAAAAATTCTTTATCCATTTGAAAAGCTTTGTTTATAACATTAAGTTCAGAAAAACGCATTTGAGAATGAGTAGGAGAACCTAAAGAAGAACTGGAGTCAGGAATAACTTCAGGTAAAGGAGCTTTGAATTTAAGCTTAGGATCTGGAGTAGAATAGGAATACCTGGGTGGTTCATGACTTACCCCAACAGAGGTACTCGGTATTTCTACAGAGTATCTAGGAGGAATCTCAGAAGGAAGTCTGCAAGAAAAAGATCTAAAAGAAGACGTATTATCGAATTTAATTAAAATTTTATTATCGGAAATTTCTTCAATATTAGCCTGAGTTCTAACAGGATTTCTTTGAGACACTATTGGTCTATCTATCATTATTTCAGCAGGAATAGTAATTTCATTACGAGGAAGTAATCTAGGAGTTTGAGTTTGAGTATTATCAGAATCAGTTATTACTAACACTGAATCATTAATATTAGTAGGCTTTAATTTTAAAGCAGTAGGAATTATAGACTTCATTAGCTTAAAATAAATACGATAAACTAAAACAAATTTATCAGATTCTGGATCTAACTTTTTATTAAGAACATGAATATCTAACATTAAAGATTGCATTATAGTTTTATCTATTAGGCTAACACTAAAATTAGGAGCACAATTAAAACGGGTAGTACCATTACATAAATTAGTCTGTACTAAAGCAAGTATAGAATCATTATAATGAAGTAAACTATTATCACGTAAAGCTATAAAAACAGGAGTATCAACCCCACGTTTCAGTAAAGGATGTAAAGCAATTTGAATTAAACCATAATGCATAAATCTGTAACCTTGAGTAAGATAATAATTAATAGCAGTATTAGTCAACAAATTAATCGTCTTTTTATCTTCTTCCATGGGATGAATCCACCATAGATCACCAATCAAGACTAAGATCTACACAACAGAGATCGAATCAAGTGGCTAGGAGAATTAATCAGACTGGCAGCACGCAAATCGAGACCGACGGTCGCCCGCAAATCGAGGTGGAAAAAAATAGGAGAACGGTGATCCTAAAGGGCTGAGCTTTTTGAAGATCGAAGGATCCTAAGCCGACTTCAAGAAAGAACTTAACGAATAGGAAGGAGTTCTCTCTCTAGGCTACTCTTTCTCTCTCTAGGCAACTAAGCCTCCAATGTTTCTTAATGTCTTCCAAATGCATAACATGGACTATTTATTGGAGTTTCAAGGGAGACATAGTGGGCTTTTGACTTGGGCCTTAGTGTTGGACTTTCGTTGACTCTCTTAGTCTTCCCTAGACTAATCAACTCCAATTGAACCTTTTGAATTAATTTCTTAACCCACTTTGTTAATTAAATATGAATCGAGCCCTTAGGATTATTTCGTATAACCCACTTCGTCAATTAAATATTAATTAAACCTGTAAGATTATTTAATTCACTTTGTCGATTAGTCCAACGCATAATTAGTCGTACCACTAACGGGCCAATTATAGAACTACCGCTCGAAAATGAATATACTTCACGCTCACTTTATTATTCTTCTATCTCCCCACATTAAAGATCTAGTGCTCGTCGATTCATAAATTTACTGACAAATTAATTCATCGACTTTTGGTATCCAAAATTAGTACCACTTGACATTCTTATTATACCAGACATAAGTCCACTAGCCGGGTTTAGTATAATAAACCTTACGAGCTCATCTCGGGAGCACGATCAACCCAGCGAATCGGTACATGGATTCCTTCGACAAGCAACGACACATAAAGAAGTCAAACAACACATACTCAACTTACATAGATCTAGGCCTCAATTGACCGCACCCTTTGGCAAATCAAACCATACGATATCTAATTCTTATACCCACTCTAGTGTAGGGATTAAGAGATTAGAATATTAGGTACGAATTAACTACACCGATCAGTATAAGTTAATTCAATCCTGAACAGGTCGTGTTCAATATGCCTCGGGCACATCCATATGATTTAATTAGTCTAGACAAACTAATTATCCAAATCACACGATAACCTAAACTAATAATATGTTCAAACTATCTCAGTTCCGAGCATGTGTTTATATATCATTACTTTAACCAATAACGAGGTCTACTGTGCCTTTCTACACCTCGTTATTTAAATATATGATATAAAAGAACAATTTAGTACTGAAACATAAACGATATGTCAATTGGGTATTAGTTTTTGATACAAGCAATAGCTTTTCAGTATTCAAAACTAACAGGTAGTGCTATTGTTTCAAGGAAAATGGTGTTTGAACTTAGAACTATGCAGTTCTATGTAGCTCACGAAAGTTCTTCTCCGGATCTCTTCAGTTACGGTGGAATCGGACATTGCAGCACACCATCGGAGAGGTTCTACCACAAGCTCAGCCATCACGAAGCGATTCCTACCCTGGAGGTGTGACAGATCTTTGGTAAAAGTGCGGGAAACCATTGTGTGGTGCATTTCCAAGCGTGTAGTCTTACACCTTATCAGTCGATTCTTGCTTTCATATTCCCGATCTGAAGTTTATGTGTTATTATTCGTTAGTTTAGCATCGAGTCATCTACCTAGAGTTGTACTCTAGTGTATCATCTTTACGAGATAACAAAGTGAAGGTAAGGTCATGAACGATTGACGCCCAAAGAAATTAACCAAAGTAATATGGATTTGTCACGTAGCTAAGAGTGATGGTCGTTGAATTTTGGCCCTCTCATCATATCAATTTTTCCTAATTGTTTATTTGTATTTGTGTTGTGTTAATCATACCGTTTGTTCAATCCTTGCTTGTTTGCATTTTGTTAAGTCAAATACAGAAATTGCTAAGCTGCTCCCTGTGGGTTCGATATCTTAATTGCCATACGACAGGGTTTTGGATCCTTTAGTGTGGTGTTTAGATTTTATCTTGGTAGGTGCAATTTCCACGCACCAAACCTTACTATCAATGATATGAAACCATGTTTTATCTGATATGAAATTATATTTTGTATAATATGAACCCTTTGTTTGTTTTCATGTAAGAATCTCTTTTGTTATAGTGATATGAAAGTCTTTTTTACATGATATGAGATAATCTGTCTGATATAAAACTATGTTCTGTATGATATGATTTTTTTTTCTTTCATATAGGGACCTCTACTTGAATTCATATCAAGCAAAACAAGATTTCATATCATGTAAGCTTGAATTCATATCAAATCAAACAAGGTTTCAAACAAAAATATAGTTAACTTTCTTTTATAAGAACATGTTTGTTGTATTGATATTAAACCCTATAATGCATGATATGAAACCGGGTTCTATCTGATATAAAATTATGTTTTTATATGATATGAACTCTTTGTTTGTTTTCATATAGGAACCTCTATGTTGTATTAATATCAAAGTCTGTTATGCATGATAAATATAAGAATGAACAAAAAATTATATATGATGTAAATTTTTTTTTAGAAAAAATTGTGAAATAAAAAAAATTGATTACCCAAAAAGGGGGGGGGGGAGGGGGGGTTGTGTGCGCTTTTTCAAGAGAAAGAAAAAAAAGGAAAAAAAAAATTGGAGGACGCGCTTGGGGAGAAATGAGAAAAAGAAAAAAATACGTGTCGTGGTGTCCCCATAAGTGCACTATATACTAATCCGTTAAACCGTAACAATTAGTTCATACAAAATCTAAGACATACTCCCTTCCTTGGATTTATCCCCCAATGCCACACAAATGCCTTAGATTTTCCTCCAAAACTATTCATTCATACATGTTCTTAAGGGCTGTTTGATTCGCTATTTGGAATTGGAATTGGAATTGGAATTGGAATCATAGTAGGGTGGAATGGTAATGAATTGTTAAATATGAATAGGAATAATTAAACCCACTTGGCACCAGCACCTCCATCATCTCCTCTCCTCCACAGCGGCAAAACCCAATTGGCCACCACGTCATCTCCTACCCCACTGCCACAAACTTCAATCGGCACCACCGAATCATCTCTACCCCACCCCCACAAACCTCATCCGGCCACCACCGAATCAACTCCTCACTACAACAACCCCAAACCCATTGTAGAAGGTTCTCCCCAACAGCCACAAACCATAATTGGCAACCACAACATTTTTTTTCCTTATCGCCACAAGCTTCAACCGGCCACCACCATCATCTCCTCCCACCGCCACAACCCAAACCCACCCACTATTGAAGTTTTGAGCTTTCGGAAATTTTCAGAAAAAATAAAAAATAAAGAACTAGGACATTCATAATTTCATCTCCAACTCAAGATCCACCCAACTCAAAACCCATTTACCTCCATTGTTGAAACTTTGAAATGGATCTAAGGCCACCAATTGAGAAGTGATTGTTCTGAAAGTTTTCGAACGGAGACTGCAGTGGCCTCCAAATTAAAGAGGAATGGGCTGTTGAAATATATAGAGAATGGGCCACTATTTTAAACCCCAAAGAAATGAACGAAGCAATTGAAATGAGTTTGATACCATAAAATGAATCCATACCCCAAGCAACCCCTTATTTTATTCAATTCCTAAACCTTTTTCAGAAAATGATCCAACACGGCTAATTGATGCATTTTACATAAATGAAGGTGAATTTTAGTATCCAGGTAAAGCCGTGTTTGGATTTCATAAAACAGAATATATTTAACTTAGAATCATTGTACAACATTTTCCTATAAAGAATAGTCAATCATGCTCTGGGCTACCCTCTGACAACAAAAAATGGGAGTCTGCTGCTAAAAGACCCCGATTCTGAAGATTAGCCAGAACTGACTACCCCAATGAAAGCAGGGTAAAGAAAACTGTCTAACCTAGGGCAACAGTGTCTAACCTGACACAATTCTCAGGAAGATTCAAATTCTCTCCTTATTATCTCCAACACCATTTCGTTCCATACATCGACAGGACCCGGCATGCACCAGTGCAGGCAATCCTGTGGTGGAGGTCGACCATCTGGACCTCTCTTCACGATTTTATTAGGGTCGGGGCTTCGATAAGGACCTGGATGCCCATCATGGCGGTAGCTGAAGACTTTTGTGACATCCATTAATATCACTTTCTTCGACTTGCTGGTCTGTTTTCTGATAGCTTGGTTGAATCCCGTCACCTGTTTCTTGTGCATTATGTTGGTAAATTCATTCTCCACAAATTCGCTGTCCAGGAGAGGCTTTTCCTTTCCCGTGCAGGAGCCCCCTGTATTCCAAGCTCCTCCCTCATAATGATCAGGTGAAAAGGAACGCAAGATTGTAAGACCAGTGTAATTTCGATGCTGAAGCAAAGCAGTGATAATGGTCTCAACAGAGATCCCAAAAGCTTCAATATTATTGATCTTCATTTTTTTGGACTTGTCAGGCCACCAAAGCTGTCCTCCAACAATCTCATTGTTAAGGATATACACCGACTGCTTTGCAAACCAATGCCCAGAGGAGAGCACAATTACATCAAAGCCTGGAATGTGTTCCATTACCCGTTCATCAGGAGTGTCGAGGAAGAGCTTATCCACTCCAGCAGGAGCAAAATCAAATGGTTCGGATGTTTGGTACACCAGCCAAGAAGACCATATGCGGACAATCATTGTGGACGTTGATCTGAAGTAGTACCGCTGCATTTTCTTGTTTCCACGGTTTTTTGGGACTTCAACCTGACGAAGATGATGATCACCAATACTCAAAGTGAAAAGTGGGGAAAAATATGAATTGTAGAAAATGTTGCACATAAAAAAACTAGATGTAAGCAGTTATTGACTTCCCAACACTTCACCGGATTGAATGAGCATAACTCGCTTACAAGAAATTTCTTGTTGAAAAAATACTTAACAAGCATCCATTCAATTTACACACGTCTGCTACAAAACACACAGTTTCTGATGGAAACCAATGAAGATCTAGGTGCACACAAGCTTTGACATTCAAAGAATTGGGAGCTCCAGCTTAAATATGTGCATGTGGATATTCATAACAAGCATTTCGCAACTCATTCAATTTATTGATATCAAATATGACTGCAACCAACAAAAGAACGTGAAAAATTTTAAATTTAAGAAACAGTAGGCTAATAACCCACAGGGAAAGAAGCTGTACATTGACACATGGGTTATGAACTATGGTGATGCAGCAAATATTAAGTTTTAGATGAAAAAGTATATGCAGCAACAATCACAACAAACTATAATAACTTACCTTGGCAAGATGGATAATGGTGATGCCACAAGCATTTAGTTTTAAAGAAAGGCATGTACAGTAAACAAAATTCACAGTACAAGTACCAGGAAAAACGCAAAACATTTAATAAATAAGACAGAGGACAGGCACGGGAAACACTGTAGACAAAATAATAAAGCAGGACAAGTAGATATCGATTTAATTAAAAAAAGAAGCTCAAGGAAGCAAAAGATTCTTAACTTTTGGAATGGTAAGAAGCAGTCAAATGTCTTCCAGCATTTTCCCTTAGATCTGCAGAAAGAAACCGAGCATAGTTACCTGCCAAAGGATGCACAACAGGGATTCCATCTGATTGCGAGCCACAGAATCACCAACGAAAGCCAATGTCTTCCCTCTCATCAATTCCAAAAACTTCTTCGCATCAAAATGAGGGAGATCACATTGTGCAGGTTTCCAACGCCAATGCTCATATTCTCTGTCAGGCCTTCCGTTTGACCGACAATTCTGCATCTGCGATAGGACAGGGCAGGAATCACCTGTATATAATGGCCCAGTTGAATCGTAAATCCATTTTCCATGGTAAAGATCACAATCTGCAAGAATTGTGGTACAAAGTTTCATCAGAATTATGAGTGACTGAAGAATAACATTACAGCTTGCATTGCAAAACACCAAGTTGCCTGAAATGAATCACAATGATGTCATACATTCAGACTAGAGTCATGAAAGGCAATACCCTTAACAGCCTAATAGGCCACCAAGTCCATCCTAACAGGAAGGCATTGAACCATTAAAAAGGATTAACTTGAGCAAAACCATGAGTCACACAACTTTGTTCGTTCTCAGGGACTATCCTTTCTCAACCTGGTATAGCTAAAACTTATTCCGAGTGTTTTTGTATTGTTTCTTTATGTAGAGGATTAGAATCCAAAAAATACTTCAACAGATTACTAGAGAAAAACCATAATGAATCATAATGATGTCGTACATTCAGACTAGAGTGATGTAAGCAATACCCTTAACAGCCTAATAGGCCACCAAGTACATCCTAACAGGAAGGCATTGAACCATTAAAAAGGATTAACTCAAGAAAAACCATGAGTCACACAAATCTGTTCCTTTTCAGGGACTATCCTTTCTCAACCTAGTATAGCTAAAACTTATTCCGAGTGTTTTGTATTGTTTCTTTATGTAGAGGATTAGAATCCAAAAAATACTTCAACGGATAACTCATACAGTGATCAGTATACATATTTGATCATGATATTAAGGCTATGAAATAGCATAAAGTGCTAGAGCTGGAAAAATAAAATTAGTTCGTTATCATCCTTTGCAGATGCATCAACAAAAGGATCAACTTATGAAAAATTTTAACAGGAAAGGTATTAAATTTAGAGTCTGAAAACACAGGTCCTAAATGGAAAATATTTAATGGGGAACATGTGAAGTGGAAAGCATCCAAGCTGCTAACTAATTTGTTAATGACAATACTATAAGCAAGGAGTCCAATTCTTCTACAAGCAGAAGTCATGGCCACGACCTTAATAGCATAGAAATGAAAATAGCAAAAGGGAATATGAGGCGGAATCAAAGACGTAAATCTATATTCGATTTATGCTATCATAATTAGTGCAAGGACCAGAAATCCAAACCTATGCCTGCAAACATATGTCTCATGATTTTGCTCCTGAACCAGGAGAACGCACACAGAGATTGAAAACTTGAAACTTTAGTACTCCATCAGTCTCATAATTAGAGTTATAATGAACAGAGCTGTAATTATTGGAGGGAGGTAGTAAAAGTTTGCATTTCCAGATCTTGGTAATAATTACATGACCATGAATAAGACCTAAATAGAGAGTTTACGCTTTTAGTATAACAAAGATTGTTCTCTACCAAGGTTTCCACAATAATCCCTTTATACATCTAGAGCATCTAGTACACACTAAATTTGTGCCACCGAACAAAAAATTCACTGAAACCAGAAAATACGGGAGCAGGTTGCAACTGTCTCCCAAGACTAGCATGAATCACTTTAATAACATAAATGCATTAAAATATAAAGGGATTGTCTAAAATCTAAATCAGAAATATTAGAAAGCAGGTCAAATATTAAACTCCAAATCCAGAAAATGAAAACAAATATACAGAAATGTACAACCAAATGATACCCGAATCCCTCAGATTGGCCGCCGTTCTGTTGCTATTCTGCTCACCAGAGTCATCCAAAGAATCCAAAACTGGAGATTTGGTACTGACACTTTCTGCATTCTTACTAGCATCGGTTGAATGCTGAGGCCCGGATGAAGATTCATTACCCTTCCCATCTATATCACTACGAGATGGCTGAGAGATAGGTGTTTTATTAATTTCATCAAAAAGATCAACTTTTTCTGTATGATCTACCCCGTAAAAGTAGCTGCTAACGGAGAAACCAATTGGGTGTGAGATCAGAAGGGATGAAGCAATAATTAAGAAAACCGCTAGCCCTCCCCCTGCAGCTAGAATCGATAGAAGAGTTTTAGGATAGGTCATTTTGGGATTTTCTTTGGAAGCAGTTGAAATCATGGCGCCCCTTTTCCTTGATTTGATGAAAAAAGAATGACATTACTCATCTGAAATGATGTTTAACCGAAAAGAAGACAACACATTTTGCCGGGTAACTGTCTTCTTAGGAAGGGAAAAGCAACGTCCAGCGTGCATCCTCTGGGTGTTATTCCCCAAATCCGGGGGAAAAGATTAGCAAGATAATGTTGCAGAAAGATTAGAATCTCAAGAAGGGAGGAAGGAGGGACTGTGGCTTTCTTCTTTTATTATTTTTACTTGAGGAGGTGATTGTATTGAATACGAATATATTGAAGAAAAAGGGACTGCTTGTCTCACTGAGCAGCCGAGAACAATTCCGGTGGAATCAATGTTTTAGTGAATGTCAGGTAATTGGGAATTTGAGACGATAATGAAGATTATAGAATCCTTGTGTCGAGGGCTGCCATTCGTGTCGTGTTCGGTTCGCGTGTTAGTGTGTATAGAAACTCTCAACCCATTTAATTATCGTGTCGAAAATTCCAATCCTAACCTGACCTGTATATAATCGTGTCGACCCGAACTTAACCAGCTAACCCGTTTAATTATTGATAGTTGATTTTTCAATCCAAATTTTTGCCACAGAAAAAGGGGATTAAATTTGTCAAAGAAACTAAAACATACATATTTATTTATAATAACACCATCTAAAATTTGAATATATCAAATTCAAATGCATCAATTTAAGTTTAACCATAACTTTCTTATACATCACATCAACATAAATTTCATCAATTTAAATTCTTCCTAATACAACCAAAATTCAATTCAATCCAACCAAAATAAATAAAATCTAAAGATAATTACAATTTGAAAGTTTAAATAACAAAATACCACCATAGAAAGTCGTGTTGAATTTTGAATTTGGGAATTTGGAAGTTTCCTCAATTATTAAGGTTATAAAATTTAATTTTAAAAAAATATTTTCTTAACGAGTTCACATGTCAACCCGCGCAACCCGTCGTGTCGACCCAAACCCGGCCCGCTATTTAAACGTGTCGACCCAAACCCGATCCATTTATTATACGTGTCAAAAATCTCAACCATAACCCGTTTTTTTCCTTGTCGTGTTCATGTCGGGTTATCGTGTTGTGTCAGCAATTGCCATCCCTACTTGTGTTCGTGTGGCTTGAATTAAATTAGACTTTAAGTACTAAAATTTTACCCGTTTACAGGAGGTAACAAAATGAATTTTTGACCAAAAAGGAGGTCAAAATAAATGTATGGACTGAATAGAGGAAAATTTTGAAAATGTGGACATATAGGGGCCTCTCGGATTCTTAAAATCCGAATTCTAAGAATCCGAAATAAGAGGAAATTTGTTTTAATTAAAAACAAATAACGCTAATTAATTAAATTAACGAAATTCAGATGTTAGAAATCTGAATTTTGAGGACGAAAAACAAAATATAGAAATTGAAAATGAATTTTATGCAATTGAATATTAATACAAAATGAATTCGGAAAATTAAAATCCGAATTACATAAATTCGGTTAATTTCGGATTTTGAATTATAGTTCACCACGTCTCAGAACAACTAGCACAACGTCCAGAAATAACTAGCACCACGTCCAGAAACATCTAAATCCATTTATGTGAATTTAAACTGATTTTTTTCACAAAAACAGCTCACCACGTCTCAGAACAACTAGCACCACGTCCAAAAACAACTAGCTCCACGTCCAGAAACGTCTACATCCATGCATATGAATTTAAGCTATTTTTTTCACAAAGACAACTCACCACGTCTCAGAACAACTAGCACTACGTCAAAAACAACTATCACCACGTCCAGAAACGTCTACATCCATGCATGAGAATTTAAACTGATTTTTTTCACAAAAACAGTACACCACGTCTCAGAACAACTAGCACCATGTCAAAAACAACTAGTACCATGTCCAGAAACGTCTACATCCATGCGTGTTAATTTAAACTGATTTTTTTCACAAAGAAAGTCCACCACGTCTCAGAACAATAATCACTACGTCATAAACAACTAGCACCACGTCCAGAAACGTCTACATCTATTCTTGTGAATTTAAGCTATTTTTTTTTTTACAAAGACAACCCACTACGTCTCAGAACAACTAGCAACACGTCAAAAACAACTATCACCACGTCCAGGAACGTTTACATCAATGCATGTGAATTTAAACTTATTTTTTTCATAAAGACAGTCCACCACGTCTTAAAACAACTAGCACCACGCCAAAAATAACTAGTACCGCGTCCAGAAACGTCTACATCTATGCTCCTAAATTTAAATTGATTTCTTTCACAAAGACAGTTCACCACGTCTCAGGACAACTAGCACCGCGTCAAAAACAACTAGCACCACGTCCAGAAACATCTACATCCATGCTTGTGAATTTAAATTGATTTTTTTCACAAAGACAGTCCACCACGTCTGAGAACAACTAGCACCACGTCAAAAACCACTAGCACTACGTCCAGAAACGTCTACATCCATGCATGTGAATTTAAACTAATTTTTTTCACAAAGACAGTCCACCACGTCTCAGAACAACTAGCACCACGTCAAAAACAATTATCACCACGTCTAGAAACGCCTACATCCATGCATGTGAATTTAAACTGATTTTTTTCACAAAGACAGTCCACCACGTCTCAGAACAACTAGCATCACGTCAAAAACAACTTGTACCACGTTCAGAAACGTCTACATCCATGCATGTGAATTTAAAATGATGTTTTTCACAAAGACAGTCCACCACGTCTCAGAACAACTGGCACTACGGCAAAAACGACTAGCACCACGTCCAGAAACGTCTACAACCATTCATGTGAATTTATGCTATTTTTTTCACAAAGACAACCCACCATGTCTCAGAACAACTAGCCCCACATAAAAAAACAACTAGTACCACGTCCAGGAAATGTCTACATCCATGCGTGTAAATTTAAACTGAGTTTTTTCACAAAGACAATCCACCACGTCTCAGAACAACTAGCACCACGTCAAAAACAATTATCACCACGTCCAGAAACTTCTACATCCATGCGTGTGAATTTAAACTGATTTTTTTCACAAAGATAGTCCACCACGTCTCAGAACAACTAGCACCACGTCAAAAACAACTAGCACCACGTCCAGAAACCTCTACATCCATGCGTGTGAATTTAAACTAATTTTTTTCACAAAGACAGTCCACCATGTCTCACAACAACTAGCACCACGTCCAGAAACGTCTACATACATTCATGTGAATTTAAGCTATTTTTTTCACAAAGACAACCCACCACGTCTCAGAAAAACTAGCACCACGTAAAAGACACGAATATAACATTATTAATACATTACCAAAGAACATCAAAATATAATTGAACAATAATATATAAAATTTTACTAAATGATAATTAAATAAGATAAATAGTAAATGTCTAACTAAATATCCAAAAGGAATACATAAAGTCTAACTAAAACCATACCGAGAGGGTCGAGACACCTGTCTTCTACCGACCCTCTTAGCAATAGGGCCAGTACTCGAACTTGAAGGTTAATGACCGCTACCTCCAAAACCATGGCCACCTTCACTACTACCTCCACCTCCACCATCTGGACCACGTGGCGGCGAATCACCATCATCATCCTCATCATCGTCATCATCCATAGGCTCCACAGGTACATCCTCTCCTATGATGGCCCTTCTTTTTCCGCCCCCTCCTACTGGAGGGGCGTGCCTTGAAATGCGGGCTGGATGTAGTGCCTGTGTGAAATATGGTGGATCATCAACGAGGATTTGTGAACCAGCAGGATCCTCGTATTCCGGCATTTGTGAAGGAGCAAGTGTGAGTACATTGTGTAGAGAGTTGGACAACTCATCTATGTACTGCACAACTTCAGGTTGAGCGTCATGCATTCGGAGGTAGTGACTCTGGAAATCAAGGGTCCTGCTGTACTAGTCACCCATGCATTTCGCCTACAAACAGAACATAATACAAAATCAAACTATAACCACTACAACACCTAACAAACATCAACCACATAATAGTATTAAGAAATAGAAAATATCAATTATACTAAATATGAAATTTAGAATGGAAAACAACATCAAAATAATATTAATAATTAAAAAAATCATATAAAGGAGAAAAATTAGGAAATTTAATACAAACTTACATATACTTTGGCACGTGCCATCGCGCCACGGTATCCATCTGTCCTCAGGTCATCATTGTTGGGATTATTGATGAGTCTGATAGTCCAGCGGTTGAATCAACTGTAGTACTCAGCATCAGCATGTGGAGGGAACTCTTGAACAGCTTCAGGCAAATACTGATCAGTCGTCCTATCCCGCCAAACATGACATTGTCTGGAACATTCCAGCCCCCAGTGGATGTACCCCCTCCCTTGCATTCCCTTGCTATGATTTCTTTCGTATACCTCAACATTCAATGGGAAAATCATGGGGTCGTCAGGAATGGGCTGATGGCATCCAAACTGCCAGAGTACCCTATTAAACTCATGAGGCTCATAGGTTTCCCAGTAAATAAGTATCATATGAGACATCCAACAATGCCTACCCTCACGACAGTACTTAGGGAGGTAGTTCAACATGTTGTCCTCAAGGTACGGCTCCCATAGAAACTTAAAAAAATAAATAGAAATGTAATTAATAATAACATAAATATAATAATATATAAATATGAGAAGAATTTAAAAAATATATAAACGTACCTCATCTTCTAGAAGACCCTCTAATTGGTCTCTATACGTCTGCAAGCAGTGAGGACTGGTGCTGTCAAACTTCTTGGTTACGTGTCATCGCTCGGCCAACGGACAACCATCCGCAGGACGGATAGACGGCGAAACTCTACCCAGCCTGACACAACGAATGCGTTCCCAAGCCCAAACCTACATAATAATATTGATATTGAAATTGATAGTAGCATAAAATGAACATTTATATATTGCATGTGTAACTCAAAATAATAAATTACGAATGTAATTAAAAAAACATGCAATTTGGACAAACAAAATTATATACAAAATATTTATACATGTAAAAGGAGCAAACAACCGGTGATGTCGTTTGTAGTGCGTCTCCAACCCTTGCAAAGGCCTCGGTAAAGGCTGCATAGAGCGGCCGACCCCCAACTATGTGCTCTACACACATCGGGATCCTCTATGCCAAGCTTTCTTCTTATTCTTGTTGATTTTTAACTGGTTTTTCACTTTAGTTATAATTGGAGCAACACTGTACTCCAGATCTCTTTCAATTTGACTCATTATTAGCGGGGTTATTGAGTCCGATGTCACGTTACAGTGGTCGTTTCTATCAGAAATCCCTATGCAGTTGTGACTCAGACACCAAACACTCACTTCCCATTTACCGTGAGAGCGATTTCTTTTGGACACCCGAATTCTCCACTCACATGGAGAATAACCTTCTGTTGGAGGATATTTATGACTTTTACATTCAATACACCATGTGTTTGTATTGCTCTCAGCCTTCACAAATTCTCTAACCCTCGAGAGGATCCATGCAGTTATGGCTCGTTGTGCTTGTTTCTTGTCTTTGAAAATAGTTACCAATTTTATACTTTCGGGGTTACCATTATATAGGGGCAAAGCATGTTCATCTCGATCAAGGGCATACCGATCTTGCTCACCGATATCAGAGTAGACGAAATGTCCCATTCCCAGCCCGCTAAACTCTTCATCACTTTCATCAGTACTGAACTCGATAGAGCTGAACAAAAATTACTATCGGATGTATAGACATCGTCGCCATCATCCTCAATGGTATAATCCATGTCACTTGGCTTCTCTTGAAAGTCATAACAGAATTCAAAATCATATTGATCTCTTCCACCCTTTGAAGAACTCGAACAAACATTTTGCCTACCAATTCTTTCGGATGTCTCAATTTCCTGAATCCCCACATTCACATAAATAAAACTATATGCTCGAAAAGTATAAATTAAATCCAACATATCATCAGAATTTATTACCACTTGTTTCATCGACCCATCTAGTTGAAAGAACGCTATAAGTTTTATTTTCATATAATTCTTTGGCCGCCCAATTACTTCATAAATACTTTCTACAAAATCATCCATTGACATTTTACGAGTGACGCATAATGTATGATCCGGATTCGGCCGGTTATCAACACCAAACGTAGATATCCAATATACGGACCATTAAATTCCATTTTACCTGTAAATCACACAAATTTCATTATAACAATTAACTTTATATTTTCTTTATCTCAATTTATTATCAATTAAATTTTTAAACCATAATCCATTAAACAACCCAAATAATTATAACCAGCTTACAAATAATCATATTTAAAATAGTAATTAAATTTCATGAAACAACCCAAAATATTATAAACATTCCACAATAATGAGCTAATATTATTTTAATTGTAATTTCATTACCACTAACGACTAATCATATTTAAATTCATAATTAAAATTCATGAAACAACCAAAATATTATAAACAATCAACAACAATACGATAATATTATTTTAATTATATTTTTCTTACCACTAACGACTAATCATCTTTAAATTCGTAATTTAAATAATTACACTACTAATTAGCATTACTACTCACTATAAAATCCACAAAAGTTACAAAAATCTTAGTCATTCACTACTAATACATGTATTTCCAAACCACATTTCATCAACTACCCAAAAATTATCATCTCATCACATCAAAATATCATCTAATAATATGAAAAATGTATGAATAATGAAGTATATGTTAGTTTTGAATACAGAAAAGCTATGGCTTGTATCAAAAACTAATATCCACAGATGACATATCATTTTGTTTCAATATTAAATTGTTTCATTATATCATAAAACTAGATAACGGGGTGTGGAAAGACACAGTAGATACCGTTATTGGTTAAAGTATTGATATATAAAAAAAGTATGCTCGTAACTAAGATAGTCTGAACATACTATCGATATAGGTTATTGTGTGGTTTAGAAATTAGTTTATCTAGACTAATTTAAATCACACGGATATGCCCGGGGCATATTGAGCACAACTAGTTTGGATAGAATTGACTTGTATTGATTGGTGTAGTCAATTCGGTCCTAGTATTTAGTCTCTCATGTTCGTGTATGTGCCCTAATGAGGGCTATTTATGTAAATAAGATATATGTCGTTTGTTTGATAATTTATCAAGTGAGTTAATTTCATGATAATTATATTTTTGTGCATATTTAATTTCATGAAATCGATCCGCCAAAAGAAACACTCCATGGACCTTTAGATCATGAGTGATTCTTTTGAGTAGTATTCGTACGAGGATCCTTAGACCAGAAATCACTACATGGTCTTAGGTGAATTGTAGTGTGTTTTGACATACGCCTAACGGGACTGTAACAGGTTGCCAAGTACGGGTATGATTGGGTACACTATAAGACACGCTAAGGTATGTAGGTGAAGTGATGGGACTACAAGTCTCTCTTAAGTGAGAGATGATATCTCGACCACTTGATAGTGAACTGAGAAGTGCATGGCCATGCCCAAGGAATGATAAGCATTATCATTTGCTTGATGGATTCAGTGTCACTAAGAGATCAAGTAAACATTTAGCTATATAAGGATGATAGTTCCATGCCTTATGCTAAACGGGATATCAATGTAGAGGATCGTACGCAGTTTGCTCGGAAAGGTTGTGTTGAATCACCATTTGACCCTCCATTCTGAATTGGGTAGTCATTATGTCTTGCTAGAGACCACTAATGACTTATGGATTAATCAATGAGATTGAGTTACCCATTGCCAATTTGGAATGGGCCTACAGGATCGCACATAAGAAAGTTCGATGATGCAGAATAAGTAGTCTTGCCTACAATAAGTAAAATTGTTATACTTAAATAAATAAGATTTAATTAAATGGTTTAATTAAATATTATTGAAAAGTTCTGTGGTATTAATTAATAGTTAATTAATTACATGGGAACAATTGGGATGGGCTGATAAATCAAGGGACTTAATTGAAATTGAAGTTCTTGACCCATCAGCCTGATCCATGGGTCATGGGTTGATCCATGGGCTTGGTATATAACCCAAATCATTAAGGTATTATTTAATACTGATTTGGAATCAGTAAATATTATTTAAATACTGATTTGGAATCAGTAAAATAATATTTGGTAATAATACTGATTTGGAATATGACTAAAATCAGTTAAGTAATAATTTGATGATTACAATACTGATTTTGGAAATTTGATCTCTACAAATATCCTAGGGATATTAATGTAGGAAGATGATGATTTTTGAATTAGAAAAATCAGATCAAACAAAAATACACAAAATTCCCAAATTCTCTCTGTAGGCAAGATTGGCTAGCACCAGATATGCGTAGGCTTTCGTGCTTGAAAGTAGAGAGTCCTTCAAGGAAGGATTTTTGGTGGTGACAAACGTAACCGGAGCAGAAGGCTTGGACCAACATCAAACAAGGATCCAGGTGCGGCAACCGATTACGCTACAAGGGTAAACTTTAGAAGCTTTAAACTTAGGATTAATGAAACACTAAAATTGAAACTGGCATGAATCCGCTGCGTAAAATTTTGAAAATCATGCCTTTGATCCCAACAGTGGTATCAAAGCGAGGCTCGGATTTTAGTGTATAAAATTAAAATTAATTTTATAAAACAAAAGGTTTGTTTTCAAAAATTAATTTTTCTTCGCCTCATTGAATAACTTCGATCGGGTTTTGAAACTGGGCTTTCAAAACGCTCACCAAAAGGGGAAAATTTTTTCCTAGCTTTCCTTATTTAGTTTCCCTTTTCTGGGCTTGAAAATTTTTCACCGGGAAACTACTTGGATTTTGGGGTCTTGTTTTTCGAAAGAAAGAAATTAAAATCCTGGAATGGTTCCGTGGTGCTTTTCCTTGCTTTCGAAATGATTTTTGTGTTGGAACTAGGCATTCATAATTTCCTAAATTATGCTACGGAATAGCCTAAATTCTAAGAGGATCGGGTTTTACCCTCGACGCGTAATCGGTTGTGCAGTCGCCTGGATCCTTTGGGAAGATTGCGTTCACCACCAAAAACAATTCACGCGAATTGCCTCTACGTTCTTGCAATGGAGTTCTCTCAGAACTTGTGCAAGCCCCAAAATTTGCCTGTTCAAGAGAAAACATTTTTCTCTGGGAAGAATGGTTTTCTTTTTTTTTTTTTTTTTTTTTCAGAGTCTGTTGTAGAGTAGTGTCTCAAGTCTTTGTTTTAAAATCCTTTTTAAAACATTTTAAAACTAATTCTGTTAAAAATTTTTAACAGACTCCCAGATACTTCTCTGATTTGAGAAGTATCTGTTTTAATAATAATTAATAATAATTAATTAATTATTTACTGAGTTGGGTTAAACCAACACCATGGATCAACCCATTGATCCATGGATCAGGCTGATGGATCAAGAACCTCAATTCACAATTAGGTCCCTTGATTTGTCAGCCCAATTCAATTCTTCCTAGGTAATTAATTAACTCTTAATTAATACCATAATACTCTTCAATAATATTTAATTAAACTATTTAATTAAATATTATCAATTTAAGTATAACTCTTATACTTAAAACAGGCAATTTAATTAATTCTGAATCATCGAATTCACTTATGTGCGATCCTGTAGGCCCATTCCAAATTGACAATGAATAAATTAATCTCATTAATTAATCCATAAATCATTAGTGGTCTCTAGCAAGACATAATGACTACACAATTCAGAACGGAGGGTCGAATGGTGATTCAACACAACCTTCCGAGTATACTACGTAATGTCCTCTACACTGATATCCAGTTTAGCATAAGGCATGGAACCAATCATCCTTATATAGCTAAACATTTTACTTGATCTTTTAGTGACACTGAACTTAATCAAGCAAATGATAACCCTTATCATTTCTTGGGCACGGCCATGCACTTCTCAGTTCACTATCAAGCGGCCAAGATATTATCTTTCATTTAAGAGAGACTTGTAGTCCCATCACTTCACCTACATACCTTAGCGTGACTTATGGTGTATCCAATCATACCCGTACTTGGGAACCTGTTACGGTCCCGTTAGGCATATGTCAAAGCACACTCTAATTCACCTAAGACTATGCAGTGATTTCTGGTCTAAGGATCCTCGTACGAGTACTACTCAAAAGAATCACTCATGATCTAACAGTCCATGGAGTGTTTCTTTTGGAGGATCGATTTCATGAAATTCAATATGCACAAGAATATAATTTCATGAAATTAACTCATCAGATAAATAATCAATCAAACGACAAATGTCTTATTTACATAAATAACCCTCAAAGTTTATTTACATAAATAGCCCTCATTAGGGCACATACATCAACATTTTGGTCGTTTTTCCGAAGCCAAATTCTGGGTTCATTTAGTACGCTAAAAAAACGAGGGTTTTTCAAAACGAGCTCACCGGAAACTTGAGAAAAATGTTTTGGGTTTTTTTTGAAACATCCAAATTTGGTCTGTTTTATTTTTCTGGGTTGAATTGATTTTATTTCCTTTTCGAAAATCTGGGTTATTCAAAAAATCCACAGGAAAAACGTTTTTTCGAACGAAAAAGTTTTTTGGTTGGTTTTCTTAGGCTGATTTGGTTTTGTGTATTCGAAGGTCCATATTGATCGGAAATGTTCCAATCGATCGGTTCTTGCGAGGATTTGTTTCAATATTTTCTGGGCTGTGTTTTGATTCTTTCGTAGGTTCGTTTCTTGCCGGGAAAATGCGAGCAACGGAATGGTTCTGGGTTGCGTCATTTTTCATCGCCGAGGATGCCGAACTGATCATTCATGCCGGTTGAGCATGGAGAGTGCAACGATGAACATCGCCGCTGTATCTTCATCGCAATCCGACTCTGGCGTTAGACGTCGAGAGTTTCAACTACGGTTCCCATGGGATCTTTGAACGATGTGAATCGTCGGTCATGGATTCTGTGGTCGAGTTGGATTCAGTCGATGGGGGAGATGGTTTTCACCGAAATACATGACCGGCGATAGTCGCCCGAGGTCGAGATTGCCGGCGGCGAGTTTTGAGGAAGCGGAAGGTTTGGCGGCGGCTGGGGGTGAAGCCCTAGGGGCTGAATTTACCATAATACCCCTGCCACCCCAAGAAACCCTAATTCATGGAAAAGAGAGGTGGTTAGGGGTAGAAACCCTAAAGGGTGAGTTTACCAAATTGCCCCTGACGCAGCCTCTAATTACCAGAACGGACAGCTAGATTTTAAAAATGGTTTTAAATTACAGAATGGCCCCTGGACTTTGAGTCCTCCTTAAAACAGTGCACAGAATTTTATTTAAAGTAACAAACTACCCCATAATTTAAGAAAAATTGTTTTCTGAATTTTGGTAAGATTTTAAAATTTTAATTTTGAAATTAAATAAAATCTTATCAGATTTTAGTTTTAAAATGTTAAAATTGGATTTTAAGATTTTGAAAATATCTTAATAAGATTAGGATAATTAGATAATAAATAGAATAATTAATTTTATGAATTTTATTCCTTTATTTATGTTTTCAAATATGGTATGATTTATTTAAATAGTTATAGTGGTAAGGATTCTCAAAATCTTGTTGTAAATCCTTTATAGAGAGAAAACCAATAGCATATGATCTAAAAGCCTCCACTCTTCCATTATAAGCTCATAATTCTCCTTTCTTACTTCATGAATTTAAACATGCTCTGAAAAGTTGCACATAATTAGTGAATCCTTTTAGAAAAGAAAGTACAAAAATGTGTAGTTCTATAGTGATTGCATCCAACAGGTGCTGGTGCCTGGCGGTCGCAAGCATGGGCGGCGTGAATGTGCATTGCCTTCATGTCGCCTGTCTTCAAATTTTTAAGTAAGTATTCACTAATTCAGCACTTTGATCATTTTAATCACAACATCAACATGCTATTTTACCATATGATTATTTCTTTCGTAAGAATGCATGATTTCCTTTCATTGCAACACTAGTTATGCATGCTCCATTAGCATCAAACATTAATTCCCAAGGTATAGAGCATGAACAACATAAAAGATTAAGAAATGCAGGCATTCATTTCAAAGCAAACCCTTTTAACCTTAGTAATCATCTTGAAAGCACCAAGAAATTCAAAACTAAAAATCCAAAACTAATATTCAAAAAGAAAAATAAAGACAAAACTAAAAATTGCAAATTGTCATCAAAAAGTAGGTAAAGGGTTATGGGTGTGGGAATCTTCAAACTTTTTCTTCATCCCTGTTTAGATCGTTTAGAATATGTCTGAGGTGCAGACGGCTATAATTCAGAGTGTGACTACAAATCACTCTTCTGAGATTCCTCAATTTTCTTGTACAATGCTTCCAGAGCAGTCATTCTATCCATCAACACCCTAGGTGATCTATAACATTCCTCAGAGATGGTCTTGATGTAGAAGTTATAGCTTCTCCATGATGTATGTTTCTCTCACTCTGCCCTCTTAACTACTCTGAAACTACAATTTTTTCTTTCTCTACTTCTCTGCCCAAGCAAGTGTTATCATCAATAGGCCTACTCAGCTTTTCATCAATATCCCTGCCCTCTGGTATCATGTTCACAGCACGACAATAATCCTGTATTAGTGAAGAGAAAGGCAAATCAGCATTTGAATTACCATCAAGAGTATCAAACATAACAGAATAGATAAAGTCTCCCAAATCAATACATTCTCCCTCCATCAAAACTAATAGAAGTAAAAATCTATCCTTAGTTATTCTTTGATTTTTCGAGAAGATGATGTTATGCCTGATGAAGGTAAAAATGGTTTTGGTTTTGCTGCTGAAATCATTATAAACCAATTGTTGCCATGTAGATGGCCAACGTACTGTAGGAGAGATGCATTTCCTCCAATCCTTATCCTCTACCTCTCTCTGATTAAGCTCATTCCTCATTAATAATCTCTTTCCTTTTATGTGTAAAAATGAATTCAGGGATTCCTTTGAAATTATTAAGCTTTGATTTCTTGATTTAATAGTCCAGTTGGGATTTTTGAACCATAAAGCAGCATAAAAATCTCTGCATAAGTTCTTTTGATGAACTTTGAAGAGGGCATGAATTTTTTCCAGCCATTTCTTTCAACAAACTCCCAGTACTTACTTTTCCTTCTTATTCCTCTTTGCATGGTAAGCTCTCTCTCTTCTATTCTTACTCTAGCTTCTTTCCTTTTTCTAGGGTGTTTATTCACCCTAGCTGTATGAACTCTTTTTACCTTCTTTCTTTGCGGTAAAACAACAACTTCTTCTTCCTTAGATTGTGAAAATGAACTCACGGCCGGTTGAGACTCTTCACTTGAAGTATTATCTCTAGAAGGTACTGCTTCTCTATAATCTTCATTCTGTTCATCAGATTCCTCATATCCTCCTAAGACACTCTCATCTCTAGCATCACTCTTTGTTTCTACCTTTGTTAGTTTGAATACTGAAAAACTGAGTTTGTATGAAAAAATATTTCACATTTATATCGAGTTAAATGTTTTAGTTAAATACTTTGTGTTTTACATTTGTAGTCCAATTAGCACAGTAGATGTCATCGTTGGTTGAAGTCTTGATATATAAATTAGGCTCGTGGTTGAGACAGTATTGGACATGCTGTCGGTTTAAGTCATTATGTGATTCTGAGATTAGTTGGTCCAGACTAATTGAATCATATAGGTATGCCCGGGGATATTTGTTAGTTTTGAATACATAAAAGGTATGACTTGTATCAAAAACTAATATCCACAGTTGACATATCATTTTGTTTCAGTATTAAATTGTTTCATTATATCATAGAACTTGATAAGGGGGTGTGGAAAAACACAGTAGATCCTGTTATTGGTTAAAGTATTGATAAATAAAAAGTATGCTCGTAACTGAGATAGTCTGAATATACTATAGGTATAGGTTTTCGTGTGATTTGGAAATTAGTTTGTCTAGACTAATTAAATCACACGGATATGCCTGGGGCATATTGATCACGACCAATTTGGATAGAATTAACTTGTACTAATCAGCGTAGTTAATTCGGTCCTAGTACTCAGTCTCTCAATCCCGAGATTGAGATGGACGTGAGAGTTAGATATCGTATGCTTTGATTTGCCAAAATGTGCGGTCAATTGAGGCCTATACCTCGGTAAGTTGGGTATGCGGTATTTAGCTTCTTATGTGTCATTGCTAGTTGGAGGAATCCACGTACCGATTCACTGGGTTGATGGTGCTCTCAAGATGAGCTCGTAAGGTTTATTATACTAAATCTGGCCAGTGGACTTTACGTCCGGTATAATAAGAAAGTTGAGTGGTACTAATCTTGGATACTAAGAAGTCGGTGAATTAATTTGCCAGTAAATTGATAAACTGACGAGCACTAGATCTTTGATGTGGGAAGATAGAAGAAAATATAGTGGTGCGATGTAAAGTCATTTTTTAGCGGTAGTTCCATAATTGGTCCGGTTGTGGTACAACTAATTATGCTTTTGACTAATCGATAAAGTGAATTAATTAATCCTAAAGGTTTAATTAATATTTAATTGACACAGTGGATTAAGAAAATTAATCCTATAACGAAGTGGGTTAAAGAATTAATTCGAAAGGATCGATTAGAATTGACTAGTCTAGGAAAGACTAAGGGGTCAACGAAAGTCAAACTAAAAGGCCCAACTCAAAGGCCCATTAGGTCTCCTTAGAAGCTCCCTATAAATATCCCTTGTTAGGCATTAATGAAGACATAAGAAACTTGGAGGCAACTTAGCCTAGTGAGAGAAAGTCTAGCTTAGAGTGAGAAATTCTTGTTATTTGAATCTTCTCCTCGAAGGCAGCTAGGATAGCTTTCTTCTTCATTTAAACTCAGCCCATTTTTTGTCTCTCGATGTTTTTATTGAAAGACGCCGCCGCTAGTAGTTGTTCGCTGCCTGGAATTGTGACCGCCGGCGACTATCAATTTCTGACAGGTTGCGGCGTCGTGGTTTGGTTCTGGCCGGTGTGGTGATCCACTAGCTTGGCGAAGCTTTGAGATAGTGTCTAGATCTCTGACCAGACGGAGCTTTTCCCGACAAAGGTCCCTTCAGATTCTGGTGGTGGTTTCAAGATTTGCGCAGAAGCCTCCGTGCTAATATGTTTATGGGCAGTTTGAGTTTTTTCGAAGCGAGTTTCTTGGGATTTCTTCGTTTTGTTTTGGGCTACTCCGTAGATACTAGCCCACACTAGTTCGGAGTCGATTTGGAGTAATTCTTTAGATTTCAGTGGTAGTCGCCTTCCAGATCTTTGGATTTCTTATTTGCTAAGAACTTCGCTACAAAGGTATAACCTTTAGACGTTTCGCTTTTTAATTAAAGGTTGAATCTTTGTGCTTCAATTTAATAAATGAATTTGAGCCTAGATCCATTCAGGAGAAAATGAATTTGAGCCTGAGCTTTGTCAAAAGTTTCCCATTCTAGAATGCATTGCATGAAAGTGAGATTTTTGATTTAGCCCGGGCTTGTTCTGTTTTTCTTCATATTGATATCAGAGCCAGATTTTGGCTTTATACTTGTTTAATTGATTACATTGCTTTATTTTGGCATTATTATTTTTGTCAAAATGTTTAAACAGGTGGTTATTAGTTTCCCGGCTGTTATGGTAGAATTTATTTTTCAGTCATAAACCCCGGGACATGTCCGGGCTCGTATTGTTTTTGAATGGAAATGTCTGTAATAGCAATAACCATGAGTTGGAAACTATGTAGGATTAGATAAATCTTGTAGTAGGATTTAGTCTAATGTTGTCATTTTTAAATTCATAGAAAAATGCATTTGTATATAGGAATTTATGTCTTATGACGAAGACGTTATTTTAGGTAACTTATGAAAGAGTATCTGCCCAGGCCTAGCCAGAAACTCACTTTGGTGCTATGCATTCCAGCATCGGAATCTCTGGATAGGCCTAGACGCTAGCACAATTGCTATTCCAAAACCTTTTGAAATAACATTGCGCATGATCTGTGTTTGCGATTATTCGATTCATCACGCAACAAAAATTTTTAATTAAAGCGAAAACATAAGAATTACCTATAGAAGTGTATACTTAGGTGATTCTCTTGTATGCCTTAAGACTTTGCTTGTATGCTGTGTGGGCAGCAATCTAACGAGCAATTTGATCAGCTAATCACCACAATCCACCTGCCAGAAAATTCCAGCACCATCGCACCTGGCGCGTACAATTCACGCACCGCCCGGAGAGAGAGAAAGCTACACGTTGCCACAAAAATTTGAGGAAAATTTCGGCAGCTATAAGCTATAGGAAATCCAAATTTACATACATAATTTTCTCTCTCTAGGATTTTCTCTCTCTAAGTTTTCTTGTCTTGAAAACTTATGAACTGTATATTGTGGAATAGCTAATCCCTTGTCTACATATAGAGTTACAAGAGAGACCCCAAGTTGGTTTAGGATTGGTTTTCCTAATGGGTTTAGGTAATTAGTTTCCAAATCCAATTAGGTAACCAATCTGATAGGATAATCCAAATCCTACTAGATTCCTAATCTTTAGGATTTCCTAATTCTAATTGAAATTTAAGACTTAATTAATTAATTAAATAATTCCACTTTGTTAATTACTAAATTAACCCTTAGAAATAATTAATCAATTAATTAATTCTACCTATTCAATTAACCCATTACAAAATTAATTGTACCACTAACGGATTAATTTTGGCACTACCATCCTACACCAGAATTGCTTCCGGAACAACTTAATTAATTTATATTCATAATCTCCCCACATCAAAGATATAGTGCTCGTTAATTTATTAATTTATTGATAAATTAATTAATTAACTTCTTTAATTCCGAGACTAGTACCACTCCACCTTTTTAATATACAGGACATAAGGCCACCGGCCGGTTTTAGTATAATAAACATTACAAGCTCATCTCGAGAGCACCATCACCCCGGACGCACCGGTACATGGTTTCCTTTCGACAAGCAGTAGCACACCAACTAACTAAACACGCTCACCCAACCTACCGAAACTATTGACCACAATTGACCTCACACATTGGCAGATCAAAGTACACTATGTCTAATCCTCATGCCTGCTCGAGTCTAGGGATTAAGAGATAGAATACCTAGAATAATTTGTCTATTAAATCAGTACAAGACATCTCATTCTAAATGGTCAAGTTCAATACGCCCCGGGCATATCTATATGATTCAATTAGTTTAGACAACCCAATTATCTGAATCACATAATAACCTAAACTGACAGTTTGTCCAAAGCTGTATCGGTTGCGAACCTCATTTATATATTAAGTCTTTTAACCAATGACGAGGTCTACTGTGTCACACAAGATACCTCATCATCTAACTACATAATATAAATGGACAAATAATGCACAACAAAATATGACCAAAATATAAATCGATATATTAGCTGGGAAAATGTACAATACAAGCATAGCTTATGTATTCAATTCTAACAATCTCCCACTAATACTTAAGCTGTGCTTTAAGTATACTTCTACATACAACTCCTATACACTCTGCTGCTATATATGTAGAAAAACTGTCATGGCTCTCCTAAGTATCTGATTCCCATGCCCTCCACGTGAGCCTCAAAGACTTTTAAAGTCAATGTCTTCATGAATGGATCTGCAAGGTTATCCTCTGATGCTATCTTAACCATGACCATGTCTTTCCTCTTTACGATATCTCGTATCAGGTGTTACTTGCGCTGTATATGTTTACTCGCCTTGTGGACTGGTGGTTTATTCGAGTTTGCCACTACACCATTGTTATCATAATACACTGTGATAGACTTCTGCAAACCAGGAATCACATCTAAGTCCACTAGGAAGTTCTTGAGCCACACTGCTTCCTTCACTGCCTTTGATGTAGCAACGTATTTAGCCTCCACGGTAGAGTCCGCCATGTATTTCTGCTTGACACTCCGCCAAACTATGGCTCCACCTTCTAGAGTAAACACATACCCTGAGGTAGACTTGCTTTTGTCCCTGTCGCCTTGGAAATCTGAATCTGTGTAACCTCGGGGTACTAGCTCAGGTGCCTAATAAACCAACACTTGGTCTCTCGTTCTGCGCAAATACTTGAGAATGCATTTTACTGCCTCCCAATGAGCTTTCCCGGGGTTACTCTGATACCTGCTTATAATGCCAACGCCATAACAGATATCAGGCCTCGTACACAACATGGCATACATGAGACTTCCTACTGCCGAATCATAAGGAACTGTCTTTATGGCCTCTATCTCCTCAACAGTCTTGGGAGACTGTTCTTTAGACAGATGCACTCCGTGTCTGGAAGGTAGAAAACCTTTCTTGGAGTTCTGCATGTTAAAACGGGCCAGAATCTTATCTATGTATGAAGCTTGGGAGAACATTAATGAATGTTTCCTATGATATTGAATTATCTTGATCCCAATGATATATCCCGCTTCCCCTAAGTCCTTCATATCAAACTGCTTAGACAACCTTGCCTTTACGTCTAATAACATTTTCTTGTTGTTGCCAATCAATAGAATGTCATCTACGTAAAGCACAAGAAGCGCCACTGAGTTTCCATCACATCTGCGGTACACACATTACTAATCCTAACACTGAGTAAATCCGTAGGACTGGATTACCTCATCAAACCGGATGTTCCAAGATCTGGATGCTTGCTTAAGTCCATAAATGGACCTCTTAAGCCTGCAAACCTTATACTCTTGGCCTTTTTCAATGAATCCCTCTGGTTGCTGCATGAAGATGGTTTCCCCAAGACTTCCGTTTAGGGAAACTGTCTTGATAGCAGCTATGGCCAAGAGAATCCAGATCGACTTAAGCATGGCTACTGGGGAGAAGGTTTCCTCATAATCAATTCCCTCTTTCTGAGTATACCCCTTCGCCACCAGCCTAGCTTTAAAGGTTTTCCCCTTTTCGTCAGGTCCTCTCTTACGTTTGTAGACCCACTTGCATCCAATGGGCTTAAACCCATCAGGTAGGTCCACAAGCTTCCAGACTTGATTGTGGTCTATTGACCCCATCTCGGATATCATTGCCTTATGCCAACATTCTGCATATTTGTCTCAAAGAGCCTCATTGTAGTTAACCGGGTCAGGTTCAAGTGCACCTGGGACTAGGTCTGATGCCTCTTTCATGCCAATAAACCTGTCTGGCTGTCTTACAACCCTCCCACTACGACGAGGCACCACCTATGTAGGCGCATCTGATCTCTTGTGTAGTGTGTGGTGTATCTACTTGTGCTGGTGCATCAGGATTATTAGTTTGTCTCCTAAGCTCTTCTAGTACTATCTTACTCTTGTGCTTGTGATCTAGGATATAGTCTTCCTCCAAAAATCTAGCGTTGGTATTAACCACCACCTTCTGATCTTTAGGACTCTAAAAGAGACCACCTTTCGTTCCCCTATGATATCCTACAAACAACATTAATTCTGTTCTTGTATCTAACTTAGTCGCATCTGCTTTAAGCACATGTGCTAGGCAACCCCAAATTCTGAGATGTCTTAGACTGGTCTTGCGCCCATTCCACAACTCTTCTGGGGTTGAAGGCACAGTTTTAGATGGTACAAGATTAAGAATGTACACCACTTTTTCTAAGGCATATCCCCAGAACGAACTCTATAAATCACTATAGCTCATCATCGACCTAACCATTTCCATGAGAGTTCGATTCCTTATTTCTGCTACACCATTCTGATGTGGCGTGCCAGGTGCAGACAATTGAGACTGAATTCCTACCTCACTGAGGTATTCTCAAAATTCATGGGACAGGTACTTCCTACCACGATCTGATCGTAGAGTTTTGATACTCTTACCATGATGCTTCTCCACATCTGCCCGAAACTCTTTGAACTTGCCAAAGCACTAAGACTTGTGACGCATTAGGTAAATGTACCCGTACCTTGAGCAGTCATCCGTGAATGTCACGAAATACTCAAACCCACCTCATGCTTGGGCCGACATTGGTGCATACAAGTCAGAATGAATTAACTCTAGTACTTCTTTGGCTCTATAAGCTTTTGCTTTAAAAGGTCTCTTGGTCATCTTACCCTCCAAGCAAGATTCGCAAGTTGAATAATTGTCAATCTCTAATAAACCTAAAGGTCCATCATTGATCAACCTCTGAATCCTACTAATGTTTATATGACCTAGCCTGAGATGCCAAAGATAGGTTTGATTCATTTCAGAAGGTTTCTTTCTCTTATTAATGTTAGATAAAGAGCTATCTATTTCTATGTTTTGCACAACAGGGGAGTTGGAATTAACAACAAATAAATTGTCAGCCAATGAACCAGAACAAATAAGTTTTCTATTTATTCTAATAAATACATAATCATCAAAAAAAAACTTATAACCGTTCTTTAAAAGTTTAGAAATCGAAATAAGGTTTTTTCTAAAACTCAGTACATAAAGACAATTGAATAAATCTAGCTAGAATTATCAAAATTTAGGCTGACTACTCCCACTGCTTCTACTGACATTCTTGTTGTGTCGCCCATGTAGATGTCCAGCTCACCCTCTCTAAGCTTCTGAGTTATTTGGAACCCCTCCAAAGAATTACAAACATAATCAGTGGTGCCTGAATCCACACACCAAGTATCTATGGGAATTACCGCTAAACATGTCTCAGTAATTAGGGTAGAAACTATCGTACCTTTAGGCTTTAGACAATCCACTTTCCAGTGTCCCGTTTTCCCACACTTGAAGCACTTGCCTTTTGGCTTGCTTTTCTTTGCGATTTCGGACTTAGCAGCAAGTTTCTTGGCATTCTTCTTCTTCTTATTCTTCTTGCCTTTAGGCACAGAAGAAGAACTTGAAGCCTTCACTTTGACCAAAGGTTGCTTCTTCTCGTGGAAGATGCCTTCGGCCGACACCAAATCAGTTAAGAGCTCGGGTAGAGTGTAAACTCTTTGATTCATATTATAATTAACCTGAAACTGCTCAAAACTAGAGGGTAAGCTCTGGAGGATGATATCTATCTGACTTTCTGGGTCGATTTCACCTCCCAACACCTCTATCTCATTGATGTTACTGATCATGTGAAACACATGATCTCTCACCGATCCACCCTCAGTCATTTTAGTGTTCATCAACTTTCTCATGGCTGATTGCCTAGCAGTCCTGCCTTGATAAGCGAACATCTCCCTCAAGTGAACCATCATGTTGAAGGCAGAGACCATGGGATGAAGCTGATGTTGTAGCACATTTGACATAGAGGCCAAAATATAGCACCACGCCATCTCATACACTTTTCTCCACCTGGCATAGGTATCCCTATCCTCTTGAGGAAAGTCCTCTTAGGCACATCTGGACTTACTTCGGTGAGCACAAACTTATACTGCTCTGCCGTCAGGACAATGTCCAAGTTATGACTCCAGTCGACATAATTAGTTCCAGTTAACTTATTGTCTTTCAATATAGAAGCTAAGGGGTTGAATGCCATATCCAATACTGTAAATTAAACAGACAATGTTTTAGTTATCTAATCTAGAATTTGGGAAACAAAATTCTAATAATTATTGAATTCCCTCAAAAAAATAATTTTAATCCACGGACATCTCATTCACCGGGATTCTCGCAAGCCACGATAGTGTGGACATTTAAGCTAACCCATATTCGTTTGAGTAGAACCAAGTTTATTAACTACACTATCTGACCAAATGATCTATTGATCAATGTAGCTAATAGACTGTGCTTTCAGCCATGCAAATAAGCAGTGTAACCTCGATGGGAGGAATACTACAAATCGTACACTAAGTCTGTGCCATTACGTGACTTTTGAGCTTGTTACCTCAGGATAGTGTGCCTCAGATGGAGAGGATGTCGCATTTCTCTTAGTTAAACTTACTCTAGCCATCTTTCTCAGAAATTCATAATCTAGCGATCTCGTGGTTGGACTCATCCGAATGGATGAAGGCCCTAATGCCAACGCGCAAGCCCACCCACATCGCATATGAACTCGTAATGGTGGCCGTGGGGATATTAAACCAACCCGCTCCCACTTAGATTTCTAAATTGAGGGTTTTTTCGGTTTTAACATGCAATTAACTAACCCTAAGTTATATGCAACCATAAAACCAACATGCTTTAAAATCATGCATCTAAAATACAACATAAAAATTAAAGCACAAAAATTAAAATAATAAATACGGGAAATAAATGCGAAAAATAAATTTCCTGATTATTATGGTTTTAATTGCTTCTATCTTCTTCCTTGATCTCGTGTCCCGCCACGTAACTCGATGCATTGAGTCTTGAACTTCAAAAAAAACAAAATCTTAAGGAAAAATGGGCCAAAACGCGTCCCAAACAGGCTGCGCGTGCGCAGCACGCAAATAGCGCACCTGCGCAGTAGTTGCTGTGCTACGCGGTACTAGCTGCACTGCTGCTGTCCTCCGGCAGTTGCCGGGGGTGGCTCACGTCGGCGAGTCATCGCCGGCGCCGCCCCCTACCACCAATCCCTCTGTCGCTTCTTCTATGCTATTTGGTCCTTGGGTTTCTACGAATTAACAATAACCCAAAACCCACGAATTCAAGTTGTCCACCATAATGCCTTCGATTACAAAAGTTAATTCTCCTACTACAAGGCTTTCTAGGAAAATTAAATAATCGAAATTACATAGAAAAAATCCTACTACAGATTTGATCTAATCCTACATGGCTTTCAGCACGTGGTTATACTATTGCAAACATTCATAATAAAATCAAATCCGGACATGTCCCAGAGTTTAATTAAAACCCATACAAACGTAACCATAATAGTCAGGATTTCTTAACCACCTGCAAATAAAACAATGTAATAAATCGAATAAGCACAAAACCCAAAACCAGGCTCTTATACCAATTGAAAGATTATCTGCCCAGGCCTAGCCAGAAACTCACCTTCGTGCTATGCATTCCAGAATCAGAATCTTTGGCCAGGCCTAGACGCTAGCCTAATCACTATTCCAACCCTTTTGAAATAACATTGCACAGGATATGGGTTTGCACTTATTCGTTTCATCACGCAACAAAAATTCCTAATTAAAGTGGAAATATAAGAATTACCTATTGAAGCATATACTCAGGTGATTCTCTTGTATGCCTCAAGACTTTGCTTGTATGCTGTGTGGGCAGCAATCTAACGAGCAATTTGATCAGCTAATCACCACAATCTACTTGCAAGAAAATTCCAGCACCACCGCACCAGGCGCTTACAAATCACGCACCGCCCGAAGAGAGAGAAAGCTACCTGTTGCCGCCAAAATTTGAGTAAAATTTTGGCAGCTATAAGCTATAGGAAATCCAAATTTAGATAGATAATTTTCTCTCTCTTGGATTTTCTCTCTCTAAGTTTTCTTGTCTTAAAAACTTATGAATTGTATATTGTGGAATGGCTAATCCTTTGTCTATATATAGAGTTACAAGAGAGACCCTAAGTTGCTTTAGGATTGGTCTTGCTAATGGGTTTAGGTAATTAGTTTCCAAATCCAATTAGGTAACCAATCTGATAGGATAAACCAAATCCTACTAGATTCCTAATCTCTAGGACTTCCTAATTCTAATTGAAATTTAAGAGTTAATTAAATAATTAAATAATTCCACTTTGTTAATTACTAAAGTAACCCTTATGAATAATTAATCAATTAATTAATTCTACCTATTCAATTAACCCATTACAAAATTAATCGTACCACTAACTGATTAATTTTGGCACTACCAACCTACACCAGAATTGCTTCCGGAACAACTTAATTAATTTATATTCATAATCTCCCCACATCGAATATATAGTGCTCGTTAATTTATTAATTTACTGATAAATTAATTAATTAACTTCTTTAATTTCGGGACTAGTACCACTCGACTTTTTTACTATACCGGACATAAGTCCACCGGCCGGGTTTAGTATAATAAACATTATGAGCTCATCTCGGGAGCACCATTACCCCAGACGCACCAGTATATGGTTTCCTTTCGACAAGCAGCATCACACGAAGCAACTAAACACGCGCACCCAGCCTACCGAGACTATTGGCAACAATTGACCTCACCCATTGGCAGATCAAAGTACACTATGTCTAATCCTCATGCCCACTCGAGTCTAGGGATTCAGAGATAGAATACCAAGAATGATTTGTCTATTAAATCAGTACAAGACAAATCATTCTAAATGGTCAAGTTCAATACGCCCTGGGCATATCTATATGATTCAATTAGTTTAGACAAACCAATTATCCGAATCACATAATAACCTAAACCGACAGTTTGTTACAAACCTCATTTATATATTAAGTCTTTTAACCAATGATGAGATCTACTGTGTCACACAAGACACCTCATCATCTAACTACATAATATAAATGGACAAATAATGCACAACAAAATATAACCAAAACATAAATCGATATATTAACTGGGAAAATGTATAATACAAGCACAACTTATGTATTCAACTCCAAGAACTTATAAAGGAATCAACGATATAAAAGGCCATAATAGTCAAGAAATTTTATTTCTTTAATTTCCCGTATTTATGTCTTTTCATTGATTGTGTGTTTTCGATTTATTTTGCATGAACAAAAACCAAACCATTTTAAAAAGTAAAGTGCAATTAACTAAGGTAGATTATTCGCATATTAAAACTCCAATGGTTTTATGGGTGCGAATATTCATAGTTAAGATATTGCATGTTAAAACATAAAAATTCTCAAACTTAAAAATCTAAAATATCCCCATGGCCTCCATTACGGATTCATATGTGATGTGGGTTAGATCGACGCGATGGTCAAGGGCCTTCTTCCCTACAGATAAGTCTTCAACCCCGAGATATCACTAGATTAAATTTCTAAAGGGATGACTATAGTAAGTTTAATTGGAGAAAGTTGCGACACCCTCGCTAACCAGGCACATTAGTATCCTAAGTAACAAGCTGAAAAGTCATGTAATGGCAAACACTTAGTGTATCGTTTGTAGTATTCCTCCTAAGAGATTACGCTGCTTATGGGTACGGCTAAAATTACCAACTATTAATTTCATTGATCATAAGATCGTTGGTCAGATAATGGAATTAATGAACTTCGGTTCTTCTCAAACGAATATGGGTTGGCATAGAAGTTCACCCAACGTGACCTTCGTTAATCCCGGTGTGAGAGATGTCAATAGGAGAATGTATTATTTTGAGGATATCAATATTTTTGAAAAAGTATACTGAAACTGGACTGTTCAATTTTCATTTGTTGATATGTCGTTCAACCTGCTAGCTGTCATACTGAATCAGAACAAACTTATGGGTCCTAATTACATTGACTGGAAACGTAACTTGGACATTGTCCTTACTGCTGAGGGTTACAAATACGTGCTCAAAGAGGAGTGCCTCCCTTAACCCAGCGATGATGCCACCCCTGAGCAGCGAGAGCCATATACGAGGTGGTAGAAGGATGATGAGATGACCCGGTACTACATCTTGGCTTCTATGTTGAGTGTACTGTAACACCAGCATCAGTTGTTTACCTCAGCCTACGATATGATGCTTAACCTCAGGGAGATGTTTGGACATCAGGGCAGGGCAGCTAAGTAGTCAACTATGAGGAAACTCATGAATGCTAGTATGGCTGAAGGCACCTCAGTGAGGGATCATGTATTGGACATGATGAGCTGCATCAATGAGATTGAGGTATTGGGAGATGACATTGATGGGGAGACCCAGGTGTTGGAGTAGAATACATAAGCTATGCTTGTATTGTACAGTTTCCCAGTTTAATATATCGATTTGTGTTTCAGTCATATATTGTTGTGCATGTTTATGTCCATTTATATTATGTAAGTAGATGATGAGGTGTCTGGTGCGACACAGTAGATCTCATCATTGGTTGAAAGACATAATATATAAATGAGGTTCGTAACCGAGACGGTTTTGGACAAACTGCCGGTCTAGGTTATTATGTGATTCAGATAATTAGTTTGTCTAAACTAATTGAATCATATAGATATGCCTGGGGCATATTAAACTTGACTCTTAGGAATGATTTGTCTTGTACTGATTTAATAGACAAATCGATCCTTGTATTCTATCTCTAAATCCCTAGACTCAAGTGGGTATGAGGATTAGACATAGTGTACTTTGATCTGCCAATGGGTGAGGTCAAATGTGGCCAATAGTCTCGATGGGTTGGGTGCGCGTGTTTAGTTACTTGGTGTGCTGCTGCTTGTCGAAAGGAAACCATGTACTGGTGCATCCGGGGTGATGGTGCTCCCGAGATGAGCTCGAAATGTTTATTATACTAAACCCGGCCGGTGGACTTATGTCCGGTATAGTAAAAAGGTCGAGTGGTACTAGTCTCAGAATATTAAGAAGTTGATGAATTAATTTATCAGTAAATTAATGAATTAACGAGCACTATATCTTTGATGTGGGAAGATTATGAATATAATTTAATTAAGTTGTTCCGGAAGTAATTCTGATGTAGGTTGGTAGTGTCATAATTAATCCGTTAGTGGTACGATTAATTATGTACTGGGTTGTTGACAAAGGTAGATTTAATTAATTTATAAATTAATTAATCCTTGTGTCAGTTGGTTGTGAATCATTCCAGGAACTGGTTTGGGATAAGTGAATCCCTGTGTCAGTTGGGAGTGATTCATCCCAGGAACTGGATTGGGATAAGTGAATCCCTATGACAGTTGGGAGTGTATCAGTCCAGGAACAGGATTGAAGGAAACAGAATCTGTATCAGTCCATAAACAGGATTGAAGAAAAACAGAAACCCAGTAGGAAGACCAATCTTATTCCAACTTGGAGTCTCTCTTGTAACTCTATAAATAGACAAGGGATCAGCCATTCAGAATACACAATTCAACAATTAATCCACAGGATTTCTAGAGAGAGAAAACATTTCTCTCTCCAGGTTGAATTTTCAAGAAGTTTTGGCGGCTGGTTTTTCTTCCTACTGGCTGAATTTTTAAGCCCTTGGTGTGTACTAGCTGCAAGCAACTTTCTCTCTTTCTCCGGGCAGTGCGTTCACAGTACGTGCTAGGTGCGGAGGTGCTAGATTTTTCTGGCAGGTGGAGTTGTGGTGATAGCTGATCAATTAACTTCAAGTTCATTGCCCACACAACGTGAAGTTATAGTCTTGAGGCATACAAGAGAATCACCAGGTGCACGCTTCAAAGGTACTTTTCTAAGATTCCGCTTTAATAGAAATTTTTTTGTTGCGTGGTAAATCGAGCAAGTTCAAACCTAGATCCTACCAAAATCTTTCAACAGGTTGATATCATCCTCCGGATATTGCCCTCCCAGTTTTGAGCAGTTTTGGTTGAACAATAATATGGGCAAGCTCTCATATTCACTTCCCGAGCTCATGACTGCATTGGTGTCTACCGAGGGCCACTTCACAGAGAAGAAGCAAGCCTTGGCTACTGTTGGTCCCTCAGGTTCCTCTACTCGGCCCAAAGCAATGAAGCACAAGAGGAAGAGAGGCTAGAAAGCAGCAGCTGATCATGGACCCAAGGCGGCATTGCTAAGAAGCACAAGCCAAATGGTAAGTGCTTCAGATGTGGCAAAGTAGGACATAGGAAGAAGGACTGCCCAAAGCCCTGATGTATGTGTAAATTTTCCCTGGTTACTGAGACGTGTTTAGCGGCAATTCTCACAGATACTTGGTGTGTGGATTCAAGAGCCACTGATTATGTTTGTAATTCTTTGCAGGGGTTCCAAGTTACCCAGCTGCTTAGAGATTGAGAGTTACAGGTCTACCTTGGGGATACTACCAGAGTTTCTATTTTTGCAGTGGGGGTTTTATGTCTTTATTTTTCAAACTCTATTTTACATTTGAGAGATTGTTATATGTACCCAGTTTTTGGAAGATTTTGCTTTCAGTTTCTAAACTTTTATTGGATGGTTATAAATGTGTTTTTTCTGATAATTCTATTTTTATTAGAAAGAACCAGAGGCTTATATGTTCCGGTACATTGGTTGACAATCTTTTTTTAATTAAGACAAACTCCTAAGTTGTGCAAAACATAGAAATTAGTAACTCATCATCGAATCATAATAAGAGAAAGGAGTCAAGTAGCAGCACCCTCGGGAGCACCATCACCCTGGATGCACCGGTACATGGTTTCCTTTTGACAAGCAGCAGCACACCAAGTAACTAAACACGCGCACCCAACATAACGAGACTATTGGCCACAATTGACCTCATCTTTTGGCAGATCAAAGTACACTATGTCTAATCCTCATGCCCGCTCAAGTCTAGGGATTAAGACATAGAATACAAGGAATGATTTGTCTATTAAATCAGTACAAGACAAATCATTCCTAAAGGTCAAGTTCAATATATCTATATGATTCAATTAGTTTAGACAAACCAATTATTCGAATCACATAATAACCTAAACTAACAGTTTGTCCAAAGCTGTCTCAGTTATGAACATCATTTATATATTATGTCTTTAACCAATGATGAGATCTACTGTGTCACACAAGACACCTCATCATCTAATTACATTATATAAATGGACATATTATGCACAACAAATTATAACCAAAACATAAATTGATATATTACTGGGAAAAAGTACAACACAAGCATAGCTTATGTATTAAATTCCAACAATCTCCCACAAATACTTAATCTGTGCTTTAAGTATACAACTACATACAACTTTTATACATTCTGCTGCTATATATCTAGAAAAACTGTCATGGCTTTTCTAAGTATCTGATTCCCATGCCCTCCACGTGAGCCTCAAAGACTTTCGAAGTCAATGTTTTCGTGAATGGATCTGCAAGGTTATCTTTGTTAGTTTTGAATACTGAAAAGCTATGGCTTGTATCAAAAACTAATATCCACAGTTGACATATCATTTTGTTTCGGTATAAATTTGTTCCTTTATCATAGAACTAGATAATGGGGTGTGACAGACACAGTAGATACCGTTATTGGTTAAAGTATTGATATATAAAAAGTATGCTCATAACCGAGATAGTCTAAACATACTATCGGTATAGGTTATTGTGTGGTTTGGAAATTAGTTTATCTAAACTAGTTTAAATCACACGGATATGCCCAGGGCATATTGAGCACGACCAGTTTGGATAGAATTGACTTATACTGATCGGCGTAGTCAATTCGGTCCTAGTATTCCGTCTCTCAATCCCAAGATTGGGACGGGCGTGAAGGTTGGATATCGTATGCTTTGATTTTCCAAAGAGTGCGGTCGATTGAGGCCTATACCTCGGTAGGTTGGGTATGCGGTGTTTAGCTTCTTACGTGCCGTTGCTAGTCGGAAGAATCCACGTACCGGTTCGTCGGGTTGATGGTGCTCCCGAGATGAGCTCGTAAGGTTATTATACTAAACCCGGCCGGTGAACTTTATGTTCGGTATAATAAAAGGACGAGTGGTACTAATCTCGGAAACAAAGAAGTCGGTGAATTAATTTGTCAGTAAATTGATAAACCGACGAGCGCTAGATCTTTAATGTGGGGAGATAGAATAAAATATAATGGCGCGATGTAAAGTCATTTTCGAGCGGTAGTTCCATAATTGGTCCGTTTGTGGTACGACCGATTATGCATTTGGCTAATCGACAAGGTAAATTAATTAATCCAAAAGGTATCCTTAGAAGCTCCTTATAAATACAACTTATTGGGCAAGAAATTAACTAAGAAACTTGGCAGCCAAGAAAAGGCTAGAAAGAGAAAGTTTAGTCTAGAGAGCGAACTGTGTCTTCCTCGTCAAGTTTTCTCTTGAAGTCGACTAGGATAACTTTCTTCTTCGAAAAGAAACTCAGCCCACTCGATTTTTAGAACAATCAGATTATTTCTTCAACCAAAGCCGCTGGGGTTTTCTCCAGGTTTTTCCTTGCGCAGTCGGGCAGGTCTTCAGTCCGGTGGAGCGCAGTCGTGCAGTTCTTCAGTCCGGCGGACTTCGGCTATGCAGTTCTTCAGTCCGGCGGTTTTGCTGCTCAAGCCTTGGGGTGCTGATCCAGTGGCTCCTTCACGTTGATCTCTTCATTTGTCGGTGATCCGTGAAGTCCACCATGCAGATCGTGGCCAAGCTTGGTAGTTCTTCTCGCTGGCAGTCCGACTATATAATAAGAAGACCCGGTGGCTGCATTATTTTGCTCTCGGCAGTTTTGTTTTGAGTTTCTTAAGAAGCAAGTTTCTTGGGTTTTCATAATTTCACCGTGGGTAACTCCGTAGACAATAGCCCACACTATTTCGGAGTTTGTATCGGAGTCATTCTTAGGATTCTTTGTGGAAATTGCGTAAAAGATTGGATTTTTCTTTAGGCAAGGGACTTCGCTTCAAAAGGTAGTATCTTTAAATATTCTGCTTTAATTAAAGATCGAATCTTTTGTGTCCCGATTCATAAATTAAATAAGTATAAGCCTAGATCCATTCATGGGTAAACTAATTTGAGCCTGAGCTTGGTCGAAAGCTTCCGATTCTGGAATGCATTGCACGAAAGTGAGGTTTTCGATTTAGCCCGGGCTTGTTCAGTTTTCCTTCAAATTGGTATTAGAGCGTTGGTTTCGGTCAGATACTTGCTGGATTTATTACACGGCTTTATTTTGGCATTATTATTTTTGTTGAAATGCTTAAACAGGTGGTTATTGGTTTCTCGGCTATTATGGTAGAAATTTAATTTTATTCATAAACCCTGGGACATGTCCGGGCTTGTTTTATTTTTTGAATGGAAATTTCTGTAATAGTAATAACCACGAGCTGGAAGCCGTGTAGGATTAGAAAAATCTTGTAGTAGGATTTGATCTAATCATGTCGTCTTTAAATTCCTAGAAAAACGCCTTTGTATATAGGAATTTATGTACTATGACGAAGACGTTATTTTGGGTAACTTATATTCGCGGGTTTTGGTTTCTCGTAATTTTGGGTGATTCCTAATTACGTAGAAAACTGAGAAAACCCGGGTGAATCGAGAGGAATCCAAATAACGAGTGGGAGCGACATGACGGGACGTGTCACCGAGGCATCAAGGAATCAACGATAGAGAAGACCATAATAGTCAGGAAATTTTATTTATTTTAATTTCCCGTATTTATGTCTTTTCGTTGATTGTGTGATTTTCGTTTTATTTTGCATGAACGAAAACCAAACCAAAATGTTTTTAAAAGGTAATGTGCAATTAACTAAGGTAGATTATTCGCATATTAAAACTCCAACGGTTTTATGGGTGTGAATATCCATAGTTAAGATATTGCATGTTAAAACGTAAAAATCCTCAAGTTTAAAAATCTAAGTGGGAGCGGGTTGGTTAATATCCCCATGGCCTCCATTACGGGTTCATTGGTGATGTGGTTAAACTTGCGTGCTGGCTTAGACCTTCCTCCCTATCGGATGAGTTTTCAACCACGGATATCACCGGAATGAATTTCTAAAGGGATGACTATAGTGAGTTTAATTGGAGAAAGTTGCGACACCCTCGCCATCCGAGGCGCATTAGTATCCTAAGTAACAAACATAGAAGTCACGTAATGGCATACACTTAGTGTACCATTTTTAGTATCCCTCCCATCGAGGTTATGCTATTTTCAGGTACGGCTAAAATTATCAACTACTAATTTCATTGATCATAAGATCGTTGGTCAGATAATAAAATTAATGAACTTCGGTTCTTCTCGAACGAATGTGGGTTAGCGTAGACGTTCACACATCGTGATATGCGTTAATCCCGGTGTGAGAGATGTCGGTAGAAGATTATATTGATTTGAGGATTTTCAATATTTTTGAAAAAGTATACTGAAACTTGAACTGTCTATTTTTCGGTTATGATATGTCGTTCCACCTTCTAGCTGTCATTTTGAACCAAAACAAACTCACGGGTCCAAACTATATTGACTGGAAACCTAACCTGGACATTGTCCTTACCCCTGAGGGTTACAAGTACGTGCTTACTGAGGAGTGTTCCCCTAAGTAGGGCAACCGAGCAGTCAGCTATGAGGAAACTCGTGAATGCTAGGATGGCTGAGGGCACTTCAGTGAGGGATCACGTGCTGGACATGATCAGTTACATCAATGAGATCGAGGTACTGGGAGGTGATATTGATGGGGAGACCCAGGACGATATCATTCTCCAGAGCTTGCCCCCCAGTTTTGAGCAGTTTCGGTTGAACTATAATATGGGCAAGCTCTCATATTCACTTCCCGAGCTCATGACTGCATTGGTGTCAGCTGAGGGCCTATTCACTGAGAAGAAGCAAGCCTTTGCTACTGTTGGTCCCTCAGGTTCCTCTGCTGGGCCCAAAGCCAGGAAGTAGAAAAGGAAGAGAGGCCAGAAGGCAGGAGCTGATCATAGACCCAAGGCAGGTATTGCCAAGAAGCACAAGCCGAAAGGCAAATGCTTCAGATGTGGCAAAGCAGGACATTGGAAGAAGGACTACCCAAAGCCTCGAGGCATGTGTAAATTTTCCCTAGTTACTGAGACATGTTTAGCGGTGATTCCCACCGATACTTGGTGTGTGGATTCAGGAGCCACTGATCACGTTTGTAATTCTTTGCAGGGTTCCAAGTGACCCGGCTGCTTAGAGAAGGAGAGTTGCAGGTCTACCTTGGGGATACTACCAGAGTTTCTGTTGCTGCAGTGGGAGTTATTTGTCTTTATTTTTCAGACTCTACTTTATTGTTGAGAGATTGTCTTTATGTACCCAGTTTTAATAAAAACTTGCTTTCAGTTTCTAAACTTGTTTTGGATGGTTATAAGTGTGTTTTTTCTGATAGATCTATATTTATTAGAAAAGGCCAGAAACTTATATGTTCCGATACATTGGTTGACAATTTGTTTTTAATTAAGACATACTCCCCAGTAATGCAAAACACAGAAACTAGTAGCTCATCACCGAATCATAATAAGAGAAAAGAGTCTTCCCCTTTGAATCAGACTTATCTTTGGCACCTGAGACTCGGTCACATCAACCTTAGTAGGATTCAAAGGTTGGTCAAAAGTGGGTCTTTGGACTTACTAGATATTGACAGCTATTCGACTTGTGAGTCCTGCTTGGAAGGTAAAATGACCAAGAGGCCTTTCAAGGCAAAGGGGTATAGGGCCGAGGAGGTTTTAGAGCTGATTCATTCTGACGTGTGTGGGCCTATGTAAGTTCAGGCTAGAGGTGGTTATGAGTATTTCGTGACTTTCACGGATGATTACTCTAGATATGGATATATATACCTGATGCGCCACAAGTCTGAATGCTTTGACAAGTTCAGAGAATTCAAGGCAGAGGTGGAGAACCATCTGGGTAACAGTATCAAGACACTGCGGTCTGATCGCGGTGGCGAATACCTCTCTAGTGAATTTAGATCCTTTTTGTTAGGGGAGGGTATTCAGACCCAGTTGTCTGCACCTGGCACACCCCAGCAGAATGGTGTAGCAGAGAGGAGGAACAGGATTCTTATGGAGATGGTTAGATCGACGATGAGTTACAGTGAGTTGTCTATCTTGTTTTGGGGTTATGCCTTGGAGACAACATGTTTTATCCTCAATCTTGTGCCATCTAAGTCTGTGCCTTCGACCCCATCAGAGTTGTGGAATGGGCGAAAGCCTAGTCTGAGACATCTCAGAATATAGGGTTGTCCAGCACATGTGCTCGAGGCAGATGCAAGCAAGTTAGAGGCAAGATCCAAGGCTATGCTGTTTATAGGCTACCCCAAAGGAACGAGAGGTGGTTTATTTTATAGTCCTCAGGATCAGAAGGTGGTGATCAGCACCAATGCCAGATTTCTTGAGGAGGACTATATTTTAGACCACAAGTCAAGCAGCAAGGTAGTATTGGAAGAGCTTAGAAGTCAGTCCACTATTCCAGATGCACACGTACAGGAAGACACACCACAAGAGACTGCACACACTATTACAGATGATGCTCTTGCACAGGCTGTGCCTCATCGTAGTGGGAGGGTTGTCAGACAGACCGAGAGGTACATGGGTTTGGGTGAGTCTTCGGACTTTATCCCTGGCGCTCATGAACCAGACCCTGTTAACTACAATGAGGCTCTCCAGGATAAAGATGCAGATTCTTGGTAGAGAGCAATGATTGCTGAGATGGGTTCTATGGACTCAAATCAAGTCTGGGAGCTGGTAGACCTTCCTGATGGGTTTAGGCCTATCGGGTGCAAATGGGTTTACAAGCGAAAGAGAGGATCTGACGGGAGGGTTGAGACCCTCAAGGCTAGGCTTGTGGCGAAGGGGTATACTCAGAAAGAAGGGATCGATTACGAGGAGATCTTTTCCCCAGTAGCTATGCTTAAGTCAATCCGGATTCTCTTGGCCATAACTGCTCATATGGACTATGAGATTTGGCAGATGGACGTCAAGACAGCTTTCCTTAATGGAAGTCTTGAGGAGACCATCTTTATGCAGCAACCAGAGGGCTTTATTGTTAAGGGCCAAGAGCACAAGGTATGCAGGCTTAGGAGGTCCATTTATGGACTTAAGCAAACATCCAGATCTTGGAACATCTATTTTGATGAGGTTATCCAGTCCTATGGATTCACTCAGTCTCCGGATGAGCAGTGTGTTTATCACAGGCGTGATGGTGATATGGTGGTGTTCCTCGTACTTTATGTAGATAACATTCTTCTTATTGGCAACAGTAAGAAGGTGTTGTCAGACGTAAAGGCATGGCTGTCCAGGTAATTCGATATGAAGAATTTGGGAGAGGCTAGACATATCCTTGGGATTAAGATTATTTGAGATCGTAGGAGACGTTCTCTGACTCTCTCTCAGGCATCCTACATATATACGATTCTGGCGCATTTTAACATGCAAAACTCCAAGAAGGGTTCACTACCTTTCAGGCATGGAGTGCATTTGTCTAAGGAGCAGTGTCCTAAGACTGCTGAGGAGATAGATGCCATGAAGGCGATACCCTATGCTTCTGCAGTGGGTAGCCTCATGTATGCTATGTTATGCACGAGGCTTGATATTTGCTTTGCCGTTGGTATGGTTAGCAAATATCAGAGTAACCCTGGGAAGGCTCACTGGGAGGCAGTAAAATGCATTCTCAAGTACTTGTGCAGGACGAGAGATTATGTCATAGTTTATAGAGCGCAGGAGCTTGTACCATTGGGTTACACAGATTCGGACTTTCAAGGTGATTTGGATAAGAGTAAGTCTACCTATGGGTTTGTGTTTACTCTAGGAGGTGGAGCCATAGTATGGAAGAGTGTCAAGCAGAAATGCGTGGCGGACTCTACCATGGAGGCTGAGTACGTTGCCATTTCAGAGGCAGCGAAAGAGGCTGTATGGCTCAGGAGCTTCCTGATGGACTTAGATGTGGTTCCTGAGTTGCCTAGGTCTATCACAGTCTATTGTGATAACAATGGTGCAGTTGTTAACTCGAGGGAACCACGAGCCCATAAGGCGAGTAAACACATAGAGCGCAAGTACCACCTGATACAAGAGATCGTAAAGAGGGGAGACGTGATCGTGGCCAAGATAGCTTCAGATGACAACCTTGCAGATCCTTTCACCAAGCCATTGACCCCAAAGGTCTTTGAAAGACATGTGGAGGGCATGGGAGTCAGACTCTTGAGAGAGCCATGTGAGTGAGCTTAAAGGTGTTCTGGAGATTTCATTATGACAGCAGTGTAATAGCGGATTGGACAGTTTTTGTACTTCTTAGCATAGCTTTGAGTATTAGTGGGAGATTGTTAGTTTTGAATACAAAAAAGCTATGGCTTGTATCAAAAACTAATATCCACAGTTGACATATCATTTTGTTTCGGTATAAATTTGTTTCTTTATATCATAGAACTAGATAACGGGGTGTGGACAGACACAGGAACAGGAGATACCGTTATTGGTTAAAGTATTGATATATAAAAAGTATGCTCATAACCGAGATAGTCTGAACATACTATTGGTATAGGTTATTGTGTGGTTTGGAAATTAGTTTATCTAAACTAGTTTAAATCAGACGGATATGCCCGGGGCATATTGAGCACAACCAGTTTGGATAGAATTGACTTATACTGATCGGCGTAGTCAATTCGGTTCTAGTATTTCGTCTCTCAATCCCGAGATTGGGACGGGCGTGAAGGTTGGATATCGTATGCTTTGATTTGCCAATGAGTGCGGTCGATTGAGGCCTATACCTCGGTAGGTTGGGTATGCGGTGTTTAGCTTCTTACGTGCCGTTGCTAGTTGGAGGAATCCACGTACCGGTTCGTCGGGTTGATGGTGCTCCCGAGATGAGCTCGTAAGGTTATTATACTAAACCCGGCCGGTGAAATTTATGTTCGGTATAATAAAAGGACGAGTGGTACTAATATCGGAAACAAAGAAGTCGGTGAATTAATTTGTCAGTAAATTGATAAACCGACGAGCGCTAGATCTTTAATGTGGGGAGATAGAATAAAATATAATAGCGCGACGTAAAGTCATTTTCGAGCGGTAGTTCCATAATTGGTCCGTTAGTGGTACGACCGATTATGCATTTGACTAATCGACAAGGTAAATTAATTAATCCAAAAGGTTTAATTAATATTTAATCGACAAAGTGAATTTAGAAATTAATTCTATTTTGAATTAATTAATTCTAAGGGTTCGATTAAATTAAATTAACAAAGTGGGTTAAATAAATTAATTTAAATGGGTCGATTGGAGTTGATTAGTCGGGAAGACTTAGCTGTCAACGAAAGTCAAATTAAAAGGCCTAACTCGAGAGCCCATTAGGTCTCCTTAGAAGCTCCTTATAAATACAACTTATTGGGCAAGAAATTAACTAAGAAACTTGGCAGCCAAGAAAAGGCTAGAAAGAGAAAGTTTAGTCTAGAGAGAGAACTGTGTCTTCCTCGTCAAGTTTTCTCTCGAAGTCGACTAGGATAACTTTCTTCGTCCAAAAGAAACTCAGCCCACTCGATTTTTAGAGCAATCAGATTATTTCTTCAACCAAAGCCGCTGGGTTTTTCTCCAGGTTTTTCATTGCGCAGTCGGGCAGGTCTTCAGTCCGGTGGAGCGCAGTCGCGCAGTTCTTTAGTCCAGCGGACTTCGGCTGTGCAGTTCTTCAGTCTGACGATTTTGCTGCTCAAGCCTTGGGGTGCTGATCCAGTGGCTCCTTCATGTTGATCTCTTCATTTTTCGGTGATCCGTGAAGTCCACCGTGTAGATCATGGCCAAGCTTGGTAGTTCTTCTTACCGGCAGTCCGACTATATAATAAGAAAACCCGGTGGCTGCATTATTTTGCTCTCAGCAGTTTTGTTTTGAGTTTCTTGAGAAGCAAGTTTCTTGGGTTTTCATAATTTCGCCGTGGGTAACTCCGTAGACAATAGCCCACACTATTTCAGAGTTTGTATCGGAGTCATTCTTAGGATTCTTTGTGGAAATTGCGTAAAAGATTGGATTTTTCTTTAGGCAAGGGACTTCACTTCAAAAGGTAGTATATTTAAATATTCTGTTTTAATTGAAGATCGAATCTTTTGTGTCCCGATTAATAAATTAAATAAGTATAAGCTTAGATCCGTTCATGGGTAAACTAATTTGAGTCTGAGCTTGGTCGAAAGCTTCCGATTCTGGAATGCATTGCACGAAAGTGAGGTTTTCAATTTAGCCCGGGCTTGTTCAGTTTTCCTTCAATCTTCTGATGCTATCTTAGCCACGACCACGTCTTTCCTCTTTACAATGTCTCGTATCAGGTGGTACTTGCACTGTATATGTTTACTCACCTTGTGGGCTCGTGGTTCCTTCGAGTTTGCTACTGCACCGTTGTTATCACAATAAACTTTGATAGACTTCTGCAAATCAGGAATCACATCTAAGTACACTAGGAAGTTCTTGAGCCATACTGCTTCTTTCGCTGCCTCTGATGCAGCAACGTACTCAGCCACTATGGTAGTGTCTGCCACGCATTTTTGCTTGACACTCCACCAAACTATGGCTCCACCTCCCAGAGTAAACACATACCCTGAGGTAGACTTGCTCTTGTCCCTGTCACCTTGGAAATCTGAGTCTGTGTAACCTCGGGGTACCAGCTTAAGCGCCTGATAGACCAGAACTTGGTCCCTCGTTCTGTGCAAATACTTGAGAATATATTTTACTGCCTCCCAATGTGCTTTCCTTGGGTTACTCTGTTATCTGCTTACCATGCCAACGGCATAACAGATATCAGGCCTCGTACACAATATGGCATACATGAGACTTCCTACTGGCGAAGCATACAGAATTGTCTTCATGGCCTCTATCTCCTCAACTGTCTTAGGGGACTGTTCCTTAGATAGAAACTCTCCATGCCTGAAAGGAAGAAAACCTTTCTTGGAGTTCTGCATGTTAAAACGGCCAGAATCGTGTCTATGTACGAAGCTTAGGAGAGTGTTAACAAACGTTTCCTACGATCTCAAATTATCTTGATCCCAAGGATATGTCCCGCTTCCTCTAAGTTCTTCATATCAATCTGCTTGGAAAGCCATGCCTTTACGTCTGATAACACGTTCTTGTTGTTTCCAATCAATAGAATGTCATCTACTTAAAGCACAAGAAATACCACTGAGTTTCCATCAGGTATGCGATACACACATTGCTCATCCGGACACTTACTAAATCCAAAGGACTGGATTACCTCATCAAACTGGATGTTCCAAGATCTGGATGCCTGCTTAAGTCCATAAATAAACCTCTTAAGCCTACAAACCTTATGCTCTTGGCCTTTTTCAATGAATCCCGTTGGTTACTGCATAAAGATGGTTTCCTCGAGACTTTCGTTTAGGAAAGCTGTCTTGAGATCCATCTGCCAAATCTCATAATCCAAATGAGCAGCTATGGCCAAGAGAATCCGGATTGACTTAAGCATGGCTACCGAGGAGAAGGTTTCCTCATAATCGATTCCCTCTTTCTGAGTATACCCATTCGCCACCAGCCTAGCTTTAAAGGTTTCCACCTTTCCGTTAGGTCCTCTCTTACGTTTGTAGACCCACTTGCATCCAATGGGCTTAAACCCATCAGGCAAGTCCATAAGCTCCCAGACTTGATTGTGGTCCATTGACCCCATCTAGGATATCATTGCCTTATGCCAAGACTCTGCATCTTTATCTTGGAGAGCCTCATTGTATATAACTGGGTCAGGTTCAGGCGCACCTGGGACTAGGTCTGAGGCCTCTCCCATGCCAATGAACCTGTCGGGCTGTCTCACAACCCTCCCACTACGACGAGGCACCACCAGTGTAGGCACATCATCTGTGATCTCATGTGCAGTGTGTGGTGTATCTATTTGTGCCGGTGTATCAGGATTAGTAGTTTGTAGTATAAGTTCTTCTAGTACTATCTTACACTTGGACTTGTGGTCTAAGACATAGTCCTCTTATAAAAATCTAGCGTTGGTACTAACCACCACCTTCTGATCTTTAGGACTATAGATTAGACCACCTTTCGTTCCCCTAGGATATCCTACAAACAGCATTAATTCAGTTCTCGCATCTAACTTAGCCGTATCTGCCTTAAGCACATGTGCTGGGCAACCCCAAATCCTGAGATGTCTTAGACTAGGCTTGCGCCCATTCCACAACTCTACTGGGGTTGAAGGCACGGTTTTATATGGTACAAGATTAAGAATATACATTGCCATTTCTAAGGCATATCCCCAGAACGAATTTGGAAAATCACTATAGCTCATCATGGACCTAACCATTTCCATAAGAGTTTGATTCCTCTTTTCTGCTACACCATTCTGCTGCGGCGTGCCAGGTGCAGACAACTGAGACTGAATTCCTACCTCACTGAGGTAATCTTTAAATTCATGGGACAGGTACTCCCCACCATGATCTGAACACAGTGTCTTGATAATCATACCATGATGCTTCTCTACATCTGCCCGAAACTCTTTGAACTTGCCAAAACATTTAGACTTATGGCGCATTAAGTAAATGTACTCGTACCTAGAGTAGTCATCCGTGAACGTCACAAAATACTCAAATCTCCCTCGTGCTTAGACCATTATAGGTCCACACAATTCAGAATGAATCAACTCTAATACGTCTTTAGCTCTATAACCTTTTGCCTTAAAAGGTCTCTTGGTCATCTTACCTTCCAAGCAAGATTCGCAGGTTGCATAACTGTCAATATCTAATGAACCTAAAGGTCCATCATTGACCAACCTCTGAATCCTACTAAGGTTTATATGACCTAGCCTGAGATGCCAAAGATAGGTTTGATTCATTTCAGAAGGTTTCTTCCTCTTATTAATGTTAGATACTGAGCTATCTATTTCTATATTTTGCACAACAGAGGAGTTAGAATTAACCACAAATAAATTGTCTACCAATGAACTGTTGGAGTAGAATGCATAAGCTATGCTTGTATTATACAGCTTCCCAGATTAATATATCGATTCGTGTTTCAGTCATATCTTGTTGTGCATTAATTGTCCATTTATACTATGTAAGTAGATGATGAGGTGTCTGGTGTGACACAGTAGATCTCATCACTGGTTGAAAGACATAATATATAAATGAGGTTCGTAACCGAGACAGTTTTGGACAAACTGTCGGTTTAGGTTATTATGTGATTCAGATAATTGGTTTGTCTAAACTAATTGAATCATATATATATGCTCGGGGCATATTGAACTTGACCATTAGGAATGATTTGTCTTGTACTGATTTAATAGACAAATCGATCCTTGTATTCTATCTCTTAATCCATAGACTCGAGCGGGCATGAGGATTAGACATAGTGTACTTTGATCTGCCAATGGGTGAGGTCAATTGTGGCCAATAGTCTCGGTAGGTTGGGTGCGCGTGTTTAGTTACTTGGTGTGCTGCTGTTTGTCGAAAGGAAACCATGTACCGGTGAATCCGGGGTGATGGTGCTCCCGAGATGAGCACAAAATGTTTATTATACTAAACCCGGCCGGTGGACTTATGTCCGGTATAGTAAAAAGGTCGAGTGGTATTAGTCTCGGAATTAAAGAAGTTAATTAATTAATTTATCAGTAAATTATTTTTAATTAACGAGCACTATATCTTTGATGTGGGGAGATTAATGAATATATTTTAATTAAGTTGTTCCGGAAGCAATTCTGGTGTAGGATGGTAGTGCCAAAATTAATCCGTTAGTGGTACGATTAATTTTGTAATGGGTTAATTGAATAGGTAGATTTAATTAATTAATTGGTAATTATTCCTAAGGGTTAATTCAGTAATTAACAAAGTGGAATTATTTAATTAATTCCTAAGGGTTAATTAAGTAATTAACAAAGTGGAATTAATTAATTAATTAATTAAGTCTTAAGTTTCAATTGGAATTAGAAAATCCTAGAGATTAAGAATCTAGTAGGATTTGGTTTATCCTATCAGATTGGTTACCTCATTGGATTTGGAAACTAATTCATTACCTAAACCCATTAGGGAGACCAATCCTAAACTAACTTGGGGTCTCTCTTGTAACTCTATAAATAGATAAGGGATTAGCTATTCAAGATACACAATTCAATAGATTCATTATTCAAAAATCTAGAGAGATAAAATTCTAGAGAGATAAAATTCTAGAGAGAGAAATTTCTTTCTCTCTCAAAAACAAATTTAATAGCAAAATTGGGGCGGCTGGTTTTTCCCATTGACTTGGCCAAAATTTTGGTGTGGTCTGGGCAACCTCGTGTGTTGCTTTCTCTCTCTGGGCAGTGCGTTTGCAGTACGTGCTAGGTGTGGAGGTGCTGGATTGTTCTGGCAAGTGGATTGTGGTGAGTTGCTGATCAATTGGCTTATTGATTGTTGCCCACACAACAAGAAGTCATAGTCTAGAGGCATACAAGAGAATCACCAGGTGCACGCTTCAAAGATAACTTTCTAAGGTTCTGCTTTAAATTAGAAAATTTTGTTGCGTGGTAAATCGAGCAAGTGCAAACCCAGATCCTATGTGGCGAATTCTTTTAATTGGTATCAGTGCCTGGTTTAGGGGGTTTTGGTACTTGTTCGATTTACTACATGGTTTTATTTGCAGGTGGTTAAGAATCCCGACTATTATGGTTACGTTTGTATGGGTTTTAGTTAAACTCCGGGACATGTCCAGATTTAATTTTATTATGACTGTTTGTAATAGTATAACCACGTGCTGGCAGCCGTGTAATATTAGATTAAATCTGTAGTAGGATTTTTTCTATGTAATTTCGATTCTTTAATTTTCCTAGATTGCCTTGTAGTAGGAAAATTGTTTTTTTTTTTGTAATCGAAGGCGTTATGGTGGGCGACTTGAATTCGTGGGTTTTGGGTTATCGTGAATTCGTAGAAACCCAGGAAAACCCAGAACGAATTGCAAGAAGACCAAATAGCGTGGGAAAAAGCGAAGGAGGAATTGGCGGCAGGAGGCGACGCCGGTAACGATCGCCGGCAGCAATCATGCCGGCCGGGAGGCAGTAGGAACAGCTGTCGTGCAGTGATAGCAGCAGCCAGCAGCAGCGCACAGCAGTTGCTGCGTGCAGCAGCTGCTGCGCGATGCTGGGCCGCGCGGGCGCGCAGGCAGCACGCGCGGGCTGTGCGGCTTCGGGTCGTGCTGCGGCACGGGCGGTCCGTTCGGGCTATTTTTGGCCCATTTTTCCTCCAATTTTCATTTTTTGAAGTTTAAGACACTCTCCATCGAGTGACGTGATGGGACACGGGATCAAGGCAAAGGATGGAAGCAATTACAACCATAATAGTCGGGAAATTTATTTTTTTGTATTTATTTCCCGTATTTATTGTTTTAATTTTTATGCTTTATTTTTATGCTGTATTTTAGATGCATGAATTAAAGCATGTCTGGTTTTATGGTTGCACATAACTTAGGTTAGTTAATTGCATGTTAAAACTGGAAAAACCCTCAATTTGGAAATCTAAGTGGGAGCGGGTTGGTTTAATATTCCCATGGCCACCATTACGGCTTCATATGCGATGTGGGTGGGCTTGCACGTTGGCATTAGGGCCTTCCTCCATTCGGATGAGTCTTGCCCCGAGATCGCTTGACTATGAACTTCTGAGTAAGATGACTAGAGCGAGTTTAACTAGGAGAAATGCGACACCCTCTCCATCTGAGGCGCACTATCCTGAGGTAACAAACTCAGAAGTCACGTAATGGCACACACTTAGTGTACGATCTGCAGTATTCCTCCCGCGAGGTTACGCTGCTTACTTGTACGGCTAAAAGCACTGACTATTAGCTGCATTGATCAAAAGATCGTTGGTCCGATAGTGTAGTTAATGAACTTGGTTCTTCTCAAACGAATGTGGGTTAGCGTAAACGTCCACACTGCGTGGCTTGCGAGAATCCCGGTGGATGAGATGTTGGTGGATTAATATTATTGTTTTGAGGGAAGTCAGTAATTAATTGGATTTTCATGTTTTCAAAAATTCTAAGCATATAACTGAAACATTGTTTGTTTATTTTCCAGTTTAAATCGATATGGCATTCAATCCCTTAGCTGCTATTTTGAAAAACAACAATTTAACTGGAACTAATAATGTTGATGGAAGTCGTAACTTGGACATTGTCCTTAGGGCAGAGAGTGTTCCTGTGAGAGATTATGTCATTGACATGATTAGTAACATCAACAAGGTTGAGGTAGTGGGAGGCGAAATCGTTGGTGAAACCAAAGCCGATATTGTCCTCCGGAGCTTGCCTCAAAGCTATGAGCGGATTCGGTTGAACTACAACATAAGTAAGATGTTGTGGAGTTCGTTCGAGCTCTTGGCAGAGTTGGTGGTGGCTAAAAGTCTTCTTCAAGAGAAGAAGCGAGCTTTAGTCATAGTCGAAGCTTCAGAATCTTCTTCTGAGCCTGAGGCTAGAAAGAAGAAGATGAAACTCGAGGGAATAGCTCAAGTGTCGCAAATTGCGCCTAAGCTATGCTTTGTAAAGAAGAAGTCAAAAGACAAGTGCTTCAAGTGCAATAAGACGGGACATTGGAAAGCGGATTGTCCAAAGCTTATAAGTACGATAAATTCTGTCTTAATTACTTAGACATGTTTAGCGGCGATTCCCACAGATGCTTGGTGTGAGGATTCAGGTGCCACTGATCATGTTTGTAATTCTTTGCAAGGGTTCTAAGTAACTCAGAAGCTTAGAGAAGGCGAGTTGGATATCTAATTGGGCGACACTACAAGAGTGTCAGTAGAACCAGTGGGAGTAGTTAAGTTGAATTTTGAAAATTCTAGCTTAGAGTTAGTTAATTGTCTTTATGTACCGAGTTTTAGAAAGAACTTGATTTCGGTTTCTAAACTCTTGAAGAACGGGTATAAGTTTATTTTTTCTGATGACTGTGTTGTTATTAAAAGAAATGGAAAACTTATTTGTTCTGGTTCATTGGCGGACAATTTGTTTGTGGATAACTCTAACTCCCCTGTTACGCAAAACATAGAAATAGATAGTTCAGGATCCAACATTAATAAGAGGAAGAAACCTTCTGAAATGAATCAAACCTATCTTTGGCATCTCAGGCTAGGTCATATAAACCTTAGTAGGATTCAGAGGTTGGTCAATGATGGACCTTAGGTTTATTAGATATTGACAGTTATGCAACCTGCGAATCTTGCTTGGAAGGTAAGATGACCAAGAGACCTTTTAAGGCAAAAGGTCATAGAGCTAAATAAGTATTAGAGTTGATTCATTCTGACTTGTGTGGACCTATGACGGTCCAGGCACGAGAGGGATATGAGTATTTTGTGACGTTCACGGATGACTACTCTAGGTACGGATACATTTACTTAATGCGCCACAAGTCCGAATGTTTTGGCAAGTTCAAAGAGTTTCGGGTAGATGTGGAGAAGCATCATGGTAAGAGTATCAAGACACTGTATTCAGATCGTGGTGGGGAGTACCTGTCCCATGAATTTCGAGATTACCTCACTGAGGTAGGAATTTAGTCTCAGTTGTCTGTACCTGGCACACCACAGCAGAATGGTGTAGCAGAAAGGAGGAATCGAACTCTTATGGAAATGGTTAGGTCCATGATGAGCTATAGTGATTTTCCAAGTTCGTTCTGGGGATATGCCTTAGAAACGACAATGTATATTCTTAATCTTGTACCATCTAAAACCGTGCCTTCAACCCCAGTAGAGTTGTGGAATGGGCACAAGCCAAGTCTAAGACATCTCAGAATTTGGGGCTGCCCAGCACATGTACTTAAGGTAGATACGGCTAAGTTAGATGTGAGAACAGAATTAATGCTGTTTGTAGGATATCCTAAGGGAACAAAAGGTGGTCTGTTTTATAGCCCTAAAGATCAGAAGGTGGTGGTCAGTACCAACACTAGATTTTTAGAAAAGGACTATGTCTTAGACCACAAGCCCAAGAGTAAGATAGTACTAGAAGAGCTTAGACGAAAAACTAATCCTGATGTAACTACACAAGTAGATACACCACACACTGCACATGAGATCACCGATGATGCCCCTACACAGGTGGTGCCTCGTTGTAGTGGGAGGGTTGTGAGATAGCCCTACAGGTTCGTTGGTATGGGAGAGGCCTCAGACCTAGTCCCAGGTGTGCCTGAACCTGACCCGATTAACTACAATGAGGCGATTTGAGATAAAGATGCAGAATCTTGGGGTAAGGCAATGATATCCGAGATGGGTCAATGGACCACAATCAAGTCTGGGAGCTTGTGGACCTGCCTGATGGGTTTAAGTCCATTCGATGCAAGTGGGTCTACAAACGTAAGAGAGGACCTGACGAGAAGGTGGAAACCTTTAAAGCTAGGCTGGTGGCGAAGGGGTATACTCAGAAAAAGGGAATCGATTATGAGAAAACCTTCTCCCCGGTAGCCATGCTTAGGTCGATCCGAATTCTCTTACCATAGCTGCTCACATGGATTATGAGATTTGGCAGATGGATATCAAGATAACTTTCCTAAACGGAAGTCTTGAGGAAACCATCTTTATGCAGCAACCAGAGGGATTCATTGAAAAAGGCAAAGAGCATAAGGTTTGCAGGCTTAAGAGGTCTATTTATGGACTTAAGCAGGCATCGAGATCTTGGAACATCCGGTTTGATGAGGTAATCCAATCCTTTGGATTTACTCAGTGTCTGGATGAACAATGTGTGTATCGCAGACGTGATGGAAACTCAGTGGTGTTTCTTGTGATTTACATAGACGACATTCTATTGATTGGCAACAACAAGAAAGTGTTATCAGACGTAAAGGCATGGCTGTCCAAGCAATTTGATATGAAGGACTTAGGGGAAGTGGGACATATCCTTGGGATCAAGATTATTCGAGATCGTAGGAAACATTCGCTAACGCTCTCCCAAGCTTCGTACATAGAGGCCATGGCCCATTTTAACATGCAGAACTCCAAGAAAGGTTTTTTACCTTTCAGGCATGGAGTGTTTCTATCTAAGGAACAGTCTCCTAAGACTGTTGAGGAGATAGAGGCCATGAAGACAGTTCCATATGCTTCGGCAGTAGGAAGTCTCATGTATGCCATGTTGTGTACAAGGCTTGATATCTATTATACCGTTGGCATGGTGAGCAGATATCAGAGTAACCCCGGGAAAGCTCATTGGGAGGCTGTAAAATGCATTCTCAAGTATTTGCGCAGAATGAGGGACCAAGTTCTGGTCTATCAGGCGCCTGAGCTGGTACCCCGAGGTTACACAGATTCAGATTTCCAAGGCAACAGGGACAAGAGCAAGTCTACCTCAGGGTATATGTTTACTCTAGGAGGTGGAGCCATAGTTTGGCGGAGTGTCAAGTAGAAATACGTGGCGGACTCTACCATGGAGGCTGAATACGTTATCATATCAGAGGTAGCGAAAGAAGTAGTATGGCTCAAGAACTTCCTAGTGAACTTAGATATGATTCCTGGTTTGCAGAAGTCTATCACGGTTTATTGTGATAACAACGGTGCAGTAGCAAACTCGAAGGAACCACGAGCCCACAAGGCGAGTAAACATATACAGCGCAAATACCACCTGATACGAGACATCATAAAGAGGGTAGACGTGGTCGTGGCTAAGATAGCATAAGAGGATAACCTTGCAGATCCATTCACGAAACCATTGACTTCAAAAGTCTGTGAGGCTCACGTGAAGGGCATGGGGATCAGATGCTTAAGAGAGCCTTGACAGTTTTTCTAGATAGATAGCAGCAGATTGTATAGGGATTGTATGCAGATGTATACTTAAAGCACATCTAAAGTATTAGTGGGAGATTTTTGGAGTAGAATACATATGCTATGCTTGTATTATACAGCTTCCCAGATTAATATATCAATTCGTGTTTCAGTCATATCTTGTTGTGCATTAATTGTTCATTTATATTATGTAAGTAGATGATGAGGTGTCTGGTGTGACACAGTAGATCTCATCATTGGTTGAAAGACATAATATATAAATGAGGTTTGTAACCGAGACAGTTTTGGACAAACTGTCGGTTTAGGTTATTATGTGATTCAGATAATTGGTTTGTCTAAACTAATTGAATCATATAGATATGCCCGGGGCATATTGAACTTGACCATTATGAATGATTTGTCTTGTACTGATTTAATAGACAAATCGATCCTTGTATTCTATCTCTTAATCCCTCAAGCGGGCATGAGGATTAGACATAGTGTACTTTGATATGCCAATGGGTGACGTCAATTGTGGCCAATAGTCTCGGTAGGTTGGGTGCGCGTGTTTAGTTACTTGGTGTGTTGCTGCTTGTCGAAAGGAAATCATGTACCGGTGAATCCGGGGTGATGGTGCTCCCGAGATGAGATCGAAATGTTTATTATACTAAACCCGGCCGGTGGACTTATGTCCGGTATAGTAAAAAGGTCGAGTGGTACTAGTCTCGGAATTAAAGAAGTTAATTAATTAATTTATCAGTAAATTATTTTTAATTAACGAGCACTATATCTTTGATGTGGGGAGATTAATGAATATATTTTAATTAAGTTGTTCCGGAAGCAATTCTGGTGTAGGATGGTAGTGCCAAAATTAATCTGTTAGTGGTATGATTAATTTTGTAATGGGTTGATTGAATAGGTAGATTTAATTAATTAATTGGTTAATTATTCCTAAGGGTTAATTCGGTAATTAACAAAGTGGAATTATTAAATTAATTCCTAAGGGTTAATTAAGTAATTAACAAAGTGGAATTATTTAATTAATTAATTAAGTCTTAAGTTTCAATTGGAATTAGAAAATCCTAGAGATTAGGAGTCTAGTAGGATTTGGTTTATCCTATCAGATTGGTTACCTAATTGGATTTGGAAACTAATTCATTACCTAAACCCATTAGGGAGACCAATCCTAAACTAACTTGAGGTCTCTCTTGTAACTCTATAAATAGATAAGGGATTAGCTATTCAAGATACACAATTCAATAGATTCATCATTCAAGAATCTAGAGAGATAAAATTCTAGAGAGAGAAATTTCTTTCTCACTCAAAAACGAATTTAATAGCAAAATTGGGGCGGCTGGTTTTTCCCATTGACTTGGCCGAAATTTTGGTGTGGTCTGGGCAGCCTCGTGTGTTGCTTTCTCTCTCTCTGGGCAGTGCGTTTACAGTACGTGCTAAGTGTGGAGGTGCTGGATTTTTCTGGCAAGTGGATTGTGGTGAGTTGCTGATCAATTGGCTTCTGGATTGTTGCCCACACAACAAAAAGTCATTGTCTAGAGGCATACAAGAGAATCACCTGGTGCACGCTTCAAAGATAACTTTCTAAGGTTCCGCTTTAAATTATAAAATTTTGTTGCGTGGTAAATCGAGCAAGTGCAAACCCAGATCCTATGTGGCGAATTCTTTCATGAACCAGAACAAATAAGTTTCCCATTTCTTCTAATAAGTACAGACTCATCAGAAAAAACTAACTTATAACCGTTCTTTAAGATTTTAGAAACCGAAATAAGGTTCTTTCTACAACTCGGTACATAAAGACAATTAACTAACTCCAAACTAGAATTCTCGAAATTCAAAGTAACTACTCCCACTGCTTCTACTGACACTCTTGTAGTGTCGCCCAAGTAGATATCCAATTCACCCTCTCTAAGCTTCCGGGTTACTTGGAACCCTTGCAAAGAATTACAAACATGGTCAGTGGCACCTGAATCCACACACCAAGTATCTATGGGAATCGCCGCTAAACATGTCTCAGTAATTAGAGCAGAAACTATCGTACGTTTAAGCTTTGGACAATCCGATTTCTAATGTCCCGTCTTATTGCACTTGAAGCACTCGTCTTTCGACTTCTTTTTTGCAATATCTGGCTTAGGCGTAATATGTGCCTTTTTAGCTACTCCCTCGAGCTTTCTCTTCTTCTTTCCAGCCTCAGGCTCAGAAGAAGATTCTAAAGCTTCGACTGCGACTAAGGCTCGCTTCTTCTCTTGAAGAAGACTTTTAGCCATCACCAACTCAGCCAAGAGCTCGGATAAAGTACTCAACATCTTACTTATGTTCTAGTTCAACCGAATCTGCTCATAGCTTTGAAGCAAACTCCGGAGGAAAATATCTCACCAACGATTTCGCTTCCCACTACCTCAACCTTGTTGATGTTACTAATCACGTCAATGACATGGTCTCTTAAAGGAGTACTCTCAGCCATAAGGACAATGTCCAAGTTACGACTCCAATCGACATAATTTGGTCCAGTTAATTTATTGTTTTTTAAAATAGCAGCTAAGGGGTTGAATGCCATATCGATTAAATTGGAAAATAAACAAACAGTGTTTCAGTTATTTAGCCTAGAAATTCAAAAACATGAAATTCTATTAATTATTGTCTTCCCCCAAAACATTAAACTTAATCCACCAACATCTCATCCACCGGGATTCTCGTAAGCTACGCAGTGTGAACATTTACGCTAACCCACATTCGTTTGAGAAGAACCAAGTTCATTAACTACACCATCTGACCAAACGATCTATTGATCAATGTATCTAATAGTCGGTGCTTTCAGCCGTACAAATAAGCAGCGTAACCTCGCGGGAGGAATACTACATATCGTACACTAAGTGTATGCCATTACGTGATTTCTGAGTTTGTTACCTCAGGATAGTGCGCCTCAGAAGGAGAGGGTGTCGCATTTCTCCTAGTTAAACTCGCTCTAGTCATCTTACTCAGAAGTTCATAGTCTAGCGATCTCGGGGCTGGACTCATCCGAATGGAGGAAGGCCCTAATGCCAACGCACAAGTCCACCCACATCGCATATGAACCCGTATTGGTGGCAATGGGAATATTAAACCAACCCGCTCCCACTTAGATTTCCAAATTGAGGGTTTTTCTGGTTTTAACATGCAATTAACTAACCTAAGTTATGTGCAACCATAAAACCAGTCATGCTTTAAAATCATGCATCTAAAATACAGCATAAAATTAAAGCATAAAAATTAAAATGATAAATATAGGAAATAAATACAAAAAATAAATTCCCCAACTATTATGGTTTTAATTGCTTCCATCTTCTGCCTTGATCTCGTGTCCCGTCACGTCACTCTATGGAGAGAGTCTTAAACTTCAAAAAACGAAAATTTGAGGAAAAATGGGCCGAAAACGCAGCCCGAATACGGTTGAGTCCATCTTCTGCCTGCTGCTGCGCGCCGCTGCTGCTGCTGCGGCCCTTGCTGCCAGCGATGCCGGTGGCGGCTGCTACCGGCGGTCATCGTCGGCGCCGCCTCTTGCCGCCACCTCCTCCTTCACGAATTAACGATAACCCAAAACCCACGAATTCAAGTTACCCACCAGAACGCCTTCGATTACAAAAAAAAAAAACAATTTTCTTACTATAAGGCATCCAGGAAAATTAAATAATCGAAATTACATAGAAAAAATCATACTACAGATTTAATCTAATCCTACATGGCTTCCAGCACGTGGTTATACTATTACAAACATTCATAATAAAATTAAATCTGGACATGTCCCGGAGTTTAATGAAAACCCATACAAATGTAACCATATTAGTCGGGATTTCTTAACCACCTGCAAAATATAACCATGTAATAAATTGAACAAGCACAGAACCCAAAACCAGGCTCTGATACCAATTGAAAGGATTGCCACATAGGATCTGGGTTCGAACTAGCTCAATTTACCACGCAACAAAATTTTCTAATTAAGAGCGAAACTTTAGAAAGTTACTTACCTTTGAAGCGTGACTTAGGTGATTCTCTTGTATGGCTCAAGACTATGACTTCTTATTGTGTGGGCAACAATCCAGAAGCCAATTGATCAGCTATCACCACAACTCCACTTGCTAGAAAAATCCAGCACCTCCGCACCTAGCACGTACTGTAAACGAACTGCCCGGAGAGAGAGAAAACTATACGCGCATCTGGTAAAAGAGCACCAAAATTTTGGCCAACACTTACCAAAAACCAGCCGCACAAGTCCCTTAAAATTTGACTATGAGAGAGAAACAATTTTCTCTCTCTAGAATTTTATCTCTCTAGTTTTCTTGTCTTGAAAACTTGTGAATTGTAAATTCAATTGTGTGTCTTGAATAGCTAATCCCTTGTCTATTTATAGAGTTACAAGAGCGACCCCAAGTTGATTTAGGATTGGTCTTCCTAATTGGTTTAGGTAATGAATTAGTTTCCAAATCCAATTAGGCAACCAATCTGATGGGATAAACCAAATCCTTCTAGATTTCCTAATCTCGAGGATTTCCTAATTCCAATTGAAACTTAAGACTTAATTAATTAATTAAATAATTTCACTTTGTTAATTACTTAATTAACCCTTAGGAATTAATTAAATAATTCTAATTTGTTAATTACTGAATTAAGCCTTAGGAATAATTAACCAATTAATTAATTAAATCTACTTATTCAATTAACCCATTGCAAAATTAATCGTACCACTAACGGATTAATTTTGGCAATACCATCCTACACAAGAATTGCTTCTGGAACAACTTAATTAAATTATATTCATAATCTCCCACATCAAAGATATAGTGCTCGTTAATTTATTAATTTACTGATAAATTAATTAATTAACTTCTTTAATTCCGAGACTAGTACCACTCGACCTTTTTACTATACCGGACATAAGTCCACCGGTCGGGTTTAGTATAATAAACATTTCGAGCTCATCTCGGGAGCACCATCACCCCGGACGCACCGGTACATGGTTTCCTTTCGATAAGCAGCAGCACACCAAGCAACTAAACACGCGCACCCAACCTACCGAGATTATTGGCCACAATTGACCTCACTCTTTGGCAGATCAAAGTACACTATGTCTAATCCTCATACCCGCTCGAGTCTAGGGATTAAGAGATAGAATACAAGGAACGATTTGTCTATTAAATCAGTACAAGACAAATCATTCCTAATGGTCAAGTTCAATATGCCCTGAGCATATCTATATGATTTAATTAGGTTAGACAAACCAATTATCCGAATCACATAATAACCTAAACCGACAGTTTGTCTAAAGCTGTTTCGGTTATGAACCTCATTTATATATTATGTCTTTTCACCAATGATGAGATCTACTGTGTCACACAAGACATCTCAGCATCTAATTACATAATATAATGGACATATTATACACAACAAATTATAACCAAAACATAAATCGATATATTACTGGAAAAAAGTACAACACAAGCATAGCTTATGTATTCAATTCCAACAGTAGGTAAGTTAGATTTGAGATCAAAGGTTATGTTGTTTATAGGTTACCCTAAAGGAACGAGAGGTGGTCTATTTTATAGTCCTCAGGATAAGAAGTTGGTGGTAAACACCAATGCCCAATTTCTTGAGGAGGACTATATTTTAGATCACAAGTCAAGCAACAATGTAGTATTGGAAGAGCTTAGAAGTCAAACCGTTATTTCATATGCACAAGTACAGGAAGACAAACCACAAGAGACTGCACACACTCTCACAGATGATGCTCTTACACAGGCTGAGAGGGTTATCAAACAGCCCGAGAGGTAAATGGGTTTGGGTGAGTCTTTGAACTTTATCCCTTGTGCTCATGAACCAGACTCAGTTAGCTAGAATGAGGCTCTCAAAGATAAAGATGCAGATTCTTGGCAGAGAGCGATGATTGCTGAGATGAGTTCTATGGACTAAAATCAGGTCTGGGAGCTGGTAGACCTTCCTAATGGGTTTCGGTCTATTGGGTGTAAATGGGTCTACAAGCAAAAGAAAGGATCTGACGGGAAGGTTAAGACCTTCAAGGTTAGGCTTGTGGCGAAGGGGTATACTCAGAAAGAGGGTATCGATTATGAGGAGACTTTTTTCCCGATAGCTATGCTTAAGTCAATCTGGATTCTCTTGGCCATAGCTGCTCATATGGAGTATAAGATTTGGCAGATGGACGTTAAGACAGCTTTTCTTAATGGAAATCTTGAGGATACCATCTTTATGCGACAACCAGAGGGTTTCATTGTTCAGGGCCAAGAGCACAAGGTATGCAGGCTTAAGAGGTCCATTTATGGACTTAAGCAAGCATCCAGATCTTGGAATATCCATTTTGTTGAGGCTATCCAGTCTTATGGATTCACTCAGTGTCCGGATGAGCAGTGTGTATATCGAAGGCGTGATGGTGATATGGTTGTGTTTCTTGTATTTACGTAGATGACATCCTTCTGATTGACAACAGTAAGAAGGTGTTGTCAGACGTAAAGGCATGGTTATCCCGGCAGTTTGATATGAAGGATTTGGGAGGCTAGACATATCCTTGGGATCAAGATTATTTGAGATCATAGAAGACATTCTCTGACACTCTCCCAGGCATCCTACATAGACACAATTCTGGCCAGTTTTAACATACAGAACTCCAAGAATGGTTCACTACCTTTCAGGCATGGAGTGCATTTATCAAATGAGCAGTGTCCCATGACTGCTGAGGAGATAAATGTCATGCAGGTGGTACCCAATGCATCTGCAGTGGGTAGCCTCTTGTATGCTATGTTATGTACGAGGCCTGATATTTGCTTTGTCGTTGGCATGGCTAGCAGATATCAGAGTAACCCTGGGAAGGCTCACTGAGAGACAGTAAAATATATTCTTAAGTACTTGCGCATGACGAGAGATCATGTCCTAGTTTATAGAGAGCAAGAGCTTGTACCATTGGGTTACACAGATTCGGATTTTCAAGGTGATATGGACAAGAGTAAGTCTACCTCTGGGTTTGTGTTTACTCAAGGAGGTGGAGCCATTGTATGGTAGAGTGTCAAGGAAAAATGTGTGGCAGACTCCACCATGGAGGATGAGTACGTTGCCATATCAGAGGCAGCGAAAGAAGCTGTATGGCTCCAGAACTTCCTGGTGGACTTGGATTTGGTCCCTGAGTTGCCCAGGTCTATCACAGGTTACTGTGATAGCAATGGTGCAGTTTCTAGCTCGAGGGAACCACGAGCCCACAAAGTGAGTAAACACATGGAGCGCAAGTACCACCTGATACTAGAGATAGTAAAGAGGGGAGACGTGATAGTGGCCAAGATAGCATTTGATGACAACCTTGCAGATCCCTTCATAAAGCCATTGACCCCAAAGGTTTTTGAGAGACATGTGGAGGGCATAGGAGTTAGATTCTTAAGAGAGCCATATGAGTTAGTTTAAAGGTGTTCTGTTGATTTCATTATGGCAGCAGTGTAATAGAGGGTTGGACAATTTTGTACTTCTTAGCATAGCTTTGAGTATTAGTGGGAGATTGTTAGTTTTGAATGCAGAAAAGCTATGACTTGTATCAAAAACTAATATCCACGATTGACATACCATTTTGTTTCAGTATTAAATTGTTCCATTATATCATTGAACTAGATAACGGGGTGTGGAAAGACACAGTAGATCCTGTTATTGGTTAAAGTATTGATATTTAAAAAGTATGCTCATAACTGAGATAGTCTGAACATACTATCGGTATAGGTTATCTTGTGATTTAGAAATTAGTTTGTCTAGAATAATTAAATCACACGGATATGCTCAGGGCATATTGAGCACGACCAGTTTGGATAGAATTAACTTGTACTGATCAGCATAGTTAATTAGGTCCTAGTACTCAGTCTCTCAATCCCGAGAGAGGAATGGGCATGAGAGTTAGTTATCGGATGCTTTGACTTTCCAAAGAGTTTGTTCAATTGAGGCCTATACCTCGGTAAGTTGGGTATGAGGTGTTTAGCTTCTTATGTGCCATTGCTAGTCGGAGGAATCCACGTACCGGATCGCAGGGTTGATGGTGCTCCCGAGATGAGCTTTGTTGGTTTATTATACTAAATCTAGCCAATGGACTTTACGTCTGGTATAATAAGAAAGTCGAGTGGTACTAATCTTGGATACCAAGAAGTCAGTGAATTAATTTGTCAGTAAATTGATAAACCTATGAGCACTAGATCTTTGATGCGGGGAGATAAAAGAAAATATAGTGGCGCGATGTAAAGTTATTTTTGAGCGGTAGTTCAATATTTGGTCCGTTAGTGGTACGACTAATTATGCGTTTGACTAATCGATAAAGTGAATTAATTAATCCTAAAGGTTTAATTAATATTTAATTGACAAAGTGGTTTAAGAAAAGTAATTCTATATGAATTAATTAATCCTAAGGGTTCGATTAAATTAAATTAACGAAGTGGGCTAAAGAATTAATTCAAAAGGACCGATTGGAGCTGACTAGTCTAGGAAAGACTAAAGGGTCAACGAAAATCAAACTGAAAGGCCTAACTCAAAGGCCCATTAGGTCTCCTTAGAAACTCCCTATAAATATCCCTTGTTAGGAATTAATAATGACATAAGAAACTTGGAGACAACTTAGCCTAGTGAGAGAAATTCTAGCTTAGAGTGAGAAATTATTCTTCTTTGAATCTTCTCCTCGAAGTCAGCTAGGATAGCTTTCTTCTTCAATTAACCTCAGCCAGTTTCTTTCCCTTGATGTTTTTATTGGAAGGCACCACCGCCAGTTGTTGTTCGCTGCCCAGAATTGTCACTGCCGGCGACTAGCGATTTTCGGCAGGTTGCACGGCAGCGGTTTGGATGCCGCCAGTGTGGTGATCTGCTAGCTTGGCAAAAGCTTTTCCCGGTGAAGGTCCCTTCAGATTCTGACGGTGGTTTCCAGATTTGCGCAGAAGCCTCCAAGCTAATCTGTTTTTGGGCTGTTTGAGTTTTTTCGAAGTGAGTTTCTTGGGATTTCTTCATTTTGCTTTGGGCTACTCCGTAGATACTAGCCCACACTAGTTCGATGTCGATTTGGAGTAATTCTTCAGATTTCAGTAGTAGTCGCTTTCCACATATTTGGATTTCTTATTTGCTAAGTACTTCGCTACAAAGGTGTAACCTTTAGACTTTTCACTTTTTAATTAAAGGTTGAATCTTTCTGCATCGATTTAATAAATTAAATAAGTATAAGTCTAGATCCGTTCAGGGGAAAATGAATTTGAGCTTGAGCTTTGTCTTTCAATTCTGGAATGCATTGCACGAAAGTGGGATTTTCTATTTAGCCCGAGATTGTTCTGTTTTCCTTCAATATTAAGCATGACCATCTAGGATTGAATTAACTTGTACTGTTTATTAGTAGTGAATTCGAAGCTTGTAGTCTATCTCTTAATCCCTATATGAGAATGAGCACGAGTATCAAGCATTGTGTAGTTTGATTTACCTAAGAGTGCGGTCGCTTAAGGCGTATAGTCTCGCAGGTTGGCTACGTGTGTTTAGTTACTTGGTGTGTCATTGCGAGTCGAATGAAACCATGTACCGGTGCGTCCGGGTGATGGTGCTCTGGCGATGAACTTGAAAGGTTTATTATACTAAATCTGGCCAGTGGACTTTATGTCAGTAAATTAATAAATTGACGAGAACTATATATTTGACGTGGGGAGAATAAAGAATTAATTAATTAGTGGTTCTTGTTAAGTAGTGATTCCATAATTAATTCGTTAGTGGTACGATTAATTATGTGTTGGATTAATTGATAAAGTATAATTAATTATTTAATAAATTAATCCTAAGGGTCAATTAGTAAATTAACAAGTTTGAATTAATTAATTAATTAATTAATTCTTAAAGTTCAATTGGAATTAGGAAGTCCATGAATTAGGAAATCTAATTAGATTTGGTAACTAATTGGATTTGGAAATTAATTGGATTTGAAAACTAATTGAGATTAGGAAATTAGTAAATCCAAAGCCCAAAAAGAAAGGCTTAACACAAGCTCACTTAAAATCTCCCTAGTAACTCCATAAATAGACAAGGGATTAGCAATAACAAGACAGACAACACAATTCATAAGTATCATAATTCTTGAAACTAGAGAGAGGGAAAGTTGGGTTCGTGAAACCCGAGAACCTTCTTCAGTGGCGGTCGGGCAAAAATTCCCTGCATGGTGTTTTAACAGCGGCTTCCTCGTGTAGTGTTTTGACGGCGGCTTCCCCGCGCGGTGTTTTGACCGCGGGACAGTGTTAGTTTTGAATACTAAAAAGCTATTGCTTGTATCAAAAACTAGCACCCAGTTGACATATCGCTTCGTTTCAGTATTAAATTTGTTTTATTAAATTATAGAACTAGATAACAAGGTGTAGAAAGACACAGTAGATCTTGTTATTGGTTAAAGTATTGATATATATACAGATGCTCGTAACTGAGATAGTTTAAACATACTATCAGTTTAGGTTATCGTGTGATTTGGAAATTAGTTTGTCTAGACTAATTAAATCATGCGGATGTGCCCGGGGCATATTGAGCACGACCTGTTCGGGATTGAATTAACTTGTACTTATCAGCTTAGTTGATTTAATCCTAGTATTCTAATCTTTTAATCCCTAGATTAGAGCGGGCATGAGAGTTAGATACCGTATGATTTTATTTGCCAAAGGGTGCGGTCAATTGAGACCTAGATCTGGGTAAATTGGGTATGCGGTATTTGGCTTCTTTGTATGCTCCCAAGATGAGCTCGAAAGGTTTATTATACTAAATCTGGCCAATGGACTTTATGTCTGGTATAATAAGAAGGTAAAGTGGTGCTAATCTCTGATACCAAGAAGTTGATGAATTAATTTGTCTGTAAATTGATGAATCGACGAGCACTAGATCTTTGATGTGGAGAGATAGAAGAATAATAAAGTGAGCGCGAAGTAAGTTCATTTTTTAGTGGTAGTTCCATAATTGGTCCATTAGTGGTATGACTAATTATGCGTTTGACTAATCGACAGAGTGAATTAATTAATTCTAAAGGTTTAATTAATATTTAATTCACTAAGTGGGTTATATGAAATAATCCAAGGGTTCGATTAAATTTAATTACAAAGTGGGTTAAGAAATTAATTCGAAAGGCCCGATTGGAGTTGATTTGTCTAGGGAAGACTAAGGGGTCAACGAAAGTCAAACATTAAGGCCCAAATCAAAAGCCCACTAGAGGTCTCCCTTGAAGCTCCTATAAATAGCTTAAGTTAGGCATTTAGAAGACATAAGGAACCTTGAGAGGCAACTCTAGAAAGAGAAGGAGAAATCTAGAGAGAAGTCTTTATCTTCATAGATTTTTCTTGAAGTCGATTTCGATTCTTCTTTGTCATGAAACTCAGCCCACGATTGATCCTCGAAATACCCAAGACCACCGCCCAGTCCCTTGATTTTCTGGACGACCAGACTGTTTTCTACCTGCTATTTTTTTCGGCACTGGCGAAATCGCATTCCGGTGAGTTCTAGTTTGTTGGGCTTGCTTATTTGTTGTGTTGATCCTTTGTCTCATTCCTTCGGGTTCACCAAAGACTAGATCTACGGGCAAAAAGGTTTTCCTGACAAGTTTTATTTAGGCATTGTAGGTTTTCAGATTAGGATCAGGCCTCCGGGCTGTTTCAGATTTGGGCAAATTGAGTTTTTTTGAAATGGGTTCCTTTGAATTTCTTCATATTGTGCTTTAGTAATCCCGTGGATATTTGCCCACTCAAATTTGGGATCTTTTCGAGTTATTCTCGGGACTCTTTAGTGGATTCGCATCACAAGACCCGGTTTTCTATATTTGCAAGGGACACGCTTCAAAGGTATAATCTTAAAAGGTTTCCGCTTTAATTTAAAGATTCGATTTTGCATGTCGATTTAATAAATCAAACTAGTATAAGCCTAGATCCATTCAGAGAAGTGATTTTAAGCTTGAGCCGAATCGAAAGTCTCCGATTCTAAAATGCATAGCACAAAAGTGAGATTTTCGATTTAGCCTGCGCTAGATATGTTTCTATCAGGCGACTTCCCCGCGGGGTGTTTTGACGGCGACTTCCCCGCGTGGTGTTTTGAAGGCAGTCTAGGTTTTCCTAGGAGAGTTGTGCATTGTTTCTTTCATTACTGATCCGTTCGTTTGGTAGATAACTGCCCACACAGTTTCTTGTCTCAGAGTCATACAAGCGAATCTTTGAGTACACGCTTCAAAGGTCAATTCTTTTCCTTCAGCTTTAATTAGAATTATTTTGAATGCATGATAAATCAAATAAAGTAAAACTAAGATCCGATGCTCGTGTGGTATTTCAAAAGGGTTTGAATGTATTACATGAGCATTCGGGTTTGGTTGAGAATCTCCGATTCTGGAATGCATAGCACGAAAGTGAGATTTCTTACCCGGCCCGGGCAGATAATTTCTTCAACCTCATCATCACTTCCGAAAACTTCTTCAAAATATTTTGTATGCCTTAATGGCTTCTGAGGTCTGCTGGTGGTTGCCCTTTCTTGGTTTGGTCCAAGATTTTTTACTCTAGCCATAACCTACATGTTAAAAGAAATCATAAAATGAGTTCAGAAAATTATGATTAGCTGCAGAAATCACCTAGGCGTCATACATGTGCTGGTGTCAGGAGGTCACCAAGGTTGGCGTCATACAAGCGTTGGTGCCTATAGTTCGCCGCACCTGGCTACCCCGAAGCACAGCTCTGTGATGTCTCCTAGTGTGATTTTAACCAAAATTCCTAAAAATCATTCTATTCAGCTATTTAATTGTCCATAACATGCAATACCTTCCTCTATAAGTAGATGAGTGTCCTAAACATGGATTAACAAGATTCTATATCAACAAAGTTCAAATCCAAATGTTCTTTAAACTAAATTTCGCAATTTTCAAATTCATGAACATACAGGATAAGTCAAGCTTAGCATCATGTTACCCATACTTCATTAAGCATAAAATACTATACTTATCACAACATAATCAAATTTAAATTGCAGAACATGAAAATCCCAATTTGAAAATATTAACAAAAAACTCTAATTTTTGTACCTTTTATTCGTGCAAGAATAAGTTGTTTTAGAGCAGTCCAATCGGTTCAAATCTCTTACTATTACGTAAAAAACTGTTTGATTAAAAATTTTACGATCAAAAAAAACCTATTTTACAAGTTTGGATAGAGGTTGGGTCTCGCACATTGTTGAAAGATTTCATGCGTCTGGGCAGACAGAAGGCTATGACGTTTGCACTGCCCGCTTTTCCTTTTATATATTCATATTTTTCCAGCAAGGACACGGAAGCTTCTTACCGCCACCATATCGCCGAGGCTACAACTGGGCTACGGTATGGTGTTGGCAATGATAGCACCTTTATTGATGGCGGCAGGATGGCGAGGCATTTGTACGACGCCTGATGCACGGCGATACATAGGTGCTGCCTGGGCGCTCATCCTAAACTTTTTACCAAAATTCTCAATTTTTGATTCTTTTGTTTTTTGCTCCATCCAATCTTCTTAAAACCTGTACCTACAACATATACACTTTCTCAAAATCAATATTCTCACAAAACTCATAAGAACATATGACAAATTTGCATTTGAAAAATCTAAAAATCTAAGATCTTGAAAATCAATTAATAAAACTATAAAAACGCTTGGGTTGCCTCCCAAGAAGCGCTTTGGACTTTATAGTCTCCTGCTAGACTCATTTCATGATATAGAATCAAGTTGGTACAACACTCATTGAGTCTTGCACATAATTAGCACTTCCAATGGCTTCATTGATCTTTCCAAGGACTTCCTTAAGTTTAGTGAAATTCTCAACCATTTTCTTACAATTCTCCTTGGCTAGTTTTTTCTTCAACTTCCTTTTGAGCTTTCTCCTATTCTTTCTATTTCTCACTATTTCCTCGTGAGTAAGCTCATTTTTCTCCATTTTAGTGCTAGCTTCTAATTCCTTCAACTTGTCCTTTTGCAACTTCTCTCTCCTTGGATCTTTCCATAAAGCATTTTTGATTTAACAACATATTAATCATGAGAATATCAAGAGTGTCTTGTACCTTATTCACCTTAAGTTCTATTTTCCTCATACCACTAAGGCACAAGAGAATAATCTCATTTTCTTCACACTCATTATCATCACTAGTTTCACTAATTTCCTCAATAACCAGTCCAACTTCATCCGATTCATTCCAATACCAATCACACACTCCAACCTTGATTATACCACTCACTAAATCATCAACTTCACTTTGTTAGTTTTGAATACTGAAAATCTATTACTTGTGAAGATCTATTGCTTGTATGAAAAAATAATATCCACAGTTTACATCTGGATTTTGTTTCAGTATTAAATTGTTCCTTTATATCATATATCTAGATAACGAGATGTAGAAAAGAACAGTAGATCTCTTTATTGGATAAAGTAATGATATATAAACAGATGCTCATAACTGAGATAGTTTGAACATACTATCAGTTTAGGTTATCGTGTGATTTGGGTAATTAGTTTGTCTAGACTAATTAAATCATACGGATGTGCCTAAGGCATATTGAGCACGACCTGTTCAAGATTGAATTAACTTTTACTGATCAGTGTAGTTAATTCGAACCTAATATTCAAATCTCTTAATCCCTAGACTAGAGCGGGCATCAGAGTTAGATATCGTATGCTTTGATTTGCCAAAGGGTGCTGTCAATTGAGGCCTAGATCTCGGTAAGTTGGGTATATGCCGTTTGACTTCTTTCTGTGTCGTTGCTTATCGAAGGAATTCATGTACCAATTCGCGGGGTTGGTGGTGCTTCCGAGATGAGCTCGTAAGGTTTATTATACTAAACCCTACCGGTGGACTTTATGTCGGGTATAATAAGAAAGTCGAGTGGTACTAATCTCGGATACCAAGAAGTCGATGAATTAATTTGTCAGTAAATTTATGAATCGATGAGCACTAAATCTTTGATGTGAGAAGATAGAAGAATAATAAAGTGAGCGCGAAATAAATTCATTTTTTAGCGGTAGTTTCATAATTGGTTCGTTAGTGGTACGATTAATTATGTGTTAGACTAATCGACAAAGTAAATTAAATAATTCTAAAGTTTTAATTAATATTTAATTGACAAAGTGGGTTATATAAAATAATACTAAAGGTTCAATTAATATTTTATTAACGAAGTGGGTTGAGAAATTAATTCTAAAGGTTTGATTGGAGTTGATTAGTCGAAGGAAGACTAAGATGAAGGAAAACAGAACAAGCCCGGGGCTAAATAAAAAATCTCACTTTTGTGCAATGCTTTGCAGAATTGAAAACTTTCGATAAAGCTCAGGCTCAAATTTATTTTCCCCTGAATGGATCTAGACTTATAATTATTTAATTTATTAAACAACGCACAAAGATTCAACCTTTAATTAAAAGCGGAAAGTCTAAAGGTTATACCTTTGAATCGAAGTCCTTAGCAAACAAAAATCCAAAACTCCGGGCAAGCGAAATTCACAAGAAATTCGAAGAATAACTCCAAATCGACTCCAAACTAGTGTGGGCTAGTTTCTATGGAGTAGCCCAAAGAAAAATGAACAAATCCCAAGAAACTCTCTTCGAAAAAACTCAAACTACCCAAAAACATTTTAGTCTGGAGGCTTCTGAGCAAATCTGGAAACCACCGCCGAAATCTGAAGGGACCTTCACCGGGAAAAGCTCCGACAGGTCAGAGATCTAGACACTAGCTCAAAGCTTTTGCCAAGCTTGCGGATCACCACACCGGCAGCAACCAAACCACAGCGGCGCAACCTACTGGAAATCACTAGTTGTCTGCGGCGACAATTTCGGGCAGCAAACAACTACTAGAGGCGACGACTTCAAATAAAAAACATCGAGGGATGAAAATGGGCTGAGTTTAATCGAGAAGAAAGCTATCCTAGCTGACTTCGAGGAGAAGATTCAAAGAAGAATAATTTCTCACTCTAAGCTAGACTTTCTCTCACTAGGCTAAGTTGTCTCAAAGGTTCTTATGTCTTCATTAATGCATATTGTAAGTTTTGAATACATAACAGCTATAGCTTGTATGAAAAACTAATATCCACAGTTGACATATCGTGTATGTTTCAGTATGACAGTGTTCCATTATACCATAGAACTAGATAATGAGGTGTGGAAAGACATAGTAGATCTCGTTATTGGTTAAAGATTGATATATAAAAAAAAATGCTTGTAACTGAGATAGTCTGAACATACTATCGGTATAGGTTATTGTATTATTTGGAAATTAGTTTGTCTAGACTAATTAAATCATACGGATGTGCCTGGGGCATATTGAGCTCGACCATTTTAGATATAATTAACTTGTACTGATCGGTATAGTTAATTTGGTCCTAGTATTTTAATCTCTTAATCCCAAGATTGGGATGGGCATAAGAGTTAGATATCGTATGATTTGATTTGCCAAAGAGTGCGGTCAATTGAGGCCTAAATCTTGGTAAGTTGGATATGCAATGTTTAGCTTCTTGTGTGCCGTTGCTAGTCAGAGGAATCCATGTACCGGTTTTCCGGGTCGATGGTGCTCCCAAGATGAGCTCGTATGGTTTATTATACTAAACCCGGCCGGTGGACTTTATGTCCCGTATAATAAGAAAGTCAAGTGGTACTAATCTCGGATACCAAGAAGTCGGTGAATTAATTTGTTAGTAAATTGATGAAACGATGAGCACTAGATCTTTGATGTGGGGAGATAGAAGAATAATAAAGTGAGTGCGATGTAAATTCATTTTTGAGCGGTAGTTCCATAATTAGTCCGTTAGTGGTACGACTAATTATGCATTTGACTAATCGAAAAAGTGAATTAATTAATTCCAAAGGTTTAATTAATATTTAATTGACTAAGTGGATTAAGAAATTAATTCTATTTGAATTAATTAATCCTAAGGGTTTGATTAAATTAAATTAACAAAGTGGGTTAAGAAATTAATTCGAACGGCTCGATTGGAGTTGACTAGTCTAGGGAAGACTAAGGGGTCAACGAAAGTCAAAAACTAGGCCCAACTCAAAAGCCTACTAGGTCTCCCTAGGAGCTCCCTATAAATAGCTAATGTTAGGCACATTTGAAGACATTAAAAACCTTTTAGGCAAATGCCTTAGAGTAAGAAAGACAAGCGTAGAGAGAGAATTCTTTCTTCCTTATTGAGAATTCTTTTTCGAAGTCGGTTTGCAATCTTTCTTGTTCGAGAAACTTAGCCCATGATTCTAGAAGCCCAAGACCACCGCCTGGAAGTTCAAACGCCACTCGAGAAATCCATTCGCCGCTCTTTTTCCTGCAGTTAGCGCCGCCTGCGTTTTTTGGATTTTTCAGCGCCGTTTTGGTGCATTTTCATAGTGGGCTTTGTTTATTTGTTGTGTTGATCCTTTGGATCATTCCTTTTGGTTTGCCAAAGACTAGATCTACGAGCAAATAACTTACCCACGAAGTTTTATTGAGGCGGTGTGGGTTTTTATATTAGAATCAGTTTTCCGGGCTAGATCTGTTTTTCATATATGTGAGTTTCTTAAAGTGGGTTTCTTTGGATTTCTTCGCTAGTGTCTTTAGACACCTAGTAGTTACTTGCCCACCCAAGTTCGAGGTTGTTTGGAGTTATCCCTGGGATTCTGTGTGGAATTTGCGCTAAAAATTTGGTTTTCGTAGTAGGCGGTAAATAAGAGGCTGATCTTCGGGCAACGATCTGCTAAGGATCTGACGAGTTTTTCGAAGTGGGTCTTTTTGGGATTTCTTCTTTAGTGTCTAAGATATCCTGTGGATAATCATCCATACGATTTTGGGGTGGAAACAGAGTCATTATTGGGATTTTCTCTTGATTGGTCCCGGCGGTAAATAGTAGAATTTTCCAATTTTGGTTTTCTTTTTGTTTGGAACTTCACTTCAAAGGTATAATCTTTAATCCTTTTACTTTAATTAAAGATTTAATGTTTGAGCATTGTTTTAATAAATTGAACTAGTATAAGTCTAGATCCGTTCAGGGGAAATGCATTTGAGCCTGAGCAGAGTCGAAAGTCTCCGATTCTGGAAAGCATTGCACGAAAGTGAGATTTTCGATTTAGTCTTGGCTTGTCTGTTTGTTTCGCCTAACAAGGGATATTTATAGGGAGCTTCTAAGAAGACCTAGTGGGCCTTTGAGGTTGGCCGTTTAATTTGACTTTCGTTCACTCCTTAGTCTTCCCTAGACTAGTCAACTCCAATCGATCATTTCGAATTAATTTCTTAACCCACTTTGTTAATTTAATTTAATCAAACTTGTAGGATTAATTAATTCATATAGAATTAATTCTCTTAATCCACTTAGTCAATTAAATATTAATTAAACCTTTAGGATTAATGAATTGACTTTATCGATTAGTCAAACGCATAATTAGTCGTACCACTAACGGACCAATCATGGAACTACCGCTCAAAAATGACTTTGCATCGCTTCACTTTATTTTCTTCTATCTCTCCACATCAAAGATCTAGTGCTCATTGGTTTATCAATTTTTTGACAAATTAATTCACCGACTTCTTGGTATCTAAGATTAGTACCACTCGACTTTCTTATAATACCGGACGTAAAGTCCACTAGCCAGATTTAGTATAATAAACCTTACAAGCTCATCTCGGGAGCACCATCAACCTAGCGAATCGGTACGTGAATTTCTCCAACTAGCAACGGCACATAAGAAGCTAAACACCGTATACCCAACTTACCGAGGTATAGGCCTCAATTGACCGCACTCTTTGATAAATCAAAGCATACGGTATATAACTCTCACGCCCGTCCAAATTCGAGATTGAGAGACTGAATACTAGGACCGAATTAACTACGCCAATCAGTACAAGTTAATTTTATCAAAATTGGTTGTGCTCAATATGCCCCGGGCATATCCGTGTGATTTAATTAGTCTAGACAAACTAATTTCCAAATCATACGATAACCTATACCGATAGTATGTTCAGACTATCTTAGTTATGAGCATACTTTTTATATATCAATACTTTAACCAGTAAAAGGATCTAATGTGTCTTTCCACACCCCGTTATCTAGTTCTATGATATAATGGAACAATTTAATACTGAAACAAAATGATATGTCAACTGTGCATATCAATTTTTTATACAAGCCATAGCTTTTCTGTATTCAAAACTAACAATCTCCCACTAATACTCAAAGCTATGCTAAGAAGTACAAAAACTGTCCAACCCGCTACTACATTGTTGTCATAATGAAATCTACAGAACACCTTTAAGCTCACTCACATGGCTCTCTTAAGAATCTGACTCTCATGCCCTCCACATGTCTATCAAAGACCTTTGGGGTCAATGGCTTTGTGAAAGGATCTGCAAGGTTGTCATCTAATGCTATCTTGGCCACGATCATGTCTCCCGTCTAATACGATCTCTCGTATCAGGTGGTACTTCTGCTCTATGTGTTTACTCGCTTTATGGGGCTCGTGGTTAACTTGAGTTAGCAACTGCACCATTGTTTTTATAGTAAACTATGATAGACCTGGGCAACTCTAGAACCACATCCAAGTCCACCAGGAAGTTCCAGGGCCATATAGCTTCTTTCGCTGCCTCTGATGCGGCAACGTACTCAGTGTCCATGGTGGAGTCCGCCATGTATTTCTGCTTAACACTCCTCCATACTATGGCTCTACCTCCTAGAGTAAACATAAACCCAGAGGTAGACTTACTCTTGTCCATATCACCTTGAAAGTCCGAATCTGTGTAACCCAATGGTACAAGCTCCTGCGCTCTATAAACTAGGACATGATATCTCGTCATGCGTAAGTACTTGGGAATGCATTTTACTGTATCCCAGTGAGCCTTCCCAGGGTTACTCTGATATCTGCTAACCATGCCAATGGCAAAGAAAATATCAGGCCTCGGACATAACATAGCATACATGAGGCTACCCACTGCAGAAGCATATGGTACTGCCTGCATGGCATCTATCTCCTCTGCAGTCTTGGGACATTGTTTCTTTGATAAATTCACCCCATGCCTGAAAGGTAGTGAACCCTTCTTGTAGTTCTGCATGTTAAAACAGGCCAGAATCGTGTCAATGTAGGATGCCTGGGAGAGTGTTAGAGAACTTCTAATACGATCTCAAATAATCTTGATTCCAAGGATATGCCTAGCCTCTCCCAAATCCTTCATATCAAACTGCCTGGACAACCATGCCTTTACGTCTGACAACACCTTCTTACTATTGCCAATCAGAAGGATGTCATCTACGTGAAGTATGAGGAACATCACCATATCACCATCACGGATGCGATATTCACACTGCTCATCCTGATACTGAGTGAATCCAAAGGACTGGATAACCTCGTCCAAACGGATGCTCCAAGATCTGGATACTTGCTTAAGTCCATAAATGGAGCTCTTAAGCCTACATACCTTGTGTTCTTGGCCTTGAACAATGAAACCCTCTGGTTGTTGCATAAAGATGGTCTCCTCAAGACTTCCATTAAGGAAAGCTGTCTTGACGTCCATCTGTCAAATCTCATAGTCCATATGAGCAGCTATGGCCAAGAGAATCTGGATCGACTTAAGCATAGCTAGCGGGGAAAAGGTCTCCTCATAATCTATACCTTTTTTTTGAGTACACTCCTTCGCCACAAGCCTAGCCTTGAAGGTCTCAACCCTCCCATCAGATCCTCTCTTTCGCTTATAGACCCATTTGCTCCCAATAGGCCAAAACCCATCAGGAAGGTCTACCAGCTCCTAAACCTGATTTGAGTCCATAGAACCCATCTCAGCAATCATTGCTCTCTGCCAAGAATCTTCATCTTTATCATAGATAGCCTCATTGTAGCTAACTGGGTCTGGTTCATGAGGGCCAGGGATAAAGTCCCAAGACTCACCCAAAACCATGTACCTCTCAGGCTGTCTGACAACCCTCCTACTACGACGAGGCCCAGCCTGTGTAAGAGCATCATCTGTGATAGTGTGTGCAGTCTCTTGTGGTGTGTCTTTCTGTACTTGTGCATCTGGAATAATGGACTGACTTCTAAGCTCTTCCAATACTACTTTGCTGTTTGACTTGTGATCTAAAATATAGTCCACCTCAAGAAATCTAGCATTGGTGCAAACCACCACCTTCTAATCCCGAGGACTATAAAATAGGCCACTTCTCATTCCTTTAAGTTAACCTACAAACAGCATAACCTTTGATCTCGAATCTAACTTACCTGCATCTACCTCGAGCACATGTGCTGGACAACCCCATATCCTGAGATGTCTCAGACTAGGCTTTCGCCCAGTCCACCACTCTAGGGGTGTCATAGGTACAGATTTAGATGGTACGATATTAAGGAGATAACACGTTGTCTCTAGGGCATGACCCCAAAACGAGGTAGACAACTCACTATAACTCATCATCGATCTAACCATATCCATACGATATCTAACTCTCACGCCCATCCTAATCTCAGGATTGAGAGACTGAATACTAAGACCGAATTAACTACGCTGATCGGTACATGTTAATTCTATCCAAACTGGTCGTGCTCAATATGCCCTGGGCATATTCGTGTGATTTAATTAGTCTAGACAAACTAATTTCCAAATAACAAGATAACCTATACCGATAGTATGTTCAGACTATCTCAGTTACGAGCATACTTTTTATATATCAATACTTTAACCAATAACAGGATCTACTATGTCTTTCCATACCCCGTTATCTAGTTCTATGATATAATGGAACAATTTAATACTGAAACAAAATGTTATGTCAACTGTGGATATCAGTTTTTGATACAAGCCATAGTTTTTCTGTATTCAAAACTAATATAAAAGAGTCAACGAAAGTCCAACACTAAGGCCCAACTCAAAAGCCCACTAAGTCTCCCTTGAAGCTCCTATAAATAGTCCTTGTTAGGCATTTGGAAGACATTAAAAAAAACCTTGGTGGCTAAGTTGCCTAGAGTGAGAAGAAGTAGCCTAGAGAGAGAACTTCTTGTTCTTCCTTAAGTTCTTTCTTGAAGTCCTCTTAGGATCCTTCGATCTTCGAAAAGCTCAGCCCTTTGGATCGTTGGTTTCCTATTCACCGTAGTTTTTCAATTTGCGCGTCGTCCCGTCCCTCGATTTGCACCGCTGGACTTTTTGATTCTCATAGTCACTTGATTCAACCTCCATTGTGTGGATCTCAGTCTTGATCGGTGATCCATGGTGGTGGTTGTCTAGATCATGGTGGGAGAATTCTTTTGGTGATGGTTTTTAGATTTTTTTGGCCCAGGCGGTAAATATGCAGCTGATCTTCGGGCAACGATCTGCTGAGGATCTGATGAGTTTTTCGAAGTGGGTCTTTTATGGATTTCTTCATTAGTGTCTTATCTACCCCATGGATAGTTGCCCACATGATTTCGTGGTGGAGATGGAGTCATTCGAGGGATTCGATAGTGGATTGCGCAGCCAGGTAGTAAATAAGCAGCAGACAATAAATAAGCCCAACAATCTTCGAGCAACAATCTGCTGATGATCTGACGAGTTTTTTTGAAGTGGATCTTTTATGGATTTCTTCCTTATTGTCTTAGATACCTTGTTGATAGTCACCCATACGATTTTAAGGTAGAGACAGAGTCATTCTTGGTATTCTCTCGTGATTGGTCCCGGGCGTTAAATAGCAGGATTTTTCAGCTTTGGTTTTCTTATTGCTAGGGACACGCTTCAAATGTATAATCTTTAAGACTTCTGCTTTAAATTAAAGATTTAATTTTTAGTGTGTCATTTTAATAAATCGAAGTCGTATAAGCCTAGATCTGTTCAGGAGAAATGATTTTAGAGTATGGGCCAGATCGAAAGTATCTGATTCTGGAATGCATAGCACGAAAGTGAGATTTTGAGTTTAGCCCGGACCATATATGTTTCCTTCACACTTTTCATACTTAAAAAGTGGTCATCTTTGCTTAAAATATCTACATCCACATAGTCATTGTTGGGCATGCTTTGAATGTTCAAAGGAAGTTTAGTAGCATCAACTCTTTCCTTTCCCACTTTTCTTTGATTTTGGATCTCATAATCCCTAAATATAGCTTCCATTTTTGCTTCTATCTCTTCTAATTGTGCCTCTATGCCACAAATAGAAATTGTATTTCTACTAGCTCTACAGATTACATCTTGCAATTGCTTTTTCAAAAATCCCATTACTTCATTTCTTATTGAGTCAATTACATCATCGTAACCCAAAAACTCACTCCTCCTAGGTTCATACAACCTTGGATTAGCCCGAATTTGATGTTCTATTGTTATAGGTAACCAAGTATTTAAAAACAAAAGAAAACTATTAAAATCAAGCTAAAAACACAAAAATGATATGTACAATAGATGAACTATTGCACTCAAAAGATTACTTACAAAAACTCAAAAACTAAGAAAAACTTCCAAAAATGCAAAAACAAGTAAACACCACAAACTTTCAACAACAATAATCACTCAAAATAGAAAAATCCCCATCGACGGTGTCAATTTTTGACGTGTTCTTGTCGTTGTAAAAAGCTTTAGGCGAACACTCAAAAATAAAATTTATATTAACAAAACAAAAACACTAAAACTATAGTATTTAAGGTTTCGTTCTCATGAAATTTGTGGTCTTGAGTGAAGTGGTTGTCGGGTTCGAGTCCTTACTATAATTTCTAGTAGTTTTTGTAGCCTAAGAATCTAAGAAAGTAAAATAAGATAGTGGTTTTTGTAAAAATCATGCAAATAACAAAATAAAGAAAATAAGCTAGTATGGGTAAAAGGTGGAAAATCACACCACAACCAAGATTCAAGGGGCTAGTGTTAAGTAAATTATCATGCAATTGTTTAAGAACACTTTAATACCGTTGTCACCAAATCTAGTTGGACTAAAACTAGACAATAATAGAAAAAGGATCATAAATCCTATCTATTATCAATCCTCTACTTTACTGACGTCAAGATCGAGTAAAATCATCCAATTCAATACCACTTGTTGGAAAAACAATGAAACTTGTAAAACAAGACATCACTATTCTATCAACCACATGTTCATCAAACTAGATAATCAACAATGTATCTCAGCAATAAAGTAGATTCAATATGTAGATCAACGATAAGACAAAAACCATATCAAAAAATAAGAATTAATTAATTCTTGCATGAAACCCACTTAACAATATCCATGAAAAACTAAAGAATGGAACAAAAACCACATGGAAGTAATGAGAAGGGTAGATTTCCCTAGAATCTACTTAGAACATGAGTGTTCTAAGAGAATTCATAGTGTGTGTGTGTGTGTGTGTGAAAAAGTGAGAAAGTGTGTGTTTCTTCCTCACTAAGCTAAACTCTCTAAACTATGAAACACACACTTAAGGTGTGTTGTATATGATAGACTATGTCTTTACAACGAGTCTTGGCCATTAAGAAATGTCCCTAAGGACTAAAATTGGTATTACATTTGAAAAGTCATGCCAAGGGTAAAGTTGGAACTTCAGTAGTGATTTCCTAGCGACGACAAGAAGGTGGCGCCATGGTGATGCCTAGGTGGGCGGCGGTCAGGCATTAGTGCCTTGTGGACGCTGGTGTTGGCGGCGACCAGGCGCCAACGCTAGTGGACGCCGGACTCAAATTCTTTATCAATCTGTGCTAATTCCAAATTCTTCTCCTTAAGCTTCAATCTTGCGTATTTCTTCCTTTTTCCTGCAAAAGTTATTAATTTTTATCCAAAAACTCCAAAGTGCCTCCTTACTACAAAACCCTGCAAATGCAACTATAAATACATTGAAAGCTCATAAATGATGTCATATTGATTGAAAACCAACTAAAAGTAAGCTAAGCATGCATGAATTTGAGTCATAAAAAGGTATATTTTGGAGTCACATCACATTCCATGCCACCTCTATACCCAAGAAATGTTTCAAAACACCCAAATCCTTCATATGAAAACACTTACTCAAGTATTGCTTAAACTGAGCAATCGCATGACTATCATTCCCCGCAATAACCAATCATCAACATATATCAACACATTCATACGTACAGAACCATGATGAAAGGTGAATGAAGAATAATCAGCATATGATTATAGAAAACCATACCGCTTCAATGTACCTACAAGCTTAGGAAACCAGCATCTAGGAACCTGTTTTAAACCATAAAGAGAGTGATGTAAGTGACGAACCTAACCCTTCGCATGCGTTTCACCAAAACCGGGGGCTAAGTTCATATAAACTTGTTCCTCAAGATCACCATGCAAAAAAACATTGTGAACATCCATTCGATACAGCTCTAAGCCTGTGCCACAGCAATAGCCAAGAATACCCGAACAGTGACAATCTTGGCTACTAGGGCAAACGTTTCTTAATAGTCAATGCCCTCTTCTTGACGATTTCTAAGAACCATAAGATGCGCTTTAAAATGCTCAATAGACCCATCAGAATGATGATTGATCTTGTACACCTAGCGACAACCTATAGCTCGCTTCCCAGGGGAAAAAGACACAAGTTCCAAAGTATGATTATTCTCCAACGCTTAGATCTATTCCTTTATTGTTGAACGCCAATGAGGATCGGCAGTAGCCTCAGCAAAAGAATGAGACTCTACCTGGAAAGCTACAGATGACAAAAAAAATCCGATGAACCATAGAAAAAGAGTTACAAGAAACATAATCAGCTATAGTATAGAGTGTACCTGAGGATGATGACAGAGCGGGGGTGGCAGATGCGGGGGTGAAGAAAAAACTATGTGAGACACATAATCATGCAATCGAGTAGAAGTAACCTTAGTTCGATGACCACAATCCAACATCTCAACCGAGTCATCAACCAAAGAAACTAGGTAGAGTCTGAACTCACGCTGAACTCTGCTGGCGACACCGTGGGTGCCGTGCCACTGCCGTCGTGACATGTCGACCTGAACCATCTGCCTCCGCCAGTGAGAAATTATCTGCTGGAGGTGTGATTTCCTTAGGGTGGCATAATAACTCATCTTCAGAATCACCTTCTGGTCAATGATCAATCTGAATCTTTGGAAGCACTGCAGGAGAAAATGCATTCACTTTATAGGGAAAGACAGTCTCACAAAATTCAACATCCCGGGAAATCACAATACTTTTCTGCTCAAGATTATACACTCGTCATCCCTTCTTCCCAGGAGGATAACCAATAAACACACCTCAAAGACTCCGACTGGCAAATTTATCACCACCACGGTCTTTGTTATGCACGCAACAAAGACAACCAAAAACCATCAAATGGGCCAAATGAGGAAGTCATCCATGCACCATTTCAAACGATGAATTGTTGCCTATCATCGGTATGGGCATTCGATTAATCAAATAAACAGAAGTAAGTACACAATATCCCCAAAACTCAAGTGGTAAGTTTGCCTGAAAAAGTAAGGCTTGGGCCACATTAGGAATGTGTTGATATTTGCGTTCCAACCTACCATTATGTTGTGGTGTCTGCACACAGGAAATTTTATGCAAAATTCCAGTTTGACAAAAATATTGACTCATGCACATAAATTATGTCCCATTATCACACCTGTTGGTTTTCAATACTAAAGTTTTGCTTGTATTAAAACTATTTCCCAGTTTATATATCGAGTAAATGTTTTAGTTAAATTGTTTTATGTCTTACATATGTTGTCCATTTATATTAGGTGTCTAGTATGACACAGTATATCTCATCATTAGTTAAAAAACATAATATATAAATGAGGTTCGTAACTGGGACAGTTATGGACACACTGTTAGTTTAAGTTATTATGTGATTCTGAAATTGGTTTGTCTAAACTAATTGAATCATATAGATATGTCTGGCGCATATTAAGCATGACCATTTTGGATTGAATTGTCTTATACTAATTTAATAGATTATTCGATCCTAGTTCTCTTAATCCCTATACTTGAGCAGGTATGAGGATTAGACATAGTGTACTTTAATCTGCCAAAGACTGAGTTACTTGAGGCCAATAGTCTCGGTAGATTGGGTGCACGTGTTTGATTGTTTGGTGTGCTATTACTTGTCGAAAGAAAACCATGTACCGATGCGTCCGAGGTGATGGTGCTCCAGAGATGAGCTTGTTATGTTTATTATACTAGACCCTGTCCGGGGTGATGGTGCTCCAGAGATGAGCTTGTTATGTTTATTATACTAAACCCGACCGGTGGACTTATGTCCGGTATAGTAAAAAGGTCGAGTGGTACTAATCTCGGATTATAAGAAGTTAATTAATTAATTTATCAGTAAATTAATAAATTAACGAGCACTATATCTTTGATATGGGGAGATTAAAGAATAATTAATTTAGTTGTTCCGAAAGCAATTTTGGTGTGGTAGTGCCATAATTAATGCGTTAGTGCTATGATTGATTATGTATTTGGTTAATTGATAAAGTAGAATTAATTATTAATTTAATTATTCCTAAGGGTTAATTAGTAAATTAACAAAGTGGAATTATTTAATTAATTAATTCTTAAAGTTCAATTGGAATTAGGAAATTCAAGACATTAGGAAATCTATTTGGATTTGGAATCTAATTAGATTTGGTTACTAATTGGATTTGGAAACAAATTAAGAAACCAAAATTCAATAGGAAGGTCAATCCTAAACCAACTTGGGGACTCTCTTCTAACTCTAAAAATAGAAAAGAGATTGGTAATACACAACATACAATTCACAAGTTTCACAATTCCTGAAACTACAGAGATAAATCAAAAGGCATCTCCCTCAAAGTCGGATTTCATCCCAAATAGCGGCAACTTGTTTTTCGAGACAGCAGCGGCAGTCGGCTACCTTGTCCAGCGGTGGAGCATGGAATTTTGATAAGCGGTGCGTTGGGTCATTGGCAGTGCGTGGAAGTATGCACAGGGCGACGACGGGTTCGTGGGTTTTTCAGCAAGCGGTTTTTTGTGTGTGTTGTTGCTGATTAATTGGTTCATTATTTTGTTGCCCACACAATGTACGAATCTTCTAGGAGTCATACAAGTGATCACCTAAGTACAAGCTTCAAGTGGTAATTCCTAAATTTCTTCTTTAATTAAGTATTTATTTGTTTCTTGACAAATCGAATAAGTGGAAGCTAAGATCCTACGCAATGGTGTTTCAAGCAAGGATTAGAATAGTAATTGCGCTAGTGCTTAGGCCTGGTCAAGAGTTTCGATTCTGGAATGCAATACACGAAAGTAAATTTTTGACCGAGACCGGGCAGATAATCTTTCAATTGGTATCAGAGCTATGGTTTTGGCTTTGTACTTGTTCGATTTGTTACATGGTTTTGATAGCAAGTGGTTTTGTTATCCCGGCTATTATGGTTGTGTTTGTTTGTTTTTTTAATTAAACTCAGGGACATGTCTGGGTTTTTTTTATTATGAATGCTTATAATAGTAAAACCACGTGCTGGAAGCCGTTTAGGATTAGAATAAATCTATAGTAGGAATTTTTCTTTGTAATTTTCATTTTATTTTCCTAGAAAGATTTAGCCTTGTAGTTAGGAAAATATGTAATAATAAAGAGTAGCAGAGAATAAGACACGGAGGGAAAAATGGGATGCCAAACGGTGCCGGTGTAGGAATCTTGGCAGAGACCACCAGCACTGGGCAGCACGCAAGGGAAGGCCGCAGCTGGTGCGATGCTGCAGCAACGCAGTGCCAAAACACCAGGTGTGCAGTGCCCTAGCGTGTGAGGCCCAGAGCGCGCTGGCCTTCGCTTGCATGCCAGGCCCAGTGCACGCGGCCTTCGCTGCGCACGTAGCCTGGGCAGTGCGCAAACAATGTGCGTGCACGGCCCATGCTAGCACGGGTTGTACATGCCTGGCCCGTTTCTCCAAGGTAATTTTTAGATTAAGTTTTTCAAACTCAATGCATCAGAGTGACGTGACGGGACACGAGAACAAGGCAGTAGATGGAAACAATTAAAACCATAATAGTCAAAAAATATATTTTACCCATTTATTTCATGTTTTATTGTTTTAATTATGTGCTTTAATTTTGTTCTATATATTTTAGATGCATTATTTAAAGCATGTTAGTTTTATTTTGCATATAACTTAGGATTAGTTAATTGCATGTTAAAACCGGAAAAGCCCTCATTTTAGAAATCTTAGTAGGAGCGGGTTGGTTAATATTCACATAGCCTCCATTACGAATTCGTATGTGATGTGGGTAGACTTACGCGTTGGCATTAGAGCCTTCCTCCATACCGGATGAGTTTGACCATAAGATCACTAGTTTGAATTTCTAAGTAAGATGACTAGAGTAAGTTAAAATTGGATAAATGCGAAACCCTCTCCATCTGAGGCGCACTATCTTAGGTAACAAACTTAGAAGTCACGTAATGGCATAAACTTAGTGTACAATTTGTATTATTCCTCCCATTGAGGTTACGCTGCTTATTTGTACGCCTAAAAGCACTGACTATTTGCTACATTGAACAATAGATCGTTTTGTCAGATGGTATAGTTAATGAACTTAGTTCTTTTCAAACGAATGTGGGCTAGCGTAAACGTTCACACTATCATGACTTGCGCAAATCCTGGTGAATGAGATATCTGTGGATTTAATTATTGTTTTGAGGGATGTCAATGATTGTTTTATGAATTTTTGAAATTCTTGCATTATTTACTGAAACATTGTCTGTTTATTTATTTACAGTTTTTGATATGGCTTTCAATCCATTAGCTACAATATTGAAAGGTAACAAATTAACTGGTCCAAATTATTTCGATTGGAATCGTAACTTGTGAAGGAAAACAGAACAAGCCCGGGCTGAATCGAAAACCTCACTTTCGTGCAATGCATTCAAGAATCGGAAGCTTTCGACAAAGCTCAGGCTCAAATTCATTTTCCCATAAACGGATCTAGGCTTATACTTATTTAATTTATTAAATCAACATCTAACACACAAAGATTAAACCTTTAATTAAAAGCGGAAGGATTAAAGGTTATACCTTTGAAGCGAAGTCCAACGCAATAAGAAAAACCAAATCTTTCCTAGCGATTACCACTGAAATCCAATAGATGACTCCAAGAACATCGAATATTGCGTGGGCAATAATCTATCGAAGTATACTCGCAAAGCCCACGAAAACCCATGAGAAAGTCTCTCAAAAATCGGATTCAAAATTGCCCAAAAGATCCGATTAAACTGCTGCCCTTTTCACCAAAACTGCTGCTGCCCACGAAAAGTGCATCACCAAAATCAAACTAAAAATCATTTCTTTGCCGTGATCTAGACACCCCACATCATGGATCACCAAAAGAGAGATCAACATAATGAAAAGGCCGAATCAAACTCGCAAAGATTGGATTTTTCCTCCATGAAAACCAAAGAACAAGGCTGGGCAGCTTGGGCGAAAAATTGGTAAAACTGGCGGAAAAAAAACTGGGCAGCACTTATGTGTTTAATCCACTTGGGCTGAATCCAATCTTCGAGCAAGCGAGAAATCTAGTTCGTTTTTTGAGAAAGAATTCTTAAAGATAGAGGAATTCTCTCTCCAGAACCTTCTCACTCAAAAAAGCAAGAGCTGTCTTGCAAGACTTCCTTAATGTTTCTTTGGCTTTAAGTTTTCTATTTATAGGGAGCTCTAATGGAGATCTAGTGGGCTTTTGAGTTGGGCCTTTTAATTTGACTTTCGTTGACCGCTTAGTCTTTTCTAGACTAATCAACTCCAATCGACCCATTCGAATTAATTTCTTAACCCACTTCGTTAATTTAATTTAATCGAACCCTTAGGATTAATTAATTCATATAGAATAAAATATTAATTAAACATTTAGGATTAATTAATTCACTTTGTCGATTAGTCAAATACATAATTAGTCATACCACTATCGGACTAACAATGGAACTACCGCTCAAAAATGACTTTACATCGCGCCACTATTTTTCTTCTATCTCCCCACATTAAAGATCTAGTGCTCGTCAGTTTATCAATTTACTGACAAACTAATTTACCGACTTCTTGGTATCCGAGATTAGTACCACTCAACCTTTTTATTATACCGGATATAAAATCCACCGGTCGGGTTTAGTATAATAAACCTTTCGAGCTCATCTCGGGAGCACCATCAACCTGGTAAACTGGTACGTGGATTCCTCCGACTAGCAACGGCACGTAAAAAGCTAAACACCGCATACCCAACCTACCGAGGTATAGGCCTCAATTGACCGCACTCTTTGGCAAATCAAAGCATATGATATCCAACTCTCACACCCGTCCTAATCTCGGGATTGAGAGACTGAATACTAGGAACGAATTGACTACGTCAATCAGTATAAGTCAATTCTATCCAAACTGGTCGTGCTTAATATACCCTGGGAAAATCCGTGTGTTTTAATTAGTCTAGATAAACTAATTTCCAAACCACACGATAACCTATACCGATAGTATGTTTAGACTATCTCAGTTACGAGCATAATTTTGATATATCAATACTTTAACCAATAACGGTATCTACTGTGTCTTTCCACACCCCGTTATCTAGTTCTATGATATAATGGAACAATTTAATACTGAAACAAAATAATATGTCATCTGTGGATATTAGTTTTTTATACAAGCCATAGTTTTTCTGTATTCAAAACTAACAACTTGGACATTGTCCTAACGGCTGAGCAGTATAAGTTCGTGCTCATTGAAGTATGTCCAGATGTGCCCACTGATGAAACACCTCAAGAAAATAGGGAAGCCTATCAAAGGTGGAGGAAGACTGATGAGATGACGCGGTGTTACATTCTGGCTTCTGTGTCGAATGTTCTGTAGCATCAATTTCATTAGATGATCTCTGCCTTTAACATGATCACTTACCTAAGGGAGATGTTTGGTCATCAAGGCAGGACAGCAAGGAAATCAGCCATGAGGAAGATTATGAACACCAAAATGGCTGAAGGCACCTCAGTGAGAGATCATGTGCTTCACATGATTAGTAACATCAATAAGATAGAGGTGTTAGGAGGTGAGATTGATCCTGAGAGTCAGATTGATATCATTCTCCAGAGTTTACCTCATAATTTTGAGCAGTTTTGGGTAAACAACAATATGAATTAAAGAGTTTATTCTCTCTGAAGGCATCTTTCAAAAGAAGAAGCAAGCTTTAGTCTCAGTCAAGGCTTCGGGTTCTTCTTCTATGCCTAAAAGCAATAAGAAGAAAAAGAAGAAGATGAAGACTAACAAGAAGGATGATAATCATGCGCCTAAGCCTGACATCACAAAGAAGAAGAAGAAGCCTAAACGCAAATGCTTCAAAAGCGGGAAGACGGGACATTGGAAATTAGATTGTCCAAAGCTCAAAGGTACAACCATTTCTGCCTTCATTACTGAGACATGTTTAGAGGCGATTCCCACAAATACTCGGTGTGTGGATTCAGGCGCCACTGACCATGCTTGTAATTCTTTGCAGAGGTTCTATGTAACCCGGAAGTTTAGAGATAGCGAGCTTGAAGTCTATTTGGGTGACACTACAAGAGTGTCAGTAGATGCACTGAGAATAGTCTGTATTATTTTTGAAAATAGTAGATTAGATTTAAATATTATCTTTATGTACCGAGTTTTAGAAAGAACTTAATTTCAATTTCTAAACTCTTAGTGGATGGTTATAAATTTATTTTTTTGATAGATCTATTGTTGTTAGAAAATATAATAAACTTATTTGTTCCGGTTCATTAATAGATAATCTATTTTTGATAAAATCAAACTCCCATGTTGCGCAAAACACAGAGACAAATGGTGCATCATTTAACCAAAATAAGATAAAATAACCTTCTGAAACGAATCAAACCTATCTTTGGCATCTTAGACTAGGTCATATAAACCTTAGTATGATTCAGAGGTTAGTCAATGGTGGACCTTTAAGTTCATTAGAGATTTATAACTACTTAAACTGCGAATCCTGCTTGAAAGGTAAAATGACCAAGAGACCTATTAAGGCAAAAGGTTATAGAGCCAAAGAAGTATTAGAGTTGATTCACTCTGACTTGTGTGGACCAATTTTTGTTCAAGCAAGAGGCGAGTTTAAGTATTTTGTGACTTTCACAGATGATTATTCAAGGTACAGATACATTTACTTAATGCGCCACAAGTCTGAATGCTTTAGTAAATTCAAAGAGTATCGGGCAAATGTTGAGAAATATCATGCTAAAAGTATTAAAACACTACGATCAGATAGTGGTGGTGAATACCTGTCAGGTGATTTTCGAAATTACCAAGCAGAGGTGAGAATACAATCTCAGTTGTCTGTACCAGGCACACCGTAGCAGAATGGTGTACCAAAAACAAGAAATAGAACTCTTATAGAACTGGTTAGGTCAATGATAAGTTATAGTGAACTGCCTGATTCGTTTTGGGGATATGTCATAAAAACTGCAGCATACATTCTAAATCTTGTACAATCTAAAATCGTGCCTTCTGTTGGAGTTGAATACATAAGCTATGCTTGTATTGTACTTTTTCCCAGTAATATATCGATTTATGTTTTGGTTATATCTTGTTGTGCATGATATGTCCATTTGTATTATGTAAGTAGATGATGAGGTGTCTTGTGTGGCACAGTAGATCTCATCATTGGTTGAAAAACATAATATATAAATGAGGTTCGTAACTGAGACAGCTTTGGACAAACTGTCGGTTTAGGTTATTATGTGATTCAGATAATTGGTTTATCTAAACTAATTCAATCATATAGATATGCCCGGGGTGTATTGAACTTGACCATTAAGAATGATTTGTCTTGTACTGATTTAATAGACAAATCATTCTTGGTATTCTATCTCTTAATCCCTAGACTCGAGCGGGCATGAGGATTAGACATAGTGTATTTGATCTGCCAAAGGGTGAGGTCAATTGTGGCCAATAGTCTCGGTATGTTGGGTGCACGTGTTTAGTTACTTGGTGTGCTGCTGCTTTTCGAAAGGAAACCATGTACCGGTGCGTCTGGGGTGATGGTGCTCCTGAGATGAGCTTGTAAAGTTTATTATACTAAAGCCGGCCGGTGGACTTATGTCCGGTATAGTAAAAAGGTCGAGTGGTACTAGTCTCAGAATTAAAGAGGTTAATTAATTAATTTATCAGTAAATTAATATATTGACGAGCACAATATCTTTGATGTGGGGAGATAATGAATATAATTTAATTAAGTTGTTCCGGAAGCAATTCTGGTGTAGGACGGTAGTGCCATAATTAATCCGTTAGTGGTACGATTAGTTATGTATTGGGTTGTTGACAAAGGTAGATTTAATTAATTAAGTAATTAGTTAATCCTTGTGTCAGTTGGTTGTGAATCATACCAGGAACTGGATTGGGATAAGTGAATCCCTGTGACAGTTGGATGTGTATCAGTCCAGGAACAGGATTGAAGGAAAACAGAAACCCAGTAGGAAGACCAATCCTAAACCAACTTGGGGTCTCTTTTGTAACTCTATATATAGACAAGGGATTAGCTATTCAAAACACACAATTCAATAGATTCAGGATTCAAGAATCTAGAGAGAGAAAATCCTAGAGAAAGAAATTTTTCTCTCTCCAAGTCAGATTTTTCAAGCAATTTTGCGGCTGGTTTTTGGTTTCTATTGACCGAATTTTGGCCTGGTTTTTACCAGCTACGCGCAGCTTTCTCTCTCCAGGCGGTGCATTTACAGTACGTGCCAGGTGCAGCGGCCCTATAATTTTCTAGCAGATGGATTATGGTGATTAGCTGATCAATTGATTTCTAGTTCATTGCCCACACAACGTGAAATCAAAGTCTTGAGGAATACAAGAGAATTACCTGAGTGCACGCTTCAAAGGTACTTTTCTAAGATTCCACTTTTAATTAGAAATTTTTGTTACGTGGTAAATCGAATAAGTGTGAACCCAGATCCTGTGGCAATCTTTCAATTGGTATCAGAGCGAGGTATTGGGTTCTGTGCTTGTTCGATTTATTACATGGTTTTATTTGCAGGTGGTTAAGAAATCCTGACTATTATGGTTACGTTTGTATGGGTTTTAATTGAACTCCGGGACATGTCAGGATTTGATTTTATTATGAATATTTGTAATAGTATAACCACGTGCTGGAAGCCGTGTAGAATTAGATTAAATCTTTAGTAGGATTTTTTCTATGTAATTTCGATTATTTAATTTTCCTAGAAAGCCTTGTAGTAGGAGAATTAATTTTTGTAATCGAAGGCGTTATGGTGGGCAACTTGAATTCGTGGGTTTTGGATTATCGTTAATTCGTAGAAACCCAGAAAAACCCAGAATGATTTGCAAGAAGACCAAATAGCGTGGGAAAACTGAATGAGGGGGTGGTGGCAGGAGGCAGCACCGACGACAAACCGCCGGCAGCAGTCGCTGCCGGACCGCCAACAACGGCGACCCCGCTGCCACGGGGCGCAGCAGCTGCTGCGCCAGTCGAGGTAGCAGCAGTGTGCAGCAACTTCAGTATGCTGCTAGGCCGCGCACGGCCCGTACGGGCTGTGCACGCGTGCGGCCCGTTCGGGCTGCGGTTTTAGCCCAGTTTTTTCCTCCAGTTTTCGTTTTTGAAGTTTAAGACTCTCTCCATCGAGTGACGTGACGGGACATGAGATCAAGGCAGAAGATGGAAGCAATTAAAACCATAATATTTGGGGAATTTATTTTTCGTATTTATTTCCCGTATTTATTGTTTTAATTTTTATGCTTTATTTTTATGTTGTATTTAGATGCATGATTTTAAAGCATGTTGGTTTTATGGTTGCATATAACTTAGGGTTAGTTAATTGCATGTTAAAACCGGAAAAACCCTCAATTTGGAAATCTAAGTGGGAGCGGGTTGGTTTAATATTCCCATGGCCACCATTACGAGTTCATATGCGATATGGGTGGGCTTGCGCGTTGGCATTAGGGCCTTCCTCCATTTGGATGAGTCCAGCCCCAAGATCGCTTGATTATGAATTTCTGAGTAAGATGACTAGAGCGAGTTTAACTAGGAGAAATGCGACACCTTCTCCGTTTGAGGCGCATTATCCTGAGGTAACAAACTCAGAAGTCACGTAATGGCATACAATTAATGTACAATCTGCAGTATGCCTCCCAAGAGGTTACGCTGCTTATTTGTACGGCTAAAAGCACTGACTATTAGCTATATTGATCAATAGATCGTTTGGTCAGATGGTGTAGTTAATGAACTTAGTTCTTCTCAAATGAATGTGGGTTAGCGTAAACGTCCACACTGCGTGGCTTACGAGAATCCGGTGGATGAGATGTTAGTAGATTATGATTATTGTTTTGAGGGAAATCAATAATTAATAGAATTTCATGTTTTCGAAATTCTAGGTTAATAACTAAAACATTGTCTATTTGTTAATTTTACAGTTTTATCGATATGGCATTCAACCCCTTAGCTGCAATTTTGAAAGACAATAAATTAACTCAACTAATTATGTCAATTGGAGTCGTAACTTGGACATTGTCCTTATCGCTGAGAGCACTCCTATGAGAGATCATGTCATTGACGTGATTAGTAACATCAACAAGGTTGAGGTAGTGGGAGGCAAAATCGTTGGTGAAACCAAAGTCGATATTATCCTCCGGAGCTTGCCTCAGAGCTATGAGCAGATTCGGTTGAACTACAACATAAGTAAGATGTTGAGTACTTCATCCGAGCTCTTGGCAGAGTTGGTGGCAGCTGAAAATCTTCTTCAAGAGAAAAAGCGAGCTTTAGTCGCAGTCAAAGCTTTAGAATCTTCTTCTGAGCCTGAGGCTGGAATAAAAAGAGAAAGCTCGAGGGAGTAGCTAAAAAGGCACAAATTGCGCCTAAGCCATATATTGCAAGGAAGAAGTCGAAAGACAAGTGCTTCAAGTGCAATAAGATGGGACATTGGAAATCGTATTGTCCAAAGCTTAAATGTACGATAGTTTCTGCCCTAATTACTGAGACATGTTTAGCGACGATTCTCACAGATACTTGATGTGTGGATTCAGGTGTCACTAACCATGTTTGTAATTCGTTGCAAGGGTTCCAAGTGACCCGAAAGCTTAGAAAGGGCGAATTGGATATCTACTTGGGCGACACTACGAGAGTGTCAGTAGAAACAGTGGGAATAGTTACTCTGAATTTTGAAAGTTCTAGTTTTGAGTTAGTTAAATGTCTTTATGTACCGAGTTTTAGAAAGAACCTTATTTATGTTTTTAAACTCTTAAAGAAAGGTTAAAAGTTTGTTTTTTCTGATGAGTCTGTATTTATTAGAAGAAATGGGAAACTTATTTGTTCTGGTTCATTGGTTGACAATTTATTTGTGGTTAACTCTAATTCCCCTGTTACGCAAAACACTGAAACAGATAGCTCTTTATCTAACATTAATAAGAGGAAGAAACCTTCTGAAATGAATCAAACCTATCTTTGGCATCTCAGGCTAGGTCATATAAACCTTAGTAGGATTCAGAGGTTGGTCAATGATGGACCTTTAGGTTCATTAGAGATTGACAGTTATGCAACCTGCGAATCTTGCTTGGAAGGGAAGATGACCAAGAGACCTTTTAAGGCAAAAGGTTATAGAGCTAAGAAAGTATTAGAGTTAATTCATTCTAACTTGTGTGGACCAATGACGGTCCAGGCATGAGGTGGGTTCGAGTATTTTGTGACGTTCACGGATGACTACTCAAGGTACAGGTACATTTACCTAATGCGTCACAAGTCCGAATATTTTGGCAAGTTCAAAGAGTTTCGGGCAGATGTGGAGAAGCATCATGGTAAGAGTATCAAGACACTGCATTCAGATCGTGGTGGGGAGTACCTATCCCATGAATTTCGAGAATACCTCAGTGAGGTCAGAATTCAGTATCAGTTGTCTGCACCTGGCACGCCACAGCAGAACGGTGTAGCAGAAAGGAGGAATCGGACTCTCATGGAAATGGTTAGGTCTATGATGAGCTATAGTGATTTGCCAAGTTCGTTCTGGGGATATGCCTTAGAAACGGCGATGTATATTCTTAATCTTATACCATCTAAACCTGTGTCTTTAACCCAATTAGAGTTGTGGAATGGGCGCAAGCCCAGTCTAAGACATCTCAAAATTTGGGGTTGCCCAGCACATGTGCTTAAGGCAGATACGGCTAAGTTAGATGCGAGAACTGAATGAATGCTGTTTGTAGGATATCCTAGGGGAACGAAAGGTGGTCTGTTTTATTGTCCTAAAGATCAGAAGGTGGTGGTTAGTACCAATGCTAGATTTTTAGAAGAGGACTATGTCTTAGACCACTAGCCCAAGAGTAAGATAGTACTAGAAGAGCTTAGATGACAAACTACTAATCCTGATATACCTGCACAAGTAGATACACCACACACTGCACACGAGATCACAGATGATGAGCCTACACAGGTGGTGCCTCATCGTAGTGGGAGGGTTGTGAGACAGCCCGATAGGTTCATTGGCGTAGGAGAGGCCTCACACCTAGTCCCAGGTGCGCCTAAACCTGACCCGGTTAACTACAATGAGGCTCTCCGAGATAAAGATGCAGAGTCTTAGCGTAAGGCAATGATATCTGAGATGGGGTCAATGGACCACAATCAAGTCTGGGAGCTTGTGGACCTGCCAGATGGGTTCAAGCCCATTGGATGTAAGTGGGTCTACAAACATAAGAGAGGACCTGACGGGAAGGTGGAAACCTTTAAAGCTAGGCTGGTGGCGAAGGGTATACTCAGAAAGAGGGAATCGATTATGAGAAAACCTTCTCCCCGGTAGCCATGCTTAAGTCGATCCGGATTCTCTTGGCCATAGCTGCTCATTTATACTATGAGATTTGACAGATGGATGTCAAGACAGCTTTCCTAAATGGAAGTCTTGAGGAAATCGTCTTCATGCAGCAACCAGAGGGATTCATTGAAAAAGGCCAAGAGCATAAGGTTTACAGGCTTAAGAGGTCTATTTACGGGCTTAAGCAGGCATCCAGATCTTGGAACATCCAGTTTGATGAGGTAATCCAGTCCTTCAGATTTACTTAGTGTCCAGATGAGCAATGTGTGTATCGCAGACGTGATGGAAACTCAGTGGTGTTTCTTGTGCTTTACGTAGATGACATTCTATTGATTGGCAACAACAAGAAAGTGTTATCAGACGTAAAGATATGGTTGTCCAAGGAGTTTGATATGAAAGACTTGGGGGAAGTGGGACATATCCTTTGGATCAAGATAATTCGAGATCGTAGGAAACATTCATTAACGTTCTCCCAAGCTTCATACATAGATACGATTCTGGCCCATTTTAACATGCAGAACTCTAAGAAAGGTTTTCTACCTTTCAGACATGGAGTGTATCTATCTAAAGAACACTCCCCTAAGACTGTTGAGGAGATAGAGGCCATGAAGACAGTTCTTTATGCTTCGGTAGTAGGAAGTCTCATGTATGCCATGTTGTGTACGAGGCCTGATATCTGTTATGCCGTTGGCATGGTAAGCAGATATCAGAGTAACCCCGGGAAAGCTCATTGAGAGGCAGTAAAATGCATTCTCAAGTATTTGCGCAGAACAAGGGACCAAGTTCTAGTCTACCAGGCACTTGAGCTAGTACCCCGAGGTTACACATATTCGGATTTCCAAGGCGACAGGGACAAGAGCAAGTCTACCTCAGGGATGTGTTTACTCTAGGAGGTGAAGCCATAGTTGGCGGAGTGTAATACAAAAATACGTGCCGGATTCTACCATGGAGGCTAAGTATGTTGTCGCATCAGAGGCAGCGAAAGAAGCAGTATGGCTCAAGAAGTTCCTAGTGGACTTAGATGTGATTCCTGGTTTGCAGAAGTCTATCACAGTTTATTGTGATAACAACGGTGCAGTAGCAAACTCGAAGGAACCACGAGCCCACAAGGCGAGTAAATATATACAGCGCAAGTACCACCTGATACGAGACATCGTAAAGAGGGAAGATGTGGTCCTGGCTAAGATAACATCAGTGGATAACCTTACAGATCCGTTCATGAAAACATTGACTTTGAAAGTCTTTGAGGCTCACGAGGAGGGCATGGGAATCAGATACTTAGGAGAGCCATGACAGTTTTTCTATATATATAGCAGCAGAATGTATAGGAGTTGTATATAGTTGTATACTTAAAACATAACTTAAGTATTAGTGGTAGATTATTGGAGTTGAATACATAAGCTATGCTTGTATTGTACTTTTTTCCAGTAATATATCGATTTATATTTTGGTTATATCTTGTTCTGCATGATATGTCCATTTGTATTATGTAAGTAGATGATGAGGTGTCTTGTGTGACACAGTAGATCTCATCATTGGTTGAAAGACATAATATATAAATGAGGTTCGTAACCGAGATAGCTTTGGACAAATTGTCGGTTTAGGTTATTATGTGATTCGGATAATTGGTTTGTCTAAACTAATTGAATCATATAGATATGCCCGTGGCATATTGAACTTGACCATTAAGAATGATTTGTCTTGTACTGATTTAAAAGAAAAATCATTCTTGGTATTCTATCTCTCAATCCCTAGACTTGAGCGGGCATGAGGATTAGACATAGTGTACTTTGATCTGCCAAAGAGTGAGGTCAATTGTGGCCAATAGTCTCGGTAGGTTAGGTGCGCGTGTTTAGTTACTTGGTGTGCTACTGCTTGTCCAAAGGAAACCATGTACCGGTGCGTCCGGGGTGATGGTGCTCCCGAGGTGAGCTCGTAAAGTTGATTATACTAAACTCGGCCGGTGGACTTATGTCCAGTATAGTAAAAAGGTCGAGTGGTACTAGTCTCGAAATTAAAGAAGTTAATTAATTAATTCATCAGTAAATTAATATATTAATGAGCACTATATCTTTGATGTGGGGAGATTATGAATATAATTTAATTAAGTTGTTCTGGAAGCAATTCTGGTGTGGGATGGTAGTGTCATAATTAATCCGTTAGTGGTACGATTAATTATGTATTGGGTTGTTGACAAAGGTAGATTTAATTAATTAAGTAATTAATTAATCCTTGTGTCAGTTGGTTGTGAATCATACCAGGAACTGGATTGGGATAAGTGAATCCCTGTGACAGTTGGATGTGTATCAGTTCAGGAACAGGATTGAACGAAAATAGAAACCCAATAGGAAGGCCAATCCTAAACTAACTTGGGGTTTCTCTTGTAACTCTATATATAGACAAGGGATTAGCTATTCAAGACACACAATTCAATAGATTCAGAATTCAAGAATCTAGAGAGAGAAAATCCTAGAGAGAGAAAATTTCCTCTCTCTAAGTCGGATTTTTCTAGCAATTTTGTGGCTAGTTTTTGGTTTCTATTGGCCGAATTTTGGCCTTATTTTTACTAGCTGCGCGCAGCTTTCTCTCTCTCCGGGCGGTGCATTTACAGTACGTGCCAGGTGCAGCGGTACTAGAATTTTCTAGCAGGTGGATTGTGGTGATTAGCTGATCAATTGATTTCTAGTTCGTTGCCCACACAACGTGAAGTCAAAGTCTTGAGGCATACAAGAGAATCACCTAAGTGCACGCTTCAAAGGTACTTTTCTAAGATTCCCTTTTTAATTAGAAATTTTTGTTGCGTAGTAAATCGAATAAGTGCGAACCCAGATCCTGTGGTAATCTTTCACCTTCAACTCCTACAAAGTTGTGGAACAAACGCAAACCCAGTTTAAGACATCTCAAAATCTGGGGTTGTCCAACATATATGCTTAAGGCATATGCGGCTAAGTTCGATACAAGAACCGAAGTAATGCTGTTTGTAAGATATCCTAAAAGAACGAAAGGTGGTCTGTTCTATAGTCCTAAAGATTAGAAGGCGATAGTTAGTACTAACGCCAGATTTTTAGAATAAGACTATATTCTAGATTACAAGCCCAAAAGTAAGATCGTACTAGAAAAACATAGAAAACAATATGATAATCCTGATACACCAGCACAAGTAGATACACCACAGAACACTGTTGGGATTGATGGCATGAAAAATCAAAATTCAGTGGAAATTTTTCTGAAAAATTTCATGCCTAAACCAATTTTAGTGTTAATTAGATCATAGGTTTAAAGCAATTAATGCTTACCCTCGTAGTGTAATCGGTATTCCGCCTGGTGTTAGTTTTGAATACCCAATTGACATATCATTTTGTTTCAGTATTAAATTTGTTCCATTATATCATTGAACTAGATAACGAGGTGTAGAAAAACACAGTAAATCTCGCTATTAGTTAAAGTAAAGATATATAAACAGATGCTTGTAATTGAGACAGTTTGAACATACTATCAGTATAGGTTATCGTTTAATTTGGAAATTAATTTGTCTAGACTAATTAAATCATACTGATGTGCCCGGGGCGTATTGAGCACAACCTGTTCGGGATTGAATTAATTTGTACTGATCGGCATAGTTAATTCGAACCTAGTATTCTAATCTCTTAATCCCTAGATTGGAACGGGCATGAGAGTTAGATATGGTATGTTTTGATTTGCCAAAGGTTACGGTCAATTGAGGCCTAGATCTCAGTAAGTTGGGTATGCGGTGTTTGGCTTCTTTGTGTGCCACTGCTAGTCGAAGGAATCCATGTACGGTTCGCCGGGTTGATGGTTCTGCCAAGATAAGCTCGAAGGTTTATTATACTAAATCTGGCCAATGGACTTTATGTCCGGTATAATAAGAAAGTCGAGTGGTACTAATCTCGGATACCAAGAAGTCGATAAATTAATTTGTCAGTAAATTTATGAATCGACGAGCACTATATCTTTCATATGTGGAGATAGAAGAATAATAAAGTGAGCGCGAAGTAAATTCATTTTTGAGCGATAGCCCATGATTGGTCTGTTAGTGGTACGACTAATTATGCTTTTGACTAATCGAAAATGTGAACTAATTAATCCTAAAGGTTTAATTAATATTTACTTGACTAAGTGGGTTATACAAAATAATCTTAAGGGCTCGATTAAATTTAATTAACGAAGTGGGTTAAAAAATTAATTCGAAATGTTTGATTAGAGTTGATTAGTCTAGGGAAGACTAAGAGGTCAACGAAAGTCAAACACTAAAGCCCAACTCAAAAGCCCAACTCAAAAGCCCACTAGGTCTCCTTATAAGCTCCCTATAAATAGCTAATGTTAGGCACTTAAAGATATTAAGAAACCTTGGAGGGTAAGTTGCCTAGAGTGAGAAAGTGAAGCCTAGAGAGAGAACTTCATCTTCTTCATTGAAGTTTTCTTTCGAAGTCGACTTGGTGAACTTTCTTCAAAAAATCGAACCTTAGAAGCAGCCTGGATTTTTTGTCTAAATTTTTTCAATTTTCGTGAGTTCTTCTTGCCGATCGCTGAGCTTGAGTTTTCTGGCACCGATCAGTTTCCAACGCTGATCAGTTTCTGGCGAACTGCAGATCAGACTCCGACGTGCTAGATCCTTGAGTGCGGTGTTGATCTCTCTCATTTGATGGGTAATCCACCGCATTTCGAGTCTAGATCATGGCTGGAAGTCTTGGTGGTTCCCGGCGGCTGGCGGAAAGGTTTCCGGGCAAGCTTCTGTTGAGGTTCAGACGAGTTTTTTGAAGCGGGTTTCTTTCAGATTTCTATGTTTGTTCTATTATCCACCCCGTAGTTGATTGCCCACCCGATCTCAGAGTTCTAGGAGTCATTCTTTGGACTTTTGGTGGTATTCGCTGTTTTTTGGCTTTGGGTTTTCTTATAGCGAGGGACACGCTTCAAAGGTATAATCTTTAAGATTTCCGCTTTAATTAAAGATTTAATTTTTTGCGTGTCTTTTTAATAAATCAAATTTGTATAATTCTAGATCCATTTAGGGGAAATGATTTTAAGCCTGAGCCGAATCGAAAGTCTCAGATTCTGGAATGCATAGCACGAAATGAGATTTTCGGTATAGCCCCAGCTAGATCTGTTTCCTTCACCTGGATCCTGATTGATGTTCGTCCGGGATTGATCACCACTAAAGCACTCCCCAGGAGATGCTCTCTACTCTCAAGCACTGGAGTCTCACGGAGTGGTTGCTCGCCCATCGGCAGAGAGAAAATATTTTGGGAAATTTTTCTGTTTGGTAAAACCGGTTTTCTAAAACCAAGACTTGAGAATCTGACTCAATATCCTCTGGATATATAGGAGTTAGATACAAAATAGTAATATAAAATTAATATTAATATTAAATTAATATTAATATTACTTTTACTAATCTGGGTTTTTACCAAAACCATGGATCAACCCATTGACCCATGGATCAAGCTGGTGGGTCAAGAATCTCAATTGCAATTAGGTCCCTTGATTTGTCAGCCTATCTCAAATGTTCCTAGGTACTTAATTAACTCTTAATTAATACCACAGAGCTTTTCAATAATATTTAATTAAACTATGTAGTTAAGTATTATTCATCTAAGTATAACAATTACACTTAGTGCAGACAAGAATATTTATTATGTATTATCAAACTCTCTTATGTGTGATCATGTAGGCTCATTCCAAATTGGCAATGGATAATCTAATTAATTAATCCATAAGTCATTAGTGGTATCTAGCAAGACGTAATGACTATCCAATTCAGAACGGAGGATCGAATGGAGATTTAACACAATCTTCCGAGCATACTACGTATGATCCTCTACATTGATATCCCGTTTAGCATAAGGCATGAAACCATAATCCTTATTCAACTAAACGTTTACTTGATCTCTTATGTGACACTAATTCTATTGAAGCAAATGATAACACTTATCATTTATTGGGCACGGCCATGCACTTCTCAGTTCACCTTCAAATAACCAAAATATCATCTCTCACTTTAGAGAGACTTGTAGTCTCATCACTTCACCTACATACCTTAGCGTGACTCGTTATGTGCCTAATCATACCCATACTTGGTAATATATTACAGCCTCATTAGGCGTATGTCAAAGCACACTACAATTCACCTAAGACCATGTAGTGATTTCTGGTATAAAGATCCTCGTACGAGTACTACTCAAAAGAATCACTCATGGTCTAAGCAATCCATAGAGTGTTTCTTTTGGCAGATCGATTTCATGAATTCAAATATGCATAAGAATATTACATTCATGAAATTAACTCATCTAATAAATCATCAATCAAACAAAAAAAGTCTATATAGCCCTTAAAATGGGCAAATACACCAACAATCTCCCACTTGACCATTGAAGGGCTATGTCCTAAACATTTTAAGACTAAGCTCTATTACATGTCTCTCAACTTTGAAAGTGGTAGAGATTTTTTGAGAGGATCTGCTACATTGTCGTCTGACCCTATTTTGCACACTTTCACATCTCCCCGATCGACGTTCTCTCGAATGAGGTGAAACCTTCTGAGTATGTGTTTGGTATTTTTGTGTGACCGAAGCACCTTAACTTATGCGATGGCCCCATTATTGTCATAGAAGAGGTCTATCGAATCTTAGATACCCGGTATCACTCTGATGTTAGACACAAACTTCTCTCAACCAGACACTTCTATTGCAACATCTCATGCAAAAAAATTACTCAGATTCTGTTGTAGAGTCGGCTATTGTATCTTGCTTTGAGCTTTTCTAACTCACAACACCACTATTCATCTTAAACACGTAGCCTTATTGTGATTTCATGTCATCTTAATCAGTTTGGAAAGTAACATTGGCATAACCTTGTACGACGAGCTATTCTTGTCCTCCATACACTAGCATCAATCCTTTAGTTCTTTTTAAGTACATTAGGATTGCATTGACTTCAATCCAATTAGCTATTCCTGGATCTTGTTGGTATCTGCTAGTAATGCTTAGTGCATGTGCGATATCCGGGCCGGTACATAACATGGCATACATGATATATCCTATTGCCGAAGTATATGGAACTCTACTCATTGTTTCTCTCTCCTCTTTAGTTGAAGAACATTGGTTATTCTTTAAGAAGAGGCCATGTCTGAATTGTACCATACCATTCTTAGAGTTAGATATACTGAATCATTTCAATATATTGTCTATGTACCCTTATTGACTTAGTCCTAGAAGCCTTTTACACCTATCTCTATAGATCTTGATACCTAGTATCATTTCGGCTTCTCCTAAGTCTTTCATAGAAAATACACTCCCCAACCATTGTTTGATATCTTACAACATGGGGATGTCATTTCCTATCAGTAGGATGTTATCCACATATAGGACAAGAAAAACATTCCTACTCCCACTAACCTTCTTACAAACACAAGGCTCATCTTCGTACTTTATGAAGCCGTAACCCTTTACGGCCTCATCGAAATGAATATTCCAACTTTGATATGCTAGCTTTAGTCCATAGATGGACCTCTGAAGCTTGCATACTCGATTAGGATGCTCCTGATCGATGTATCCCTCAGGTTTTTTCATGTAAACATCCTCGATTAGGTTTCTATTCATGAAAGTCTTCTTAACATCTATCTGACATATCTCATAATCATAATATGCAGCTATGGAGAGCACAGTCCTAGTGGACTTGAGCATCACGACAGGGGAGAAGGTTTCATCATAGTCAATACCATGAGTCTGTCTGAAACCTTTAGCCACTAGTCGTGCCTTGAAGATTCCACCAGGTTTTAACTTGAAATCCACTTGCAATCGATAACCTTTTCCTGAACAGGACGGTCAATCAAAGTCCACACTTTATTGTCCTTCATGGATTGCATTTCAGACTCCATGGCTTGTAGCCATTTATCTGAATCTAGACTTTCTAAAACCTGTCTGTAGGTCGTAGGCTCATCAAAGTCCACCAAGATCAAATCTTGATCATCAGTCACGAGAAATCTGTATCTCTCGGGTTGTTGATGATATCTACCAGATCTTCTAGGTTCTTGTGTTGTTGGCTCAGGTTGCTAATCTTTATGAGTTTCTATGCCAACTTCCATTTGAGTTTTTGTAGATGGTTGTACACTCTCTTGTGGGTGTCGAACCTCTTCGAGTTCTATTCTACTTCCACTGTCTTTCTTATACAGAAAGTCTTTCTCTAAGAAAGTAGCTTCTCGAGCAACAAACACTTTGTTCTCAGTTGGAAGGTACAATTAATATCCTTTGGTTTCCTTAGAATACCCACAAATAGGCATTTGTCAGTTTTAGGTTCAAGCATATTACTTTTTAAACACTTTATATGAGCTTGACAACCCCAAACTCGTAGATAGGACATATAGGGCTTTTGGCCCATCAATATCTCATATGGAGTCTTATCTACTGCCTTAGATGGAATACGGTTCAGTAAGTAGGCATCAAAACCCCAAAAGGACTAGGGAGAGTCGTTTAGCCCAACATTGATGAAACCATATCTAATAGGGTCTGATTCCTCCTTTCAGATACACCATTCCATTGAGGTGTTTCTAGTAGAGTCATCTGTGAAACAATTCCACACTGTTTTAGATAGCCATCGAACTCATCACTTAGGTATTCACCTCCATGATTGAAGCGAATAGCCTTAATCCTTCTATCCAACCGATTCTCAACTTCATATTAAAACTTTGAATTTTTCAAATGTCTCACTTTTATAACCATATCTCATATAGTTATTGGTGAGAGTGATGAAGTAAATGAATCCACCTCTGGCTTGTGTGCTCATTGGTCCACATACATCTGTATGTATTAGAGTCAATAGCTTACTAGTCCTTTCTCATTTTATAAAATGGGCTATTTGTCATTTTTCCTTGCAAGCATGGTTCACATGTGTCATGAGATTCATAATCAAATTACCCAATGACTCTATCTCATGAAGTATTTGAACATGTTTCTCGCTAATGACAGTGTCATAGGTATAAAGGATTTTTCTCGATACACTTTACATTTTCTCTTCTAATGACATTCATTGTAATAAAAACATGTAGTGTCATTTCCAGGTTTAGTTTTAGAATCTGGCTTGGCCTTGGCGACAGTTTTACCACGTGTCTCCTTGTTCCCAACAAATTTGCCTTGCCCTTGAACTTTCTCTTGTTCACTTTGCCCTTTTCAACCACTAACACCTGAGTACCCTTCTTAAGGGTCTGCTAAGTGTTTTTTAGCATCTCTTGCATGTTGAAATTTACCACGAAGTCATTGTACTCATCTAGAAATGAAGTAAAGATGATATCAATCATACCCGTACTTGATAACCTGTTACAGCCCCGTTAGGCATATGTCAAAGCACACTACAATTCACCTAAGACCATGTAGTGATTTCTGGTCTAAGGATCCTCGTACGAGTACTGCTCAAAAGAATCACTCATGATCTATGCAATCCACGGAGTGTTCCTTTTGGTGGATTGATTTCATGAATTCAAATATGAACAAGAATATTACATTCATGAAATTAACTCATTTGATAAATCATCTATCAAACGATAAATGTCTATATCGCCCTTGAAAAGGGCACATACACCAACAAACACTACACAAGATATCATAGATGATACGCATACACAGGTGGTGTCTCGTCATAGTGGGAGGGTTGTAAGGCAGCCCAAAAGATTCGTTGGCGTAGGAGAAGCCTCAGATTTCGTCCCAGGTGCACTAGAACCTAATCCAATAAACTAGAATGAGGCTCTCTGAGATAAAGATGCAGAATCTTGGAAAAAAAATGATATCCGAGATAGGGTCGATGGACCACAATCATGTCTGGGAGTTTGTGGACCTGCCTAATGGATTCAAACCCATTGGATGTAAGTGGGTCTACAAACGCAAGAAAGGACCCAACGAAAAGGTTGAAACCTTTAAAGTTAGGCTTATGGCAAAGGGGTATACTCAGAAAAAGATAACCGATTGTGAGGAAACCTACTCCCCGGTAGCCATGCTTAAGTCGATTCGGATTCTCTTGGCCATAGAAGCTCATTTAGATTATGAGATTTGACAGATGGATGTCAAGAAGGCTTTTCTTTACGAAAGTCTTGAAGAAACCATCTTCATGCAGTAACCAGAGGGATTCATTGAAAAAGGCCAAGAGCATAAGGTTTGCAAGTTTAAGAGGTCCATTTATGAATTTAAGGAAGCATCCAGATCTTAAAACATCTGGTTTGATGAGGTAATCAAATCCTACAAATTTACTCAGTGCTAGAATGAACAATATGTGTACCGCAAATGTGATGGTTGTTTTTTGTGTTTTACGTAGATGACATTATCCTTATTGGCATCAATAAGAAAGTGCTATCAGACGTACAGGCATGGCTGTCCAAGCAGTTTGATATGAAAGACTTGAGAGAAGCGGGATATATCCTTGCTGGATATAAAAGACTTGGGAGAAGCTGGATATATCCTTGGGATCAAGATTATTCGAGATCATAGGAAGCGTTCACTGACGCTCTCTCAGGCTTCATACATAGACACAATTTTGGCTCATTTTAACGTGCAGAACTCCAAGAAAGGTTTTCTACCTTTCAGACACGAAGTGCAACTATCTAAAGAGCAGTCTCCAAAGACTGTTGAGGAGATAGAAGCCATGAAGACAGTTCCTTATGCTTCTACAGTAGTAAGTCTCATGTAAGCAATATCGTGTACAAGGCCTGATATTTGCTATGATGTTGGTGTGGTAAACAGATATCAGAGTAACCCCGGAAAAGCTCATTGGGAGGCAGTAAAATTCATTCTCAAGTATTTGCACAGAACGAAAGACCAAGTCTTTGTCTATTAGGCGCATGAGCTTTTGCCCCGTGGTTACACATGTTCAAATTTCTAAGGCGACAAAGACAAGAGTAAGTCTACCTCAGCGTATGTGTTTACTTTGAGCCATAGTTTGGTGGAGTGTCAAGCAAAAATGCGTGGCAATCTTTACCATGGAGGCTAAGTACGATGCAGCATTAGAGGCAGCGAAAGAAGCAGTATGGCTCAATAACTTCCTAGTGGATTTAGACGTAATTTCTGGTTTGCCAAAGTTGATCACAGTGTACTATGACAACAACGGTGCAGTAGCAAACTCGAAGGAACCACGAGCCCATAAGGCTAGTAAGCATATACAGCGCACGTACCACCTGATGTGAGATATCGTTAAGAGGGAAGACGTGGTCGTGACAAAGATAGCATCAGAAGATAACGTTGCAGATCCATTCACGAAGACACTGACTGTGAAAGTCTTTGAAGCTCACGTGGAGGGCATGAGCATTAGATACTTAGTTGAGCCTTGACTATTTTTCTAGTTATTATTGTACCTATAAATTAGTGTAGTTTTATACTTGAAGCACAGCTTAAGTATTAGTGGGAGATTTTTGGTTTTGAATACTAAAGTTTTCCTTGTATTAAAACTATTTCCCAGTTTATATATCGATTAAATATTTTAGTTATATTGTTTTTATGTCTTACATATGTTGTCCATTTATATTATGTGATTAGATAATGAGGTGTCTGGTATGACACAGTAGATCTCATCATTGGTTATAAGACATAATATATAAATGAGGCTCGTAACTGAGACAGTTTTGGACACACTATCAGTTTAAGTTATTATGTGATTCTGAAATTAGTTTGTCTAAACTAATTGAATCATATAGATATGGCCGGGGTATATTGAGCATGACCATTTTGGATTGAATTATCTTATACTGATTTAATAGACTATTCGATCCTAGTATTCTATCTCTAAATCCATATACTTGAGACGACATGAGGATTAGACATAGTGTATTTTAACCTGCCAAAGAGTGAGTCACTTGAGGCTAATAGTCTCGGTAGATTGGCTGCACGTGTTTGATTATTTGATGTGTTGTTGCTTGTCGAAAGGAAACCATGTACCGGTGCGTCCGGGGTGATGGTGCTCCCGAGATGAGCTTGTTATGTTTATTATACTAAACCCGGCCGGTGGACTTATGTCTGCTATAGTAAAAAGGTCGACTGGTACTAATCTCGGATTTTAAGAAGTTAATTAATTAATTTATCAGTGAATTAATAAATTAATTAACGAGCACTATATCTTTGATGTGGGGAGATTAAAGAATAATTAATTTAGTTGTTCCGGAAGCAATTTTGGTGTAGGATCGTAGTGTCATAATTAATCCGTTGTGGTACGATTAATTATATATTGGGTTAATTGATAAAGAAGAATTAATTATTTATTTAATTATTCCTAATGGTTAATTAGTAAATTAACAAAGTGAAATTATTTCATTAATTCATTAAGTCTTAAAGTTCAACTGGAATTAAAAAATTCAAGACATTAGGAAATCTATTTGGATTTCGAATCTAATTAGATTTGGTTACTAATTGGATTTGGAAACTAATTAAGAAACCAAAACCCAATAAGAAGGCCAATCCTAAACCAAATTGGGGTATCTCTTGTAACTCTATAAATACACAAGAGATTGGAAATACACAACATACAATTCACAAGTTTCACAATTCTTAAAACTAGATAGAGAAATCCTAGAGAGAAATCAAAAGACTTTTCCCTCAAAGTAGAATTTCTTCCCAAATAGCGGTGCCTCATTTTCTGAGACGACAGCGGTGGTTGGCTACCTTGTCCGGCAGTGGCACATGGAATTCAAAGGAGCAGCGTGTGTGGTTGGCGGCAGTGCGTGGAAGTACGCGCAGGGTAGCGACAGGTTCGTGGGTTTTCGGGCGAGTGGCTTTTTGTGTGTATTGTTGCTGATCAATTGGTTCGTTGGTTCGTTGCCCACACAACATACGAATCTGTCTAGGAGTCATACAATTGATCAACTAAGTATACGCTTCAATAGGTAATTCTTAAACTTCCGCTTTAATTAAGAATTTATTTGTTACGTGACAAATCGAATAAGTGGAAGCTAAGATCCTGCACAATGGTGTTTCAAGCAAGGATTGGAGTAGTAATTACGCTAGTGCTTAGGTCTGGTCAAGAGTTTCGATTCTGGAATGTAATGCACAAAAGTAAATTTTTGACTGGGTTTGGGCAGATAATCTTTTAACTCCGCACAACGTTAACCAACTTATGATACTGACGAGACACCATAGCAAAGAAATCACGCAATCTAGAATAAACCTCAATTTTATCTTGAATCAAATAAATCCATGTTGCACGAGAATAATCATCTATAACAGTTAAAAAATATCTCGCACCACACAAAGCAGAAACTCGATACGGGCCCACATATCACAATTAATTAAATCAAAACTTGCACTATTTTTATTCAAACTTACTAGGAAACTATCACGAGTTTGCTTGGCTTGAAAGCACACATCACAAAACTTATTAAACTTGCCATAAACTAAACCAGAACAATCACTGGAAAAATTTTCAAACACTCTAGAAGAAGGGTGTCCGTTGCTGATGCCAGATATCTGCAGAAACCGAAGACAATGTAGAGGTTGTTGCAGCGATTGTCCTACGAAATAAATAGAGCCCCCCAAACTGCTCACCAACACTAATCACCTTCCTCGAATTGCAGTCCTGAATTACACAAGAATCATTAGTAAACTGTGTTGTACATCCCGATTAGGACAGCAACTGATACAAGAAAATCAAATTACACTATAATTGAGGAACAAACAAAACATTAAACAATGTCATTGTGGGACTCAGATGCACAGTCCCAACCTTGCATGCATTAGTAGTCATTCCATTGGGAAAACTCACAAGATGGACATGGATGTCAACAAGGTCAGGAAAGTTCTCCAATATGCCTAACATATGATGTGTAGCACCACAGTCATACATCCATATGTCAGTATTATGCTTACTAGAGGATTGCGAAGATGGTTTGGAGAAGTTAACAAAAGTCACCAAAGATTCCCATTGTGAGCTAGTCAGTCCAACCAATGGTGCAAAGGCAGTGCTGCCATCTCTTATCACTACTATGTTAGCACCTACTCCACAATCACCACGTTCACGTCATTGGGGATAACCAATAAGTTCGTAGCAAGTAGCAATCATATGACCTGATTTACCACAGTGAAAGCAAACTCTACGTCCGTTATCCATCGTTGCGCGATCAAAACTACCATAGCCGGAATAGTAGAATTCTGCCACCGCTGAAAACCCAAGAAAAATTACACCACAAGAAAAAAATTCTTGAAAAATGTGTCACAAAAAAATTCGTGCCAAAATTTTTTCCGCAACAAAATTCTTGCCACCAAAAACCAACAAAATCCTCGAACCAACAACTTGGGAAAAACCACAACCAGTAAATTACCCAAGGAAAATCACACAAGGACAATCAAGTACTCCTTTACCGTTTGACCAAAACAATTACCAAAGTTGTTTCCACTCACTTTTATTGGGTTTGGATATAAAACACAATAAAAGTACCACCGCACGCACAAAATATTTGATCAACCACGTAACCAATTAATCCACACAAACTAATTATTTCCGCAAATATGTTTCTACCTTGCCGCCTCCGAAAACCAAGATCCGCAAACTAAAGACACCGCAAAAATTTGACAACACGAATTCCGAGGCCAAAAAATTGATTATGAAAAATTCCACGCAAAATTAATTCGAAGATGAAGCTCGAACCAGAAAAAAAAAAATCTAACACTGGATTAGTAGAAATCCGTCGTCCACAACTCAAAACGAAAAACCCTATAAAAGTTTTTCTTATTTGATACCATGATAAAATTAACAAATAAATATTTCTGGGAAATACGTGTGTACCTTTCTCTAGGCCACCTTGTATATTTATAGGCTAGCGATATTGCCAGTCAAGATTTTAGCTTCCAGAGCAAAATTTCCCCCCTTTCCCATGTTACCCTTGTTTGGCCAAATCCCTTTATTACTTTCTTTTCACCTTTTAAAAACATAATTTAAAAGACTCAATCCCCTTCCCAAATCGAATCTCACTTGCTCTTCACTTTCTCCCTCGTCTTCTTCACAGTCGCCCTAGCCACCACCCCAAAGATAGCGAGCAAATCCAGACTTTCTACAGTTTGGATATTGAATCTTTTCTTAACGAGGGAAATAAATAGCATATAATTTTAACGAGGGAAATATTTTCTTACAGACTCTTATTTTGATTTCTTCCCAAGATAAATTTTGATTCCAGAGAAGATTTGAGCAGATTGTTACAACAAAACAAGACTAATCTATGTGTTAGAAGTCCAAACCTGGAAGAACTTGCATACTGCAGTAGTCAGCCATTATTTGTTCCTTCAAATGGAAAAAATTTGTTCTTCTTGTACTATTATGTTTTATGCATACTGCTCTGAGTAAACTATTGTGCATTAACAGACGTGATAGAGTCACAAAATTGGAATTTTTTGCAGCATTGTTTTGCATCATCTGCACTTAATATCAACTATTTCTGAACAACGTTGTTAATTGCAAATTGACTTCACCAAGAACTTCACACAGAGAATTTATCTTGGGAAGAAATCAAAACAAGAGTCTGTAACATAAAAGTACCAACCATTTCAATCCATTGTTTCCTTCATTATAAATATCATAAAATAATTCAGGAAGGAATTCTCAATCCAGCAAGAATACCATTTCTTGTTTCTCATTTTGTTTTGCAGATTTCCTATTCGAGCCATTTAATGATCCACTTTATTATGCAATTCACAAGTCTACATATAAGTCTTACTCAGTCCCTCTATTTTTGTTTGGTAAGGCATTCTTAAGACTGGGATGTCCTCGTAATGTTTCCCAACATTGTTCATCTCAAAAAGTTTTTTATCCCCATAATCCACTGCCTTTTCATCGGCGAAGGCTTCAACAATGAAAAATGTGACTAAACAAGGGTACTGTTAGGTTTGAATACATAAGCTATGCTTGTATTATACTTTTTCTCAATTAATATATCGATTTAATATTTTTTTTATATGTTGTGCATATATTGTCCATTTATATTATGTAATTAGATGATGAGGTGACTTGTGTTACACAGTAGACCTCATCATTGGTTAAAAGACATAATATATAAATGAGGTTCATAACCGAGATAGTTTTTGGACACGCTGCCAGTTTAGGTTATTATGTGATTCGGATAATTAGTTTGTCTAGACTAATTGAATCATATAGATATGCCCGGGGGCATATTGAATTTGACCATTTAGAATAATTTGTCTTGTACTAATCTAATAGACAATTCGTTCTTAATATTCTATCTCTTAATCCCTAGACTTGAGCGGGCATGAGGATTAGACATAGCGTACTTTGATATGCCAATGGGTGAGGTCAATTGTGGTTGGGTGCGCATGTTTAGTTACTTGGTGTGCTACTGCTTGTCGAAAGGAAACCATGTACCGGTGCGTCCGGGGTGATGGCGCTCCCAAGCTAAGCTCCTTATGTTTATTATAAATCCAGCTGATAGACTTATGTCTGGTATAGTATAAAAGTCAAGTGGTACTAATCTCAGAATTAAAAAAGTTAATTAATTAATTTATCAGTAAATTAATAAATTAACGAGCACTAAATCTTTGATGAGGGGAGATTAAGAATAAATTAATTTAGTTATTTCAGAAGTAATTCTGTTGTAGGATGGTAGTGCCAAAATTAATCCGTTAGTGGTACGATTAATTTTGTAATGGGTTAATTGAATAAGTAGAATTAATTATTTAATTAATTATTCCTAAGGGTTAATTAAGTAATTAACAAATTAGAATTATTTAATTAGATACTTAAGTTTTAAGTTTCAATTAAAATTAGGAAATCCTAGAGATTAGGAAATCTACTTGGATTTGGATTATCCTATTAGATTAGTTACCTAATTGGATTTGGAAACTAATTAATTAGCTAAACCCAATAGGAAGACCAATCTTAAACTAGCTTGAGGTCTCTTTTGTAGCACTATATATAGACAAGGGATTAGCAATTCTATAACACACAATTCATAAGGTTTCAAGACAAGAAAACTAGAGAGAGAAAATCCTAAGGAGAGAATTAATTTCTCTCCAAGAAATTTGGATTTTTCAAGGCTTTGTGCAGCCAGATTTTCCTCCCAATTTTGGCGGGCGGTTTTTTCTTTTCTTGGCGGCGTATGGGAAAATCAAGGGCGGCGCGTGAGCTCTTGTCTCGGTGTTGCGGTGGCGCGTGAAGTCGCACGATCAGGCAGCTTTGTTGCCGAATTTTTTCGGTGACCCAATTGTGTGGATTTGCTGATTGTTGGTTCGTTGGATCATTGCCCACACAACTTTCAAGCCTAGTCTCATACAAGCGATCACCTGAGTAATATGCTTCAAGAGGTACTTTCTATATTTCCGCTTTTAATTAGAAATATTTTGTGGTGCGATAAATCGAATAAGTACATACCAAGATCCTGCGCAATGTTATTTCAGGCAAGGATTTGAATAGCGATTGTGCTAGAGTCTAGGCATGTTTAAAGATTCCGATTCTGGAATGCGTAGCACAAAAGTGAATTTTTTACTGGGCCCGGGCAGATAATCTTTCAATTGGTATCAGATCTTGATTTTGGGTTTTGGTGCTTGTTCGATTTATTACATGGTTTTATTTGCAGGAGGTTTAGAAATCCTGACTATTATGGTTGCGTTTGTATGGTTTTTAATTAAACCCCAGGATATGTCTGGGTTTTTTGTTTTATTATGAATGCTTGTAATAGTATAACCACATACTGAAAGCCGTGTAAGATTAGATCAAATCTGCAGTAGGATTTTTTCTATGTAATTTCGATTTTATTTTCTTAGATCCCTTGTAGTAGGAAAATTTATTTTGTAATCGAAGGCGTTATGGTGGGCGACTTGAATTCGTGGGTTTTTTATTTTTTGTTAATTCATAGAAAACCCAGAAAACCAAGAACGAATTTCAAGAAGACCAAGTAGTGTAGGAAAAGCGAAGGAGGAATCAGAGGTAGCCAGCAGCACCGGCGACGAATCGCCAGTAAGAGCCACCGGCAGGCACCAGCGGTGCTGCTACCACGCAAGAGCAGCAACCGCTGCGCAGGCACGCAATCGCGGCAGCAGCAGTAGCAAGCAGCAGCAGCTGTGCGCTGCAACTGTTGCGCGCTGCTGAGCCACGCACGCGGCTCGCTTGGTACGTGCTGAGCATGCGGCCCGGTTGGTTCGCACGTTTGGCCGTTTTTCCTTTCAGATTTCATTTTTTTTTCAACTTTTTAAAACTCAATCCATCGAGTGATGTGATGGGACATGAGATCAAGGCAGAAGATGGAAGCAATTAAAGCCATAATAGTCTGGAAATTTATTTACGTATTTATTTCCTGAATTTATAGTTTTAATTTTTGTGCTTTAATTTTTGTGATGTATTTTAGATCCATAATTTTAAAGCATGCTGGTTTTATGTTTGCACATAACTTAGGATTAGTTAATTGCATGTTAAAACTGAAAAAACCCTCAATTTAGAAATCTAAGTGGGAGCGGGTTGGTTTAATATCCCCACAGCCACCATTACGAGTTCATATGTGATGAGGGTGGACTTGTGCGTTGGCATTAGGGCCTTCCTCCATTTAGATGAGTCCAACCACAAGCTCGCTAGATTATGAATTTCTAAGTAAGATGACTAAAGTAAGTTTAACTAGGAGAAATGTGATACCCTCTCCATCTGAGGCGCACTATCCTAAAGTAACAAGCTCAGAAGTCACGTAATGGCACACACTTAGTGTATGATTTGTGGTATTCCTCCCATCGAGATTACACTGCTTATTTGTACGGATGAAAGCATCGACTATTAGCTACATTGATCAATAGATCGTTTGGTCAGATAGTGTAGTTAATGAACTTGGTTCTTCTCAAACGAATATGGGTTAGCGTAAACGTCCACACTATCGTGGCTTGCGAGAATCCCGGTGAATGAGATGTTAGTGGTTTAAATTATTGTTTTGAGGGAAGTCAATAAGTGTTAGAATTTCTTATTATTTTCGAAATTCTAGGATTAAACACTAAAACATTGTTTGTTTATTTAATTTACAGTAGTAGATATGGCATTCAATCTTTTAGCTACAATTTTGAAAGACAACAAACTTATCAGTCCCAATTATGTCCACTGGAGTTGTAATTTGGACAATTGTCCTGACGGCTAAGCAGTATAAGTTTGTGCTCACTGAAGTCTGTCTAGATGTGCCTAACGATGATTCTCCTCAAGAGGATAGGGATGTCTATGCGAGGTGGAGAAAATCGGATGAGATGGCGCGGTGTTACATTCTGGCCTCTGTGTCGAATATTCTGCAACATCAGCTTCATCCCATTGTCTCTGCCTTTAACATGATGGCTCACCTGAGAGAGATGTTCGCTCATCATTGTAGGACAGCTAGACAATTAGCCATGAAGAAGATCATGAATACCAAAATGGCTGAGAACTCGTCGGTGAGAGATCATGTGCTTCATATGATCAGTAACATCAATGAGATAGAGGTGTTGGAGGGTGAGATTGATCCGGAGAGTCAGATCGATATCATTCTCCAGAGCTTACCCTCTAGTTTCGATCAGTTTCGGGTCAACTATAACATGAACCAAAGAATGTATACTCTACCCGAGCTCTTAAAAGCATTGGTGTCGGCCGAAAGCATCTTCCACGAGAAGAAACAAGCTTTGGTCACAGTAAAGGCTTCAAGCTCCTCTTCTGTGCATAAAGGCAAGAACAAGAAGAAGAAGAATGCCAAGAAATAAGCTGCCAAGCCAGACATCGCAAAGAAAAGTAAGTCTAAAGGAAAATACTTCAAGTGTGTGAAAACGAGACATTGGAAATCAGATTGTCCAAAGCTTAAAGGTAAGATAGTTTCTGCCTTAATTACTGAGACATGTTTAGCGGCGATTCCCACAGATACTTGGTGTGTGGATTCAGGCACCACTAACCATGTTTGTAATTCTTTGCAGGTGTTCCAAGTAACCCAGAAGCTTAGAGAATACGAGCTGGATATCTACTTGGGTGACACTATAAGAGTGTCAGTAAAAGCAGTGGGAGTAGTCAGCCTTATTTTTGAAAATTCTAGGCTAAATTTAGTTAATTGTCTTTATGTACCGAGTTTTAGGAAGAACCTTGTTTCAGTTTCTAAACTTTTAAAGAATTGATATAAGTTTATTTTTTCTGATGATTCTGTTGTTATTAGAAAAGATGGGAAACTTATTTGTTCTGGTTCGTTAGCTGACAATTTGTTTATAATTAAATCAAACTCTCCTGTTGTGCAAAACATAGAGATAAATGGCGCATCATATAACACTAATAAGAGGAAAGAACCTTCTGAAATGAATCAAACCTATCTTAAGCATCTCAGGCTGGGACATATAAACCTTAGTAGGATTCAGAGGTTGGTCAATGATGGACCTTTAAGTTCATTAGAGATTGACAGTTATTCAACCTGCGAATCTTGCTTGAAAAGTGAAATGACCAAGAGACCTTTTAAGACAAAAGGTTATAGATCCAAAGAAGTATTAGAGTTTTTTCACTCTGACTTGTGTGGACCAATGTCGGTCCAAGCACGAGGTGGGTTTGAGTATTTCATGACATTCACGGATGATTACTCAAGGTACAGATATATTTACCTAATGCGCCACAAGTCCGAATGCTTTAGTAAATTCAAAGAGTATCGCGCAGATGTGGAGAAACATCACGGTAAAAGTATCAAGACACTGCGATCAGATCGTGGTGGTGAGTACCTATCTCATGAATTTCAAGAATACCTCAGCGAGGTCGGAATTCAGTCTAAGTTGTCTACACCTGGCACACCATAGCAGAACGGTGTAGCAGAAAGAAGGAACCGAACTCTAATGAAAATGGTTAGATCAATGATGAGCTACAGTGATTTGCCAAGTTCGTTCTGGGGATATTCCTTAGAAACTGCAATGTACATCCTTAATCTTGTACTATCTAAAACCGTGCCTTCAACCCCAGTAGAGTTGTGGAATGGGCGTAAGCCCAGTCTAAGACATCTCAGAATTTGGGGTTGCCCAGCACATGTGCTTAATGTTAGTTTTGAATACAGAAAAGCTATGGCTTGTATCAGAAACTAATATTCACAGATGACATATCATTTTGTTTCAGTATTAAATTGTTCCATTATACAATAGAACTAGATAATGGGGTGTGGAAAGACACAGTAGATATTGCTATTGGTTAAAGTATTGATATATAAAAAGTATGCTCGTAACTGAGATAGTCTGAACATACTATCGATATACGTTATCGTGTGGTTTGGAAATTAGTTTATCGAGACTAATTAAAATCACACGGATATGCCCGGGGCATATTGAGCACTACCAGTTTGGATAGAATTGACTTGTACTGATCAGCGTAGTCAATTCGGTCCTAGTATTCAGTCTCTCAATCCAGAGATTGGGACGGGCGTGAGAGTTGGATATCATATGCTTTGATGTGCCAAAGAGTGCGGTCAATTGAGGCCTATACATCGGTAGGTTGGGTATGCGGTGTTTAGCTTATTACGTGCCGTTGCCAGTTGGAAGAATCCACGTACCGGTTCGCAGGGTTGATGGTGCTCCCGAGATGAGCTCGTAAGGTTTATTATAATAAATCTGACCAATGGACTTTACGTCTGGTATAATAAGAAGGTCGAGTGGTACTAATCTCGGATACCAAGAAATCGGTGAATTAGTTTGTCAGTAAATTGATAAACCGACGAGCACCAGATCTTTAATGTGGGGAGATAGATGAAAATATAGTGGTGCGATGTAAAGTCATTTTTGAGTGGTAGTTCCATAGTTAGTCCGATAGTGGTACAACTAATTATGTATTTGACTAATCGGTAAAGTGAATTAATTAATCCTAAAGGTTTAATTAATATTTAATTGACTAAGTAAATTAAGAAATTAATTCTATATCAATTAATTAATCCTAAGGGTTTGATTAAATTAAATTAATGAAGTGGGTTAAGAAATTAATTTGAATGGGTCGATCGGAGTTGATTAGTCTAGGAAAGACTAAGCGGTCAACGAAAATCAAATTAAAAGGCCTAACTCAAAAGCCCATTAGGTCTCCATTGGAGCTCCCTATAAATAGATAACTTAAGGCCAAAGAAATATTGAGGAAAGTCTTTCAAGGCAATTCTTGCTTTCTTGAGTGAGAAGGTTCTAGAGAGAATTTCTTCACTTTCAAGAATTCTTTCTAAAAAATGAACTAGATTTCTCACTTGTTTGAAGATTAGATTCAGTCCAAATGGATTAAGCATTATATACCTGCCAGATTTCTTCCTTTTCCGTCAGAAAATTTCAGTTCGACCATCCAGTTTTGTCCTTTGATTTTGTGGATAAAAATCCAATCTTTGCACATTTGATTCGGCTTTTCATTGTGTTTATCTTTTCTTTGGTGATCCATGATGAGGACTGTCTAGATCACGGCTGAGGGAGGGTTTTTATTCCGGTGATTTGGTGATTAATCTCACCGGCGGTTGGCAGCTATTAGAGGAAAAGAGGCAGCAGCTTAATCGGATCTTTTGGACAGTTTTGAATCCGATTTCTGAAAGACTTTCTTGTGGGTTTTCGTGGGCTTTGACAGTACACCTCGATAGACTATTGCCCACACAATATTCGAGGCATCTTGGAGTAATCCTTTGGATTTCATTGGTGATCGCAACATAAAGATATGGTTTTTCTTATTGCGTTGGACTTCGCTACAAAGGTATAACCATTATGTTTTCCACTTTTAATTAAAGGTTGATTTTTTGTGCGTTGTTTGTCGATTTAATAAATTAAATAAGTATAAGCCTAGATCCGTTCAGGGGAAAATGAATTTGAGCATGAGCTTTGTCGAAAGTTTTCGATTCTTGAATGCATTGCATGAAAGTGAGATTTTTTATTTAGCCCGGGCTTGTTCTGTTTTCCTTCACTTAAGGTAGATAGGCTAAGTTAGATGCAATAATGAAAGTAATATTGTTTGTTGGATATCCTAGGGGAACGAAAGGTGGTCTGTTTTATAGTCCGAAAGATCAGAAGGTGATAGTTAGCACTAATGCCAGAATTTTAGAGTAAGACTATATTCTAGATCACAAGCCTAAGAGCAAGATAGTACTAGAGGAGCTTAAGAAATAATATGATAATCCTGATGCACCGGCACAAGTAGATACACCACAAACTGCACAAAATATCACAGATGATGCGCCTATACAGGTGGTGCCCCGTCGTAGTGGGAGGGTTGTGAGACAGCCCGACAGGTTCATTGGCATGGAAGAGGCCTCAGACCTAGTCCCAGGCATGCCTGAGCCTGACCCAGTGAACTACAATGAGGCTCTCCGAGATAAAGATGCGGAATCTTGGAAAAAACAATGATAACCGAGATAGGGTCGATGGACCACAATAAAGTCTGAGAGCTTGTGGGCCTACCTGATGGCTTCAAACCTATAGAATGTAAGTGGGTCTACAAACGCAAGAGAGGACTTGACGAAAAGGTTGAAACCTTTAAAGCTAGGTTTGTGGCGAAGGGGTATACTCAGAAAGAGAGAGTCGATTATGAGGAAGCCTTCTCTCCGGTAGCTATGCTTAAGTCGATCTGGATTTTCTTGGCCATAGCTGCTCATTTAGATTATGAGATATGACAGATAGATGTCAAGATAGTTTTCCTTAACGGAAGTCTTGAGGAAACCATCTTCATGTAACAACCAGAGGGATTCGTTGAAAAAGGCCAAGAGCATAAGGTTTGCAGGCTTAAGAGGTCCATTTACAGACTTAAGCAGGTATCTAGATCTTATAACATCCAGTTCGATGAGGTAATCCAATCCTACGGATTTGCTCAGTGCCCAGATGAGCAATGTGTGTACCTCAGATGTGATGGAAACGCGATGGTGTTTCTTGTGCTTTACGTAGATGACATTTTACTAATTGGCAATAATAAGAAAGTGTTATCAGATGTAAAGATATGGCTGTCTAAGCAATTTGATATGAAGGACTTAGGAGAAGCTGGACATATCCTTGGGATCAAGATAATTCGAGATCATAGGAAATGTTTGTTAACGCTCTCTCAAGCTTCATATATAGATACGATTCTGGCCCATTTTAACATGCAAAACTCCAAGAATGGTTTTCTACCTTTCATACACGGAGTGTATCTATATAAAGAATAGTCTCCCAATACTATTGAAGAGATAGAGGCCATGAAGATAGTTCCTTATGCTTCGGCAGTAGGAAGTCTCATGTATGTTATGTTGCATACGAGGCCTGATACCTGTTATGTCGTTGGCATTGTAAGCAGATATCAGGGTAACCCCGGTAAAACACATTGGGAGACAGTAAAATGCATTCTCAAGTATTTGCGCAGAATGAGAGACCAAGTATTGGTCTATCTGGAGCCTAAATTGGAACCCCGAGGTTACACATATTCAGATTTTCAATGCTACAGGGACAATAGTAAGTCTACCTCAGGGTATGTGTTTACTTTGGGAGGTGGAGCCATAGTTTGGCGGACTGTCAAGCAGAAATGCATGGCGGACTCTACCATGGAGGCTGAATACGTTACCGCATCAGAGCAGCGAAAGAAGCAGTGTGGCTCAAGAATTTCCTAGTGGACTGAGATGTGATTCCTGGTCTGCAGAAGTCAATCACAGTGTACTATGATAACAACGGTGTAGTAGCAAACTCGAAGGAACCACGAGCCCATAAGGCAAGTAAACACATACAGCGCAAGTACCACCAAATAATAGATATCGTCAAAAAGGAAGACGTGGTCGTGGCAAAGATAGCATCGGAGGATAACCTTGCAGATCCTTCACGAAGACATTGACTTCAAAAGTCTTTGAGGCTCACATGGAGGACATGGGATCAGATACTTAGGAGAGCCATGATCGTTTTTCTAGTTGAATTGTAGATTGTAAAAGATTGAATGTAGTTTTATACTTAAAACACAACTTAAGTATTAGTGGGAGATTGTTAGGTTTGAATACATAAGCTATACTTGTATTATACTTTTTCCCAATTAATATATCGATTTAATGTTTTGGTTTATATGTTGTGCATATATTATCCATTTATATTATGTAATTAGATGATAAGATGCCTTGTGTGACACAATAGATCTCATCATTGGTTAAAAGACATAATATATAAATAAAGTTCGTAATCGAGATAGTTTTTGGACACGTTGTCGGTTTAGGTTATTATGTGATTCAGATAATTGGTTTGTCTAAACTAATTGAATCATATAGATGAAAGATTATCTGCCCGGGCCTAGCCAGAAACTCATTTTCGTGCTATGCATTCAAGAATCGGAATCTCTTGCCAGGCTTAGACGCCAGCACAATGCTATTCCAACCCTTTTGAAATAACATTGCACATGAATTATGAAAGATAGAAAACCTTTCAGACTTTGAGAGAGAGAGAATTTTCTCTCTCTAGATTCTTGAATTATGAATCTATTGAATTTTGTGTCTGGAATAGCTAATCCTTTGTCTATATATAGAGTTACCAGAGAGATCCCAAGTTGGTTTAGGATTGGCCTTCCTACTGGGTTTATGTTTTCCTTCAATCCTGTTCCTGGACTGATACACATCCAATTGATACAGGGATTCACTTATCCCAAACCAGTTCCTGGTATGATTCACAACCAACTGACACAGGGATTCACTTATCCCAAACCAGTTCCTGGTATGATTCACAACCAACTGACACAGCAATTCACTTATCCCAAACCAGTTCCTGGTATGATTCATAACCAATTGACACAATGATTAATTAATTACTTAATTAATTAAATCTACCTTTGTCAACAACCCAATACATAATTAATCGTACCACTAACGGATTAATTATGGCACTACCATCCTACACCAGAATTGCTTCCGGAACAACTTAATTAAATTATATTCATAATCTCCCCACATCAAAGATATAGTGTTCGTTAATATATTAATTTACTGATAAATTATTTAATTAACCTCTTTAATTCCGAGACTAGTACCACTCGACCTTTCTACTATACCGGATGTAAGTCCACCAGCTAGGTTTAGTATAATAAACTTTACGAGCTTATCTCGGGAGCACCATCACTTGTCTTTCGATGTCCTGTCTTATTGCACTTGAACCACTTGTCTTTCGACTTCTTCTTTGCAATATCTGGCTTAGGCGCAATTTGTGCCTTTTTAGCTACTCCCTCAAGTTTTCTCTTCTTCTTTCCTGCCTCAGGCTCAGAAGAAGATTCTAAAGCTTTGACTGTGACTAAAGCTCGCTTCTTCTCTTGAAGAAGACTTTTAGCTGCCATTAACTCTGCCAAGAGCTCGAATGAAGTACTCAACATCTTACTTATGTTGTAGTTCAACCGAATCTGCTCATAGCTTTGAGACAAGCTCCAGAGGGTAATATCGACTTTGGTTTCACCAACGATTTCGCCTCCCACTACCTCAACCTTGTTGATGTTACTAATCACGTCAATGACATGATCTCTCACAGGAGTGCTCTCAGCCATAAGGACAATGTCCAAGTTACGACTCCAATCGACATAATTAGTTCCAGTTAATTTATTGTCTTTCAAAATAGTAGCTAAGGGGTTGAATGTCATATGGATAAAACTGTAAAATTAACAAACAGACAATGTTTTAGTTATTAACCTAGAATTTTGAAAAAAATGAAATTCTATTAATTATTGACTTCCCTCAAAATAATAATTATAATCCACCAACATCTCATCCACCGGGATTCTTGCAAGCCACGCAGTGTGGACGTTAACGCTAACCCACATTCATTTGAGAAGAACCAAGTTCATTAACTACACTATCTGACCAAACGATCTATTGATCAATGTAGCTAATAGTCGGTGCTTTCAGCCATACAAATAAGCAGCGTAACCTCTTGGGAGGAATACGGCAGATCGTACACTAAGTGTATGCCATTACGTGACTTCTGAGTTTGTTACCTCAGCATAATGCACCTCAGATGGAGAGGGTGTCACATTTCTCCTAGTTAAACTTACTCTAGTCATCTTACTCCAAAATTCATAATCTAGCTATCTCGGGGTTGGACTCATCCGAATGGAGAAAGGCCCTAATGCCAACGCGCAAGCCCACCCACATCGCATATGAACTCATAATGGTGGCCATGGGAATATTAAACCAACTCGCTTCCACTTAGATTTCCAAATTGAGGGTTTTTTCAGTTTTAACATGCACTTAACTTACCCTAAGTTATATGCAACCATAAAACCAACATGCTTTAAAATCATGCATCTAAAATACAGCATAAAAATTAAAACAATAAATACGGGAAATAAATACAAAAAAATAAATTTCCCAACTATTATGGTTTTAATTGCTTCCATCTTCTACCTTGATCTCGTGTCCCGTCACGTCACTCGATGGAGAGAGTCTTGAACTTCAAAAAACTCCCAAAAGGGCGCACTGCGCGAGCAGCACAGCAGCGCAGCAACTGCTGCGCACTGCTGCCACCTGCTGCTGTCGCGAATAGCGCAGCCTCCTGCTGTGCCGTGTGGCAGCCGTGCTGCCGGCTGGTAGTAGCCGGCGCCGCTCCCTGCCGCCACACCCTCCTTCACTTTTTCCCACGCTATTTGGTCTTCTTGCAATTCGTTCTGGGTTTTCTTGGGTTTCTATGAATTTACGATAATCCAAAACCAACGAATTCAAGTTGCCCACCATAACGCCTTCGATTACAAAAAATTAATTCTCCTACTACAAGGCTTTCTAGGAAAATTAAATAATTGAAATTACATAGAAAAAATCCTACTACAGATTTGATCTAATCCTACACGGCTTCCAGCATGTCGTTATACTATTACAAACATTCATAATAAAATCAAATCCGGACATGTCCTGGAGTTTAATTAAAACTCATACAAACGTAACCATAATAGTCGGGATTTCTTAACCACCTGTAAATAAAATGATGTAATAAATCGAACAAGCATAAAACCCAAAACCAGGCTCTGATACCAATTGAAAGATTATCTGCCCGGGCCTAGCCAGAAACTCACTTTCGTGATATGCATTCCAGAATTGGAATCTCTGGCCAGGCCTAGACGTTAGCACAATGCTATTCAAACCCTTTTGAAATAACATTGCACAGGATCTGGGTTCGCACTTATTCAATTTACCACGCAACAAAATTTCTAATTAAAAGCAGAATCTTAGAAAAATACATTTGAAGCATGCACTCAGGTGATTCTCTTGTATGCCTAAAGACTTTGATTTCACGTTGTGTGGGTAATGATCTAGACACCAATTGATCAGCTAATCACCATAATCCACCTGCCAGAAAATTCCAGCACCGCTGCACCTGGCACGTACTGTAAACGCACCACCCAGAGAGAGAGAAAACTACACGCAGATGGTATAAACAGGCCAAGAATTTTGGCCAAGAGGAGAAGAAAAACCAGTCGCCAATTGCTCTAAAAATCTGACTTTGAGAGAGAGAATTTTCTCTCTCTAGATTCTTAAATTATGAATCTATTGAATTGTGTGTCTTGAATAGCTAATCCATTGTCTATATATAGAGTTACAAGAAATACCCCAAGTTGGTTTGGGATTGGCCTTTCTACTGAGTTTCTATTTTCCTTCAATCCTGTTCCTGGACTGATACACATCCAACTGATACAGGGATTCACTTATCCTAAACCAGTTCCTGGTATGATTCACAACCAACTGACACAGGGATTTACTTATCCCAAACCAGTTCCTGGTATGATTCACAACCAACTGACACAAGGATTAATTAATTACTTAATTAATTAAATCTACCTTTGTCAACAACCCAATACATAATTAATCGTACCACTAACGGATTAATTATGGCACTACCATCCTACACCAGAATTGCTTCCGGAACAACTTATTTAAATTATATTCATAATCTCCCCACATCAAAGATATAGTGCTAGTTAATATATTAATTTACTGACAAATTAATTAATTAACCTCTTTAATTCCGAGACTAGTACCACTCGACCTTTCTACTATACCGGACGTAAGTCCACTGACCAGGTTTAGTATAATAAACTTTACGAGCTCATCTCGGGAGCACCATCACCCCGGACGCACCGGTACATGGTTTCCTTTCGACAAGCAGCAGCACACCAAGCAACTAAACACGCGCACCCAACCTACCGAGACTACTGGCCACAATTGACCTCACCCATTGGCAGATCAAAGTACACTATGTCTAATCCTCATGCCCACTTGAGTTAAGGATTAAGAGATAGAATACCAAGAACAATTTGTCTATTAAATCAGTACAAGACAAATCATTCTTAATGGTCAAGTTCAATACGCCCCGGGCATATCTATATGATTCAATTAGTTTAGACAAACCAATTATCCGAATCACATAATAACCTAAACCGACAGTTTGTCCAAAGCTGTCTCGGTTACGAACCTCATTTATATATTATATCTTTCAACCAATGATGAGATCTACTGTGTCACACAAGACACCTCATCATCAACTTACATAATATAAATGGACATATCATGCACAACAAGATATAACCAAAACATAAATCGATATATTACTGGGAAAAAGTACAATACAAGCATAGCTTATGTATTGAAGTCTAACAATAGATATGCCTGGGGAATATTGAAATTGACCATTTAGAATGATTTGTCTTATACTGATTTAATAGACAATTCGTCCTTAGTATTCTGGCTCTTAATCCCTAGATTTGAGCAAGCATGAGGATTAGACATAGTGTACTTTGATCTGCCAATGGGTGAGGTCAATTGTGACCAATAATCTCGGTGGGTTGGGTGCGCGTGTTTAGTTACTTGGTGTGTTGCTGCTTGTCGAAAGGAAACCATGTACCGGTGCGTCCGGGATGATAGTGCTCCCGAGATGAGTTCGTTATGTTATTATACTAAACTCAACTGGTGGAGTTATGTCCGGTATAGTAAAAAGGTCGAGTGGTACTAGCCTCGAAATTAAAGAAGTTAATTAATTAATTTATTAGTAAATTAATAAATTAACGAGCACTAAATCTTTGATGTGAGGAGATTAAGAATAAATTAATTTAGTTGTTCCGGAAGCAATTTTGGTGTACGATGATAGTGCCAAAATTAATCTGTTAGTGGTACGATTAATTTTGTAATGGTTTAATTGAATAAGTAGAATTAATTGTTTAATTAATTATTCCTAAGGGTTAATTAAATAATTAATAAAGTAGAATTAATTAATTAATTAATTAAGTTTTAATTTTCAATTAGAATAAGGAAAACCTAGAGATTAGGAAATCTAATTGGATTTGGATCATCCTATTATATTAGTTACCTAATTGGATTTGAAAACTAATTAATTATCTAAACCCATTAGGAAGACCAATGCTAAACCAATCTGGAGTCTCTCTTGTAGCTCTATATATAGACAAGGGATTAGCTATTCTATAACACACAATTCATAAGTTTTCAAGACAATAAAACTAGAGAGAGAATTAATTTCTGTCCAAGAAATTCGAATTTTTCAAGGGTTTGTGCAGCCGGATTTTCCTCCCAATTTTGGCGGCCGATTTTTCCTTTTCTTTGCGGCTTGTGGGAAAATCAAGGGCGGCGCGTGAGCTCTTATCTCGGTGTTGCGGCGGCACGTGAAGTCACACGCGCAAGCGGCTGGGTTGTTGAATTTTTTTGGCAACCCAATTGTGTGGATTTGCTGATCGTTGGTTCGTTGGATCGTTGCCCACACAACGTTCGAGCCTAGTCTTGAGTCATACAAGCGATCACCTGAGTAATACGCTTCAAGAGGTACTTTCTATGTTTCTGCTTTTAATTATAATTATTTTGTTGCGTGATAAATCTAATGAGTACATACCAAGATCCTGCGCAATGTTATTTCAAGCAAGGATTGGAATAGAGATTGTTCTAGAGTCTAAGCCTAGTCAAAGATTCCGATTTTGGAATGCGTAGCACGAAAGTGAATTTTCGACTGAGTCCGGGCAGATAATTTTTGACTGGGAAGGAAAGAGAATTTTGCTTTGGAAGCTAAAATCTTCACTGGCAATATTGCTGGCCATATTTATAATAACTGTACAAACCTCTTTTAAATCAGGAAACCAATATTTGGTAACTACCACAATTATAATCACTATACAATTAGGAAAGAACTAAATTTCCTAATCTCAATCTCAACAATTCCCAAATCTCAATCACCCCATTGAAAATATTTGAAACTCAAGATTTCTTATAACAAAATTTGCGCAACTATAATATATATATCGGTGGTGATCGTTGAATGAGAAAGAAACGACAGTGGGAGGAAGGGAAGAGAGGGCGGTAGAAAGAGGAGAAGAGGGGAAGAAGGGGCGATCTAGAGAAGAGGGGGAGAAGGGGTGACGAGGTGAGAAAAAAAAATAACAGAGGGAGGTTTGATGAGAAATAGTGACTTGAGAAGGATGGGGTGGGAGAAAGTGAAGAACGGTGGAGAGGTGGAAAAGAAATGAAAGAAATTTTTGTCTTTTAATATTATTTTTTCTCTAATTTTTAATTTTTTTGGTCGAAAACCGCTTGATTTCTGCCTTTTTACATTTTCCGACCGTTGACTTCGGTCAAAGGGAATATTGATAGTTTTACCAAACCTGAGGCTATTGGTAATTTGGGGAGAGGTAAATGTAATTTGCTTAATTATATTTTAAAAAAGGGAAGATATTTAACGTCATCGCCCAAAAAAATCAGTTGGGATCCTCTATTACGGATTCCCTATTCCCATCCTGTTCCAAACAAAACCAGTGTTGTTTTAATAATTTTCACGAGTCAAAAAAAAACCATGGCTCCCTCCCTCAACGCTTGAGCCGAGCCAAAGAAACGTTTTTGCTTTTTCTCTCCCTCCATTTCTTTCGCAATTTTCTCTCTCCGGTCACCAATGTGCCATCTCCTCATCCCCTCTTCTCCTCCACCCGCCACCACAAACCCCAAATCGGAACCACCTCCCCTGTGGTAAACCCCCTCCCTCATTTTCACAGCTTGTCGTTCCTCGTCACTTTACAATCGCTGCTTTAATTGGCCTGTGTTTCGAAGTGTTCAATGAAACTCTTGAAATGAAGAAATGAAATCCCTTCTTCTCATTTATTGGTAATTAAGCTCAGTAATAAAGCATTCCCTTTTACCCTTCTTTCCATTTTGGATGGTACAACAATCAATACATCAGCAGTCACTGTTTCCTATTGTGGGTGTGTTTGACTTGCCAATTCTTCAAGTGTTTTTCTGCTAAATTTTCTTCCAATTCTCATGTTGAGTTCATATGTTACACATAGTGCATACCCCATTTGGTTTGTTTTTCTTGAATTGATTATTTTAGTTTGCAAATTGAAGAAAAATTAGGAAAGCAAATTGATTATTTTTGTAGTAGCTTATTAGAACTTTATGATTCAACAGGATTCTGGGCATCAAATGAAGACCTATTAGACAATTTTGTTATCCTAGATTGATAGTCTAGATATGTTAGTCCCCTTATGATCCAAAACAGCATTTAACATGGAGGGTCCGATGCTGCTTTGCTGCTTCAAGAATGAGGCTGTGGATTAGCTTCTATATTACTTGTCTTTTTTCTTTGCTTACTATTGAGTGTTGATGCGTTAAAAATTGGAGCAAGAGTCTTTATTTTTCTTTAATATGAGACATTTTTTTAGGAAATGGTGATAGCTGGTGATTCTTGTAAGTTTCTACATGATTGCCGGATTATAAATTAGGATGGCAGCTAGAGAAGGAATGGGATGAAGCAATGAAGCAGAAAAATGAGGAAAAGAGCTTCAGGACTTGACATGACGCTGGAGATACTGCAAAGAGGAAGACTGACAGATTTTGTTTAGAAACATTTTCTTTCTTGGTGGTGAATGATAGAAATTGTACAGTTGATTGATCTGGTTATAGTTAATCTTTTTCACCTTTTTGATTTTCTGAAGACTAGGAGGAAGCATTTGCGTATTTTTGTAAAAAACTATCAGAAAATTCTTGTGTCACTAAGTATAACAACCTAGATCAACTTCAAATAAAAATGTTGAGATTCCAATGCTGTGATCTTATCTATATTTATTTTCTTTTTTCTTGGGCATCAGAAAGCAGAGCATCTCTAGAACACGATCAATTTCATGTAATTAAGTTCCTTGATTTGTACC